>CM065357.1:16150692-16161974 GCA_033032245.1 Poecilia picta | reverse complement strand
ACACAAGAGGTTTGAGCTTTACAGTCTCAGAGAGAATTAGCTGTAACAACAGAGAAAGACCAGCCTGCTTACCTTCCCAAAAGGCATGATGTACTGCTCGATGTGAGGCCCAGAAATGGTTTTTTGGGTTCTCGCTATCATCAGCAATTACTATTGTGACTGTGGGATAGTATTTTCTGATGCTGTCAATAAGGTTTTGAAGCTTTTCATAACGCAGGAAGGTCTTTGTCGCTATGGTAACAAGCGCACTGACTGTTGTACTCTGCAGAGGACAGACAGATTTTATGTTAAACACTCTTCCTGGAGAAACCACTGGTTTGGTTGTGACAGATAAAAAGATGATGCTTTCTGTACCTTCCTTAGGTCCAGTGTCGTAAAGTTTTGGAGTTACTCCATGACGGATCTTGATGGTGAAGGCAGCTTGATGACCTTCTGTCTTAAACTCCACTAAGGGAAACAACAAATGTGACTCGTTTCCTCTCTATTTTGGAAAATAATGACATCTCTAAATGCAGTGCTAATTAAAAAGTTCACATTCACTCACTATGGACTAGTACATTTTCCTTTGTGCTTTTAGAGATGCATTTGAACAGTATGAAATATTCAAAAAAATATGAAGGATCAAACATAAACCATCTTAGGATAGCTTTATTGTGTGCAAACTGAAAGAGGATATTATACAAATATAAAAATGGGAAAAACTGTAATTAATTTGCTAATATTGTTTTATCAACCCCGCTGTTCTAAATGTGAAAAGGTCTTACCTGTGTCTGCAGTGTTGGGATGAAACATGGTGTTTGTGTAGGTGACAAACTGCAGCTGTCTGTTCAAGTTCAGCAGCAAAGGGCTGGTTAGACTCATATGCATCCCTCCATCACCTTCTATTTTCACTCCCTCCACTTCTGTTGCTACGTTTAGTGTTCCTAGTGTGGCAGTGATGTTTATCTGCAGCAGGATGGAAAACAAAGTGGAAAAAGTGACAGAAGATCCACAAATCTGGACGGCAGAAAATAAAACAGGAGGATACTCACTGTGTAATGGTCTCTGGGAAGGTCGTGTAAGGCCAGACCTGAAACAATAAGGACCGTTAGCTGTTTTAAGCTGACTTGCAAGAGTTGGCAGTTTTTAAAAACAGCAATACATGCTGCTTTGGAAATTTCTGTCAGTCAGTTGTAAAGATTACTTCACTCACAAACAAGCAGAAAAATTAAAAAAAAAAAAAAAGAAGTGTCATGATCCCTTCAGTTCTTTCTTATTGTTTTTCTTCTTTAATGAACAAGCATACTCACCATATCCAGTTTGTGTCTGTGATTTGATTTAAACTCTACCTCACCAAATGTAACAAAAGGGAGACAGGATGGAGACCTGACCTTAGCTAACACAGATAAGTTATTCAGTCCCGATATAAGACTCATGCAGCACCGTTGCTATCAACTGAGACAGTAAGACATCCGGTTCTACACTATTTTGCTTTGTCACAGAACACGCAACATATTAGCATTTGACAATATTTTAAAGAACACATGAAATTTAAGTTGTTTTTTATGAGATAGCAATAATCATGTTGAAGCAAATGGGTGGAAAGTTACAATAATCTTTCACGTTGAGTTTTAGGGATTAAAACAACAACTATTATTTATTCATACTTTTGTCCCATTGATACAGACTTCTTGTAGTTTTTAAAAGTGTCTTTTTTGGTTACACTTTATTTGACGGGCTGTGCACAAGACTGACATGACACTGTCATAAACATGACATAATATCTTTCATGAATGGTGTCCAAAAGACAAGAAGCAATAAATTTCAAGAAAATTATTTAAGTAATTTTTGTGTTACAATTTTATCCAGGTGAAGGTGGGTGTGAGGGGACAGGTAAGTGGGGAAGGGGAAGCAGGAATCAACACCCACCAGCTGAGTTAATAAGTTACATGTTAGACAACTAAAAACTGTTGTTAAATCTATTTATTTATTAATAAACTTCTTGCAAACATTCACAAGCCACAGTGTCTGGTTGGAAATAAATTTGAATGCTCATTAAGTGAAAAGATACACTCGTATGCCTAAAACTATACATTAAATGATGCATTCTGAATAAGTTAATTAATATTAACTTAATATTAATGACTCTTTTAGCATAGCATTTGACACTGTTAATTAAACATCATAACCATTGCTGCTTGTTTCACTTTATTTGCGGTAAGAGTTAATATTAATGATACTTAATAACATCTTTATAACTGTTGCTACTTGTTTCACTTTACTTGCAGAAATAGTTGATATTATTGACATTGTAATGACACTTATTGACATATACATAATTGTTGTTACTTGTTTGACTTTACTTGATGTAAGAAGAATTATTAATGACTATTATTAAATTGACAGTGTAATAACACTTGATGAAATCTGTAACTAGTCCAATGTTTAAGGGAAATTATTAATCACACAATTATCATCTCATAACTGTCACAATTAATAGTAACAACAAATAACATTGAAATGTAATAATACACAAAGATGCATAACATTTTACATTTTGATAATTAACTATTTTTTATGTCAAGTTGTCATAACAAAATCTTTGTCTTGGTTAATGTCAAGTTGTCATAAAGACATCTTGAATAATGTCAACTTTGTATTAAAGGTGTCATGTTTTACCGAATGACACTTTATGACAACAGTCATAAATATTCATAAAGACTTGTTCATGTTCATGACAGGCGTTATGTCATGTTCATGACAGTGTCATGTCAGTCTTATGCACACCCCGTCCAATAAAATATTACATCTTTTTTCAATAACTATCTAAAATTTCTTGAGATCTTACACACCTTAATTCTTCTACTTTGTTTGCTTTGACTGTAAATCTCGATAGATACAACATTCTTGAGTTAATCTACCACATGTTCAGTTTTTCACTAAACGTTTTTTGGGATTTGGCTGAAAGACAGAGAATCTCGGTCAATAAAGTTTCTCTGATTCCAATCTTTCTAGATTTAATCAATAGATGGAAACAATTTTTTTTATTTTCAGCAAACTGCAGGTAAAGCAGCTAAAATTTGTTCTTTGCTAAGTAGTTTAAGAGTTGCTACAGATCTTTGTTTTTACCTTGTATACATCTGATGAAGCTCTGCTGAGCTCTTGACTGACATTGAAGTAACAAATTACAACTGTAATTTGTTGTAAGAGTTTCTAGTTCCATCCTCTCAGAATCCCGAACCTGACTGCGTATAAAATGTTTCCCCAAACCTAGTGATGCAGATTATCTTGTTTGAGACATTTATGATCAATATAATTCTCAATGATGCACTTTAATTCTTTGAGAGGATTTCTACATTTATTTACGGTCAAAATCAAACACTTTTCCAGAAAGTATTTCCAAAATCCTTTTATACAGAAGTTAATTCTAAACATATAAATACAAAGCATCACATTTAATTTATTATATATTATAATGGTTGGAATGAAAATAAGGAAGTACACACCGACAGACTGGAGGGGAAATAGATGTATTACCATGGGACGAATGAATAGACAGAACAATGTATGAACATCCAGATGGATGGATGGACAGGTTCTGCAGTAACTGTCTCTACAGACTGAGACCACAGAAATCACTCACCCCTTTCTCTGCAAACTGCATGGCTTGCAATGAACAAATACTACAAACACAGTAAATACTCCTTATTATAATTGTCTTGTAGCAGATTACCAGTCACACTGGTGCAGAGTTTTGCAGCTCCCTTTTAAAATCTGGACTCATTAAAATTACTTTAAAAGACTCAATGAAAGTCAGACTTTTTGAATCCAAATATTTTAAAACATTGAGAAATGACTCAAGACTTTTACACAACATGAGTAAAGATGTTGGGTAAAGTAATACCTTGGATGATGATTGTTTTCAGGGGCCGTACTTCCACCCCCTGTGTTGGATACTGCAGGGGATTGTTGGCCTTGGCTATGATGAGCGTGTCTGCAGCAGTCTTGGATCTGATGAGGAAGATTTTTGATCAAAACTATGCAAAACGCAATCAGATACCCTTCAAACCAACTCTTTAAGAGAACAAGCAGAGAGATTATGTTCAAAATCCAGTTGGGTTGGTTGCTCTCTGGAAATGACTACTGGCAGCACAGTGTATAGGGGTAGAGGGGCAGCCTGTTGGTCCTGGACGCACCCGTCCGTCCCAGCGTTCAATTCCTGACTCTGGGACACCTTCCATCTTTATCTATTTCCTGCCTGAGCTGCTGCAAATAAACAGCACTAGTGTCATAACAACCTTTTAAAAAACCTGCCTGAAGCTGCAGAAAGTAGCACCTATAAACAATGAACTAAAGACAGCTTTATATATAAACCTGAATAATAAATAAACTTTTATAAATGGAGGCATGCAGTGTCACTGCCACTTCAACATGGCTTTGTATTTCCTGCTTTCATTCCAGGTGAGAAAACAGTTCATGTCAGCAACCCTTTTGTCTGATTTGAACAGACTGTGTTAATTATGTAACTCTTTATTGACTAGATGCTGTTGATATTTTATGTCTGCAGTTTCCTATCAGATGCATTCTGCATACTTAATTTATGAAAGTACCCAAGCTGCAGCCACAAGCTGTAATGCAATTACTGGTTACTGGAACTGGATAAAAAGACCAACACACAGTGGTGACATGGAGGGAAAAGTCCATCCATCACTCCACAGACAATAATTTGCTGAATCATGAATGTCCACAAGGGGCCATTTGTAGCAGAATGCATTAGCAAAACCCACTAACAAACTGTTAAAATATTAAATAGCTGTCTCTACATTCAATTATTATTTCTTAAATATGGAACATTTTGTATATTGATGTAATTTGGTACACTGTAAAACATCTGACCCACATCTACTGTCTTCTACTCTTTAAGTCAAATAAATTGAGTGAGTGTTAGATTTTGAACCTGAATGTGTGAGTTTGTGAAAGATAAACTCACAGTAAGTAGTAAGTTGTGTTAACTTTGTTATTAATTTTGTCAAGCCTCCAAGGGTTGACAAAATGTATTCAACTCTTGTTGAATAAATTATAGTTTTTATTTTAGCACTTAAAAAAACTGGAAAAAGAAAGACAGGAGCAAGAACTATTTCCCAGAATGCTTGGTGGCATGTTTTTATATTCTGTGTTGCTTATGAGTGAGATGGAAGTGTGTTACATTGATCTGACTCTTGTGTGTTTTTCAAACAAATGGTAATTTAAATGTTTAAATGTCCTGTTCACACTAAATGTTTATGAGTAGAATTCATTGGGATGTTCAATACAATTTATTATCAGATTAGACATTTGTTCAAAGAATTTGAAACAAGAACTTAAATTGTTTTAAAGTGATATAAGTAGTTATTTTAACTTGATATCATGAGTGAAAATAGGGAAATGTGTGCTGTTTGACTAGGTGAGAGACGTTTTGACTTGCATATTGTGAAATAATTATTCGGTTTAAATTGCAGCATTAAGTTAAAACTCACAATTAATGAACTTAAAAACAATGTTTAGACAACTTGTTTCTTGCTGATATATCAACTTAATGAACTTTAATTTCTGAACTGAAATTAAATTAAACAATTTTCTTGTTGACCTAAATTGCATTTCCAAGACGCAAATGTCCAGGTGGACTTTTGTTTTCTAGTTAAACCACCTTCAAATGTTTTACAGTGTAGTGTACAGATAAAAATTACTGTGACTTAAACATATAATTTAAGCACAAAAGTTCTTATCTTTAAGGTAAGAGAGGGCCTCATAAAATGTTATGGTGGTCTAGATTTGGCCCCCAGATCCCCACATGCGATTTAAACCAATTTACTCCAGTCAGATGCTTAGAGATTTTTACTTGTAAAAAAATGTTAAACACCATGTTTGTTTCCCCTTCACCCTCAGACACCACTTTGAGTTGGTCTATCACATAAAATCAGAATAAAATACAAAACATCTGTGAACATCTGTTTCCTTCCTATTTGTGTACTTATACAGTAGGTCTCAACAGACAGTATTTTTCTGATGTGGCTTCCCAGAAAAAACAATGTTTCTTAAATACCTGGAGCCTCTTTCCAGGAGTAATTTACAACCAAAAAAATAACTGAAACTGTCTTAACAATTTACAGTGAAGGAGTCTGAGTTTATTTTAATGGAGGAGAAAAAAATTCCCATCACTGAATATGAAAAATTATTCTGCAGTGAAGTAAATTTAAAACAGCTGAATCTATGAAATCAGCAATAAAACTGCAAGTTGATGTCTTCACACAAATATATCTAGTCAAAAGTATTTGTTCAAAATACAAGATATTGTAATCTTTTCAGAAAATAAAGTACTAAAATCCTATATTTTTAAGTTCATCCACCCAACAGAAAAACAGTCTTGTTATCTTTTCATTTGATATCTAAAACATAAAATATTGCCCATAAGCCATCAGAGTCCCCAGTAACGGTGCAGCGTTTTGAGCTGGCATAAATCAATAAGGCGACTATTTCGTTCATGAACATTGAAACAAAATTTAAGTTATAAAAGTAATTTTAGATTTGAAATACATAAATTGCACAACATAACTTAATTTGTTTTTATATGTTGCAATACTTATTTTTTTTTCTAGGACATTGGTTTATATGTGACAGTAGGGATTGTCCAGCAAGGTAAACCACACAAAAATAATTTGTATTAAGGTATTTAAGGTGAAAACATGGACACTGAAGTTTCACCTATGCAGTCAGTTAATTGTGAATGAGTCTATTTTCAGAGCACTAGAGTGTAATTACAGCTTAATTATACTGTAATTACAAATTTCAATTACAACATTTAAAAAATTTAATAATTTATACAAAACTAATTTTACTTAATCTATTTGACAAAAGTAAGTTCACTGTATTTGGATTTTCTTTTTTATGTACAAAGTAAGTAAGTTCTTTCAGAGCAGTTTTTCTTCATAAACATAAATATATCATGCAAATAGTTGACTTGCTCTTTTTTTTAGCAGATAGGCAGAATCATTTTATCAGTGTGATGTTCTCCGTTTTTGCACAGAATATACGTAGTTGCTCACCTGATTTTGGTAAATATGACCAGTATTTCTATTTTTTTTTACAATATATTTCTGTGTGTTTTTCTGTGTCTGTGGATGAACAAACAAAAATAATAAGAAGTCCCCTAATGAGTTTTGTTAAGAGATTTTTTGGTATTATCATTTGTTATTACTTTAGTTCATATTCAGTCTAATGTTCAGTTTAAAGTGTTCTCTTTCTTCTGTGTGTATAAACTGACCTGAAGGCCACATCTTCATGTGAAACAGTTAACTATCTGTTTCCCAGACCTTAAATTACGCTTCCACACGTGTCGTCTTATCACTAGATACTCCCTACTTTAGAAACTGCCTGTGTGCAGTGATAAATATTGTCTGTGCTGTCCTTCGTCCCCCATCCTCCCTGTTTGTGTTTGATAATAAAAGACGAGCTGTAACCAAAGGTTTTCAGAACGCTCGGTGAAACAGCTTGGAGAAGCCGTTTGTTGAGTCTTCTCCTTTTGCAAAAGCTTTGTCATAATAATTCACATGCGTTGTCTGTGGTTCTTTTTAATGAAGGTTCAAGAAAATACCCATCAAGTTTTGTTCCCAGACTTGACTGTAACGTCCTTATTTACCTCAGTTGGAAACCTCTGTACTCCTTGGCTCGTCTCATCTTCATTTCCTCCAGCTCCGAGGCGTCAAAGGCCGTGTGCAGAGAGTGTGCTGACACCCGCGGGAACAGCAGCTGGGCGAAGGGCAGGTTTACTCCTGGACTCTCACCCTCACAAATGCACCCATTACGTGCCAGCAAGCTGAGAGGACAACCAAATTCATATGTAAGTAGATTTTAATTCACACGAGGTAAAATGAATTCATGGCACCCTTACCCTGCTACACTTTTCCTGATATGAAAGGGGACGCTGCTTAACTGGTGGCCTGGTTCTGGGAGCCTCTCCTCCAGGTGCCTCTCCACTGTCGGCCCGAGCCGCTGCCACACGTCCACCGTGTTGTAGGCCCTAGTGGGCCATGAGTGGAGGAGAGCCAGCACCAGCACCACAGACACCAGGATGGCGAGCAGCACTGTCTTTCTCAGGGACCGCATACTGAAACCTGTCACACAAGGTGTAGAGAAGTGACCTTTTAGTTGCTTAATTGTCAAGTGCACACCCTATGAGACACTTTGTGCACTCAACAAACCTCAATGGAATTCAAAACATTAAGGAAGCAGTAAACTACAAAAGCTGGGAACTATTGTGATTAACTCACAGAAACAGGAAGTGTAATCTGTATAGTATGAGCAGAGAAAATGTGTGTAATCAGCCTTTATTGTCTCTGAGATAAAAAGCAAAAACTCAGTGACGATTGGGTTTTATAACTGTAGTGGAGGTTTTCCTCTGAAAGCTAGAAGAAAACTGGTTTCGGGAATCTTTCTACATCTGCTTCAATATGGAGATGTTCTTTGTATGAATGCTTCTGCCAAATGTCTTCAGTCATTACACATGCAAGCACCATATGGAAATGAATTTCAGTGAAACACTTTTTGAACCAAGGAAACAGTATAAACAACACTGTCACTATGCAGCCTGTTAAGAGTATTTTCTATACTTATGTGTATATAAAATATACACTGAGGTGTATATTTTCAAACTGCTGATTGATACTAATCAATCAGCAGTTTGATTTCAAAGAACTTTCCTCCTATGGGTGAAAATAACAGGGAGGGTTTTTTTGTATGTTTCATTTTAACTCATGATTTGGTTGTATTTATTCACAATTATTGTGTGTTTTGTCACTTTCGTAGCATTTAAAATGTTCAGTTGATAAATATATATTATTTCAACTTATAACTTGGTTTGACTTGGATTTTCTAACCATCTTCTAAATAAAAATGTCTTATATTTTTTTATTTACATTATTAGTCTTAATCAGAAACTGAACAAGCAAGAGAAAAGCTATGAGGTAATATATTTTATACATTTGAAAATAATTGTTTGAAAAAAATCCCCAACAGTTTTAAGAAAATAAACTGTCTAATCGTTTATTTATTTTCACTTTTATATTCTGTTAAATGCTGAGATTTGTGTATTTAAATATGGAGATGGTCTGTTTCCTGAGAAACTGTTTTTCAGGAAACTGTTTTCTCAGCTTCCTGAATGTGATCGTCCTGAAAAAACAGGAACTATAAATACAACATGGCTGCTCAATGTGACAAATGCCATTCTATCATATAGTTTTTGCCTGGACAACTTTCTTTGCAAAAAGAAATTTATGTTGCATTCTCATTTGAAATCTGAAGTATTATTATTTTTTAGAAAATATAGTAAAGACTTGGTTACATGGCCAGGCCTTCAGGCCAGGTTGAAAAATTATATTTTCCAATTAGCCAAGCTGGGAGATGAGTGTTGGAATCACTGGTCCAGAAACCCTGTCAGGTTGACTGGGAGGTGACAGATCCAGATCTGCTTCTTCTCCTAAAGTGTTTAAGGTGCTTCTATTGATGATAATAGAGGGTTAGGGTTATTCTTCACTACAATCCTTGAGTGAAGAATAATCGATATAGTGATGTAAATAACATCTGAAGTCTAACAAATACACTTTAGATTTGTAATAAAACCACAGATTGTGAGACGGGTTTTAAATAAACATACTTGGTATCATTGACTATGTGTCTGACTAATTATACACAAATAGTCCATATTAAAGACTAGTTGTGCTTATTGTCGGCATATTTTTATCTTAGTAAATATAGCATTTTACGAGTTAACTATGTTGATACAAAGGAACAGGGGCGGAGCTATAGAGGGGGCTGGGGGGGCCCAGGTCTGGAGGAGCCAGGGAGGGAGGAATGGATTCAAGTCGCTCGAATGTCGAACTATAGACCGAGAAAGTGCGCCCCCGCCTGTTGAGAAAGGTGTATCAATGTCAGTAGTTGTCGCCCCCCCCCCCTCAACGGTTTCCAGCTGCTGCACGTGAGGGGCCCGGCCCAGAAATTTGCCCCGCTCCCGGCCCGACGCCGACTTGTTCCGCAACTACAAAGGAATTTGCATCTGGTTTCATTTAGACCACATTTTCTTGGCCAGCCTTGTTACTGGGATTCCCCCCACTCACCATTCTGGTTCTTTGCAACCACACATCCTTTCTACCAAAACACAATAAGGTCTTTATCCTCTTGATGTGGCCAACAACAAAAAAAGGAATAATCTGCTTGTGCGCTTCAGTGCTTCGATCGGTCATGTTGTCCATATGTAGCTCTGTTTATTAAGAAAGCATGTGAGAACTCACCCATTTGTGAAAGCAATGAAGAAAACACAACATAAGCAAACAGAATCCATTACAAGCCTCCAGATGTGACGTAGCGTGAATACAACACAAGCCTCTGTGTGTTGTTGGGACTGAGAGACACTCTGCCTTTGAACAGATGCCTGCAGCACGACTTAGGCTACAGTAATCTTTACACAACATATACTGCATTTTAGAACAACTCATTAACCTACTCAAATTTTACCTCACTGGCTCAATCCAGTCAGAGAATGATTAGCCTTTGTTGGGAGGAATCAGCATTTCCAGAAACCAAGCAGGCAGTGATGTGTGCATGTGAGCTTCTGCTCCATCTGTAAGTAAAACAATCAACCCAGTTATTCTGACAGTTCACTATCAAAAGCAGAGTAAGTTTGTCTTGTTAGTTTTTATTACTTGATTGATTTTATAATTAACTCTTATCACACTTCTGATCTGATATGCAGTTCTGATAAATATGCAGAAATCTTCTTACTACTAAGTAAGCAGAGGGCGCAGATTGAAAACGTGAAAAGTGCATGTTTCAGGTTGATTTTTAGTAGATTGTTTAGACTCTTTAAGTTAATGAACATTGATATATATTGACAACCCATTTTCCTCATTCCATGTGTCAGGTTGATTTGAGTTCATACCCCTGCCCAGGAAACCAAGCATGGTTTACTCTGTCCTGTTACCTCTGCCAGTAGGCCAGCTGTTTTTCGTCCTCTAATTTCCTTTGTCTGTCCCTTTCCCCCAGCTGTCCTCCCTCACATGCAACTCTTAACTCTTCTGGTTCCTTTGCCGCTTCCTCTTCTCTCCACACTGTAAAGTGTAATAGCTACCCTGACATACCGAAATTAGTTAACTTTACTAGGCTACCAATAAAATGCACTATTATCTGAACATACTCTATGAAGTGAAAAACACAACAGTCTTATTGCTTAGAGTGAGCATTACTTTACTTAGAGTTAAGCTCACTTGTAAACA
>CM065357.1:15748371-16150592 GCA_033032245.1 Poecilia picta | reverse complement strand
CAATGCACAAAGCCCCTTGTCTTGTGAAGGTTGGGGCTGAAACGTATCTGTGTCTGCCTCTGCTTATCTGTGTAATCCAGTTATCAGATGCTCAACCTGTTGATTAATAAAGCGATTAGAAAGCGTTCGCTTCAAACTGCAGCACAGTGATAGTGGCTCACAGTTGAGCTTTTGCTGGAAAGTAGTTTAATACATGTGCTATTGCATATGTTGCTCTTACACTGGCTTTAATAAATGTTTGTGATTTTTGCAACTTTACTGCGTACACATCTTTTTATACACAGGTGCCTCAGTGTTATGGGAGCTACTTGTTCTGTAATCTTTGAATTTAGTTGCTATTTCTACAAGAACACCATTTCCTGTAACCCGAATTGTTTTACTGTTGCTTTTATCTTTAAAACAAAAGTGATGCAAGGTTTGGCAGGCATAATGTTGCTTTTCTTTTCTTGGAAACAGTACATAGTATCTTGTATAACACATTTTCCTTGGAAAAATCAGGAATTTGGTTGAAGTCTTTTCCAGATCCGGACAAGTATGGAAAAGCAAAAGTCTTGTGCTGTTAGATTTGTATTCTCTGTTCTTTTTACCTACACGATAAACATACTTTTGGAGTATTTTTGTTGGTATTTTGTTTTAAAAATACACATAAACCTCCTTAGCATAGTTTTTCATAATCTAAGTAGGTCTGGATTTCACTTGCATAACTGTCTTTGTTTTTCATTCAGTTTCTTTCAGTTCCTCCCTAAAAATCTACAGATGCAGACACATTTCCAGACTCTGAGGTTTATTGGATAGACATTTTAGTCTTTAGTCATTAAGGTACGCTATGGGAAAAATGTGGATACAAGCACCTTTTGGAGAAGTAATGAACTATCAAGTTTAAAGTTGTCGGCTTTTAACAACAACATAAAAGGAAGTTCTGGGGCGCCCAACATGCGGAGGCTATAGATCTGCCCTGGATTCGATTCCTGACCTTGGAATCTTTGCTGCATGTCTTCCCCCCCTTTGCTCAATCCCCATCTCTCGTCTGGTAGCTAGTAACAGAGACTACAAAACTGAGGAAGTTTTGGAGTGAAGAAAGAAACAGTAGCCAGCATTTCCCCAGTTTTACGAGAAGACCTTCCAAGTTCACACAAAATTGTTTTTTGTTGTTGTCTTTTTTTCTGTGTTCTGACGACAAAAGAAATGCTGCATTGAAAAGATAATCTACTGTATTTGTTTATTGCAGACAAAGGACTGGTGGACATACGAGTTTTGTTACGGTCATCATATTAGACAGTATCACCTTGAAGGTAAAAACAATTCATTTCTTTATTTGACAAGCATAAATGTAAAGTAAAAAATATATTTTTCACTGACCTAAATTTTTTCAGACCTATCTATGAGTTAAACCAGGGGTGTCACCTCCACTGTTGGTACTGTACATGTTTTAGATTTATCTGGGTGGTGGTGACTACCTCCTAAAGCATGCTGATGTTCTGCAGAGGCCTGCTAAAGAGACACCATTTGATCCACTTGTGTTGATTCAGAGAGAGAACTAAAACATGGAGGACACCGGCCTTTGACTCCATACAATGCTGTAAACCAGGGACACTTCTCTCATAGGCTGCTCTGTTGGGTTATAACTTGGTGTCAGTTCCTTCCAGGATCGTGTTTAAATCATTCAGTTGCTTTTTTTTTAAAAAATTTTTTTATCAGAATTGTCAAAGAATATGAAAGAGATCCTGCTTTAAATTATATATGAATGTTTTGAACAAAGTGCTGAGATGCCACCAAACATTTTTTAATCACCATTAATAATTAAATTTATTACAGTAATGTTTGTCTGAGCTCTCATCTTGGTGTGAAAACATCTTGTTCCAGAGGAATGTTTTGTTTTCTTTTACACTGCCATTGAAACCTGTTTGACAAACACGTTTTCTTCTCAGACTCAGAAATCAAAGGGGACGTTCTCTTTTTGGGACACTATGAGTCTGAATTTGATTGGAACAATGAAACAGCAAAGGTGAGACTCACTTTTTCTTGTATGAATTGCATGTCAGGTCACATCTAAAGAAACGTTTTTTTTTTGTTGTTGTTTTTTTTAAATGAAGTCGATGTGAAAAAAATTGTGAAAACATTTATTAATTGTAATTTTTGTTGTGGAAACTGTAAAGGCATCAGAGACACGACTCAAGACAAAATGCATCCAAGAGTTGTAACACGATAAAATAGGAACACAGTACATTTGATACTTTTTCAAGGCACTGAGTGTCTTGCGTGTTTCTTTTAATAATCATCTCTAACACATCGCATTACAACATACTGTATCTCTTCATCTTGCAGGCCTCTAAACAGCACAAACTGAAACGATACCACAGCCAGACCTATGTAAATGGGTCCAAGTGTGACCTAAATGGAAATCCTAGAGAGACCGAAGTCCGGGTGAGACATCTAAATTTACAAAATGATTATAATCTGAGTAACCCAAGTAGCTGTGGTCTATAAGGGCTTGCTTCCTATTTGCAATTTATTTTACATCCAGATTTATTTCTGTGTAAAATTGTGAGCACGACTGAATAAGCACCTTGTGTAACTTTCAAATGTTTGTAGGCTTCCCTTACAAACAGGGAAGCCGACAAACCTTTTATTTTATTATTCCTTTTATTCTCCTGTGTTGTCACAATCTGACTCTATTATTGGCTCTATTATTTCCAGTTTGTATGTGAAGATGGCTCGAGTGACTACGTCGCCCGTGTGGACGAGCCACAGTCGTGCCGCTACGTGTTGACAGTTCACACTAGTCGCACCTGCCAGCATCCATTTCTGCGGCCGCCGTCCTCCTCCAAGCCGCAGGGCATTGTGTGCCAGCCGGCTCTGAGTGCACAACAGTACATGGATTACGTAAAGGCTCAAGTCTGTGAGTGAACACGAATACCAGGTTCACAATGCAGGAACATATTTAATTTCATTTATTTTATTTTTTTTTGCTTTTTATTGGTGCGTTAATAGCAGTATGGTTATATGAAGTGAATAATTGGTCTGATTTATCCGTTATTTACAAGTGTGAAACATAACAGGATGCGTGATGACATGTCTGTTGCTGCTCTGTTCCTCCGACTGCTCCCAGCGGACACGAAGCGTAAAGTGGAGCAGATCTCCGAGGAGCTGAAGAATCTTGATGAGATGCTGGCTGGTAATGAAGGTGCAGATGGGACAGTGGAGGTAACGGCAGAGGAGACCACTCCTCCGCCAAACAGCCACCAAGATGCGTCAAATGGTAAAAACGCAAACTCAAAGAACTTGGGACAATATTTTTCAGCTACATATATTAAGATTACGTATTCAGAATGCAATTTATAGTATTTTTCTTATTTACAAAGTGTCTGTTTTCTGTCTTTAAGCGGGAAATTCCGACGCGACTGAAGATGCACCGTCAGAAGAGACGGATGATGCTGATTTTTGGGAAGGAGTGACAAAACCTGGGAAATTAAAATCCACAGCTTCTCATCAAGATAAGGAGGTACTAAATGATACAGCGACACCAAGATAAAACATTGAGGAAATTCACATGTTTTTCATGCTAATTTATTATGAGTTTGTTGCAAATCTTCCGTGAAAATGGTAAAAAAACATTGGGTTTAAGAGATGCTAACTCCCACCAGTAGGTGGTAGTATTTCCTACCTCTGCTACACTGCTGCCAAAGCATTTGCTGATGTCAAGTTATAGTGTGTGACTGATAAGGCAAGCAACAAAAAGTCACATTTGCTATATTTGCATTCTAAATGCAAATATATCAAAATTCCATGCAAATGTTTCTAAAGTAGCACCACAAAAATCACTGATTTTGGTTTCAAATAATCACAAAAACAACTTTGGAGGGACTGACTAAAGTAGTTATTTTTCAATTGACAGTTTCACTTATCAGGATGTAATAAAAAAATATATATCAGATCCTATCAAGTATAAAACAGATTTATTTATTTTTGCAGAAATTGAAGGAGAGTCTGTGATGATTTTTTTGGTTTGTTTTTTTAAAGCATATTGCTTGTTCAGGATGAAATGAAAGAATAAAGTAGCAGTTTGGTGCTGCAGATTATCTCCAACGTATTTACTGATAATAGAAATATATTGACCTCAGTAAAAATATGTTTCAGTAGTTTTCTTGAGCATACAAATACTTACCTTTCCAATACAAAAGAGAAAAATATAAGGTTATTTATCTTAATGCTGTTCTTCCATCCAGAGACTCTGACTTCACCAAACTTTTGTTTTTTGTCAGAAAGTTTGTTCACGTGAAAAACAACCAACGTCCTCCATAAACCTTCTTACTAAAACATTCAGGAGGAGTATAGCTTACTACTAAAATTTGCTGTGATGCATTTTCCATCTGCACTCAACTTCCTGTGTATTTTAACTGTAAACTGGAAGTTTTATTCAAAGTTTAGTGCAATTTTGCAGGCTTGACACTTGTTTATTTCATTTGTCCCAGTGCACACTCCAAATCTTCAGTAGGAAATCACAGGGAGGCTACATCAGATGCTGTTTATTCTATAATATCTTTTAATCTGACCAAAACACATAAAATAATTTGACAAACAACTACATTTTCTGATTATAGAAACCCTCATATCTCCTTTTTAAAAAGTCGTTTTGCACATCCATCATTTACCACTAGGGGGTGGGATTTCTCTTTTTCTATTTCACAGCCTTAACTAAATGTTTTCCTTTTGAAAGGTGGTGAATGGTGACTATAACTCACTAGCAGACAATGAAGCAGAAGAAGGTACTGTTGTTTAAACAATGAAGAGTATAATTTATTACTATTCAGGTCACTGTTTTACAACCATAAACCTTTAAACATTTGCTATTATATGTTTTACTTGTAACTTATTCCTTAGAACCATATGTGTCTACGTACCTTGTTGTCATGGTTTATGTGATTTTTATGTTTCTTTTAAACAGAACGATTCAACTTTAAAATCATCACAGACCCAGCAGATCTGATGAAATTTGTTCAACACCTTAAAGAGAGCAACAGGAAGGTCAGGACTTTCCCCACATCTTGTTTTCTCCATTTCCTTGTTTTTGTGTGGTGCAGAGAGTAAACTTTGCGACGCATAAATCCTTTTACTACAGAAAGCAGAAAACCAGGCTGAAAGTAGAGAAGAGAAATCAACAGGTGACAGGCATCCAGGGAAACTCGGGGGGGAGGAGAGAGATGAAGACGAGAACTTGCTGGAGGAGTTTGAGGATGAGATGTCCGACCTCTCTGTGCCTTCTGAGAAGATTGAAGAGATAAAAGAAGAAATGCAGAAGGAGTTTGACAACATCATAGATGAGGTTTGAACCCTAAGATAAACCTTAGACTACATTAGACACAGCAGGCAATTAAGACCCAAATCTGTTTGGTTTTTTTCCCAAATGTGACATTAATCTGATTTTTTTTTTTTCATCCACAATTCAGATTTTTCCACCCCTCAAAAATTGAGTTGTGTGCTGCGTGTCTGATTGTTTTCAAAGTGTCTGCAGTCTGAAGAGTCATGTTTCTATTTCTGTTATTGATCATAATTCTGTTTCCTTTGTGTTGTTATCATCTTCCATTGCTTTAAATTGATCTGGTGCTTCTGGTATTTGTTATAACATTTCAAATTTAAAAGTACTTTATCGATCCCAAAGGGACATTTTTACGTGTAATAGATCCAGTTTCTAAATGAAATTATTTAAATAAATAAATATCGCCGTAACTCATATTAATTCACCTGCACACTTCACTTCACACTTAGTCTACGACGTTTACCTTCTTCTGCGGATGCGAGTCGTTTTAGCTTTGTAAAACGTTCACACACAAGTCCTATTGCAGTCGTATCATTCAGTAATAATATGGGGACAAAAATTGAACTTAAATAAGTTGTAATTGAGCATTGAGACCTGCTGAGTGAATGTTGCCTCAAAGAAATTTAATTTGTGGCATTTAAGTTAAACTGAACGTCGTCTTTGTGTTTGTGTTGCAGGCCCAGCAGGAGCTGGAAACCGAGGGTCTTAAAGGAGAGTTTGATCGCACTCAGGCAACACAGGCTCTAGAGACGACTTTGGATAAGTTACTGGATCATCTGGAGGAGAAGGATGTTGAAGACGCCCAGCAGCAGAAGGTCCAACGGACCAGCGACCCGAGCAGAGGCAGCCCCAGCCTGGCTCCTCAGCAGCCAGGTAACCGCCACGGGCCTGAAGCCCTGGGCCGCCGTCATCCTGTGCATGTCTGTCATCGTCACAACCATTCATGATCACCTGTTATATTCTTCATCTCAGAAAACGGAGATGCAAAAATAAGAAATGGTCTCAGATTAAACTCTTAGTCGGTTTGTGGTCTTTTGCTGCTATTGATTTAGATGTGGGTGACTTAGTTTTCATCAATAAACTCAAAACTGAAATGAATGAAAGCAAACCCATTGACCTGAATTTGCCGCGCCACAGAAATGTTCCTGAAAAGTTTATTTGGTGCCTCCGGCCTGTGACGCTGCTGACGGGTTTTGAGGTGAATTGTCTCTTCTGTCCCTCTCTTGTCACCTCAGACCAAGCAGCTGACGACCACGTTAAGATCAAAATTACTAAGTATAAGACGGGCAGCAGCCCTGATGGTGAGGTCAAAGTTCAGGAGATGGGCGAAGGAGACCCCCAGTGGCAGCACATAAAGGACGTGGTTAAAGAACAGCTAGAGAAGGCAGGACTGAAGGCTGAAGGTATGAAGGGGCAGTGCGGCGACACACACAGCCTTTTATCTTTTCCATCGCCTGTCTTTAGCTTTATTGCTATCTGTCTCCTTCTGTCTTTATCTTTACATCTTTTATAGTAATTTTCCGAAACAGCTTAGCCATGAAAATGGCGACAAATCCTCTCTGTGCCTCTTCAAAATGGAAATAGACGGCAGCTGTAAGCCGAAGCTTGTTTAAAAGATAATTGGAGATGAAGGGTTTGTCATTTCTGTGTCTCATTTCATCCACTCTTCTGTTCGCTCCATTCATCCGTATTAATCTGTCATTCAGCTGTGTTGCTGTTGAACTTTCTGGGTGATCGTGTTTTTATCCTTGTGTCCTTTTTAAAGGTAAAATTGAGGTGAAGATTTTGACTCGAAAGAATGCAGAGGATACAGGCGATCAGTGGCTGACTGAAGAAGACACCAAGTCCTTCAGGGAGCTGCTCATAAACCTCTTGGTAATTTACCCATAAGTCACTGGGACCTAAATTTAAACACTTTGTTTGAAACCGGCTGTGGAGTTTACAGACCGAGTCAATGAATTAGATCATTATTGAAAAACTCCATTTAGTTTCACAGGAAAATTAAAGAGAAATTAATTATCTTTATTTCCTTCTGGGAAATGCACTGATGATGGAGCGTATAATTTAACTTTATCTTAACAGCAGTTCCGATAAGATGAATATCATTTATGCAGGTAAAAATCACTTGAACAGCTTTGTATCATTTATGCTGATCTTAATCATAACATTCTGCTATTGTGTTTCACCCAGGAAACTCTAACGTTTCAAACCCTCAGAACCGACTGAGGTTTTCTTTTGGCTTAATTTGAAAACTAAAGTGAAAACTGAAACATAAAGTGAGGCCATATTTACCATGAAACTCCAAACCTCCAAGACCCAGATTCGACTCTAATCAAATGGTCCTGACTCCAGTTTTCATATTAGCTTTAATCTAAGTTGAAACAAATGTTTATTTAATGTCTCTTTGGATGGAGGAAGTCTATTTTTTTTAGGATCAATAAATGGTTAACCATTATGAGCTGATATTTCCTGTTGGGCTTTTGCAATATAAGAGCATGTGACTGTATAAAAGCTTGTATTTGTTTTAGTGACTGTCTAAAATCCCTCAAACTGCAATTTGAGTTTGAAACATTAGCAGCTTGTGCAAATTTAAAGTCAGTGCTTCTCCCATAACTCAGGCATAACAGCTAAGTACGAGACCGCAGCTGGCCTTTTCGGTTCACCTTGGCTCCTGTTCTCTGTTGTTGCAGTTCCTGCTGCTAAATCTGAATCTGAATTGAATTATACAACTTTATGAAAATGGCTATATTGAATTATGAAACATAAAATAGTTTTAAATAAAAGTAATCTGGAATGACATAATCACTGTGTGTTTTGGTTAAGTAAACTTTATTTAAGTAGAGCGCTTAAATAGAGTTTAATCGCTCTACTTTTCTAACTGAACAACCCTGAGGAAAAGCATGGTACCATGATAATCCGTTAAAAGATAAAAACAGAGTGAAGGGGGTAATTTCAGTGACGATTGTTCTGTTGGTGCTTCTATCCAACCAACTCAAAGTTTACAATTCCACGCTCAGGATTCACGTGTGTGTAAATTCATAGACGCAGAACTAAGTAACATCCTTGATTCAGATTGAAAATTGGAAAGCGTCTCTATGTGAATTATTCTTTTATTTTATTTTTTATTTTTTGGGGGGAGGTGAGGGGGGGTGATTTCTTAGAGAATAGGCGACTGTAAGTAGATCCTAATTCCTCTGACTGAGAGAAACTGAAGGTTTGTGTTTTTTGAAGTAGTGGATGCTTTCCAAATCTTGGAAATTTTTTTTTTTTTTTTAAATCTACAAGCTGACTGACCCAGTTTGCGCACAAAGACGATTCTGCTTCAGCTTCAAGGTTCTTGTCCGGGCGCGATGTGGCGCAGAGTTCCTTCCCCTTTTCGCTGTCTATTATTACTGACATCACTGAGATTTAAAACGTGTAAAAACGGAAATCTTCTCTTTTACTATTACTTTTTAGGCATTACTTGGCTGCACAGTCAGTTAATCAGAGAGCTATTTTAGTTTGTTTTAACAGGGCTGCCACTAACAACTTTCTTTTTTTTAAAGGTAGAAATAGAGGTTGGTGTATTCCTGTGTAACATTCACCAAAGGGGTCAAACTCCAGTCACTTAAGTCCAGTTTCTGGCACATCATGTTCACATAAAGTTCAGCCAATGTTTACATCCAGATGTAATGCTTCTGGCTTTTTCTTCTCCAGAATTATGACGCATTTCTCACATCAATGACGTAAAAGTAAAATGCGACATGACTGTTCAGGCGTTTGAAAACAATTGGATGATTATCCGATGCAATACCACATATAGGAGTGGAACAAATCCTGATTTTTTTTTTTGCAGTGAAAAGATCAGAATTTGACCGTTCAGACTGCAGCTTAACAGTCACATGTGGGCAAAAACTGCAAATTTGGTTTGCATTTGCCAGTGTTTGCTGTTGACTCTGCATCGTGTCACTCCTGTGTTGAACCCGTGGAGATTTAGAAGCATGCATTTTGAACCAAATTTTAACTTTGCAAGTCAAATAACACTGCATTTGTCTGATTTGTTTTTTTGCTTTACTCCGCAGACTGGAGGCACAGAGGAGGTTTATAAAGAGCAGAAGAGGCAGCAGGAGCTTGAGAACAACTACAGGTTTGTATGGGGAGAAAGTCAAGAGGAGACCCAGTCATCAAGCACGTCGGACTCGGACGACGTGGACATTTGAGCTCACGGCGTACATTCACTGCCCCTGCTGCAATGAACTCCTGTGGAGACCAGCAGGTGAAGGGACTATAAACCGTTACCGCAGTTTGTTTGAAAAGCTTAATCAATTATTGCTGTTGAATCTGATAAGTGATATGTAACTCCGCTGTTTGCACATTCAGAAAATAATTTAATGTGAACTGAAAAGGCAATAATGTTGGTGTCTGCAAGAGACAATTTTCAGATGCTGCACAAAGTTTGCATGAGCTGCACTTGTGCAGTTGAATGAAGTTATGCATTTTCCCTTTTTTGATGGGATTCAATTTGTAGAAGGCCGACGGAACCTGATGACATGAGGTGAATATGTTTCTAGAAACATTTTCTGGCGTTGCTGAACATCGACTTCTGAAGCTGCAATCAGTTCTGCGCCGTCTGCGATGCTGCCATTCACTTCACAGTTCTTACTTGCTAATTTATCAGACGTGTGAAAGTCTGTACCTTGAACTGCATATTTGTCATTCTGAAAAGTATACGACGACGACAACAAGCAATGTTGAAACCTGACAAATTTAACAACAAAAATCACAATTTTTCACAGCTGTATCTTTTATTTGTTTTATTGAGTTTTATCTGACATATCAACACAGTGACAAAATCCAAAGTGAAAGGAAATGCATGTTGTATTCGGAGGTGTTTTAGTAATTAAAATATAAAAAATGTGGCTTGCAAATTGCAATCCACATTTTTGTATTTAGTCTCCTGAGTTAATACAATATATCCACAGTTTGCTTCAATTTTTGATTCAAGTCACTCCATCAGCTTGAAATATGAAAAATGACTTGAAATCAGAAGCGTGTCAATCTTATTTAAGTCTGCACTTTGGCCTGTTGTTAATCTTTAAGTTTGAGCTAGGTCATTTTATGGTGGCTCTGGATAAAGGTTTAGGGTTGTTGCTTTACTGGATGGTGAACCTCTGCCCCAGCCTCAATGCTGATGCATCCTGCAACCAGTTTTTTCTTTGTTTTTTTTGTTTTAGGATTTTCCTGTTTGTATATTTAGCCCCACCACATTAACTCTGCTCTGTCCCTGCAGAACAAAAACATTTCCACAGAATGATTTTAACATCGCATTAATGTTGTGCTTGTTGTGAGTCGAGTGGGGCTAAGTGTCGGTTTTCTATCACATATTGTCTAAAAAAATTAAGTTGTAGTCTCAACTCGGCAGACAACCTTCTCGCACATGTTCACTGGGTTCCTATCATGGCCTTTGGTGTACTTTAAACAGAGCTTCATATGTCTTTCTTTTTTTAAAAAATGCTTTTCATCTTGCCATTTCCATAAAGGGTAGTCTTGTGGAAATGATGACTTGTAGTTGTCTTGTCAATACATTTTCCCACCTGAGCTGTGGATGGCTGCAGCTCCTCTAGAATTACCAGATTAATTCTGTGTTTGCCAGACCCGTCTCGGCTGAAGTTGTGCAGCATCTCTTCCATTTTCGGTCGACTTGAATGGTGCTCTGCACTGGGTATTTTGTAACTTATCTCTGCTTTAAATTTCTCCACTTTATCTCTGACCCGTCGTCTGTCCTCCTTTTCTCTTCATGATGTTTGTTCACCAACAAACCTCTGCGTCCTTAAGAGAACAGCTGCATTTGTTGGGAGATTAAATCACACTCAAAACTGGTTACCAATTAGTTGCTTGTGTTTTTGTTTAGGGATTTTAAAGTGAAAGAGGCAAAGCACTTTTCAGATTTCTATTTGAAATCCATTTGCATTTCTGTCTATTTCTCAAAAGTTTACAACTTGGTGTTGATTGGTCACTTAAAATCCCAATAAAACACCTTTACGTTTGCGGCTCTATGACACGACGAAACATGAAGCCGTTTAACAGATATGGATATATTTTTGAGCGTCTCTGTATATGTGCACAAACTCTTGCCCCAAATATGTATGATTTTTCTGCCAAATACAAATGAAAGGAACTCTAAATGATTTGATGAACCATTGTGGTGCAACAAGGTTTTCAAAGCATGTGTGTTTCTATTTGTTTGTGACAAAGATAGTTAATTTATATTAATTTAGAAAAAACATGCCACCATTTTCTGTAAAGTTCATCTTGTGAAATGAATGAATTCAGATTTGGATTTAAAGGGCTGAATTTGTATAGTTTGTGAATAATTCTGCTTCTTGAAGCTCTGTTTGTACATAATTGTTGTCGATTATACATTAAATTGTTTCTGTTGTGTTTAAACACAAATTAAGTGGAGAATAAACTCCTTGAGTAAATGTGTTTAACAATACAGACTCTGCTTTTGTTATATAACTCCAAATTCAATGTTGGAATGGTATTTTATGGAAACTGTGGTTTTATGTTCATGGTAAGTGCATTCAGGTGATAGGGGTGTGTTTCATTAAATAGTCTCTAAATTATTGAAGAACCTAGCTTTGTTAGAGCTAATGAGTTTTCTGACTGTCAGCTGGCATATTTATAAAGCAAACAAAAAAAAAGTCATCGGGCCAAAATGCTTTAGTTGTTTGACACGTCATCTTTCACTTACGCTCCATCTTCCAATGGATTCAAAACTGCTACACGTGTTATAATCCTTTGCAGTGCAAATCACCAGATAAGACCTCAAATTAAACCAGAAGTCAATATTGAAAGGAAAGTTCTGATCACTGAATCTCTAACTGTGAACATTGAAATTAAAGTAAAAGGGGAAAAATCAGGAGAACTGTCACAGCTGATGCAAATACTCCAAATGTTAGATTGTATAACTCATCTTTACTTCAAACCTAATAAGAAACTGTTGGATTTCATACATAGATCTCCATTTAAGAACCAGTCCATTTAAGTGTAAATATGCTGCAATAATTGCACAGACATTTCAACATAGACTTGTGCAATGATGTACAATTATCTCTTAAATGTTAGTGTTTTTTGCTAATGTTCTACTTTGATTTTTGGTCATTTTTAATGTTTGAGTATTTGTCCTGTGCTATGCACAGCTTGAAGTGACTGTCTTAATTCTGTGTTGTTTTTCCATTAAAATGTTGAAAACCGAAAAACTAAAGTGGTGTTATGATGTTGCACGGTTGTCTTACAAAGCACATTTGTATGGAAGTAAAATATACTCATAGATTAGTTTTATTCGACTCCAAGCACTCCATCGTTGGTATTGACGTATTCAAACCCTAGTCAATAAATTAGAATATTACTAATGTATTTTAGCAACTCCATCACTAGGTGTTTGCAAGCCTTTATTTCTATGACTTGTCATTTAATGAAAACACTAATCCAACCAGTTAAAAAAACAAAAACATTTCAACACATATATTTTGGTTTAAAGAAGTTTCATAGCGTTATTTTGATTTATTACGACTGTAAACTTTCTCCCAAAAGAGGGCGTGAAAGTTGCGCAAGGGCGAAGTACCCGGATGTCCTTAATCCTTCCGCGGTAGTTTACGTGTAACATACAGGTGCTGGTCATAAAATTAGAATATCATGAAAAAGTAGATTTCAGTAATTCCATTTAAAAATGAAACTTGTATATTATATCCATACATTACATACAAACTCATATATTTCAAATGTTTATTTCGTTTAATTTTGAGTAAAAATGTTGTATATTTTATTCGTTCAGGTCATTTGAAAACTTCTTTTGAACCCATTTTATATTGGATAAAATTTTATATTGGATAAAAGTATCAGGCCAGGGAGGAAAATAAAACTTTATAACCATTTATTTTCAACAAGTCACGTATACAAGGGTTAAAGTCCGACCCTGCCCTCTGACTAATATGACCGGAAGTAGCGGTTTTTACTGGACGGAAGACAGCAGTCAGTCACACGAGTTAGACGTTCATCCTCCATCGACGTGGAGCTCGTTTAAACTTCTTGTCTCCAGGTTTCCTTAGGGATTTTATTTCAGTGAAAGTGAAGCATCAGCCTCCCTCCTTCGTCAGTGGGGTTTCCGTTAGCTGCGCAGCCGCGACGCGACTGCTAAATAACTTAACAGCGAAGTTGACGCTAGCACTGTCGGCTGACTAACGGCTTTCGTTAGCTTTCGTTAGCTTTCGCCCCCGGTTCCGACTCAGAGCTGGAGTCAATGTTCAACCGGACACGAGTGTCGCTGTTTGTTTTCTCTCACTTGGGAGTTTACTCAGTTCTCGGTTCTGGGATTTGGTGGCTCCTTTCTCTGTGACGCTGGGTGAGAACTTAGCTTGTTTTTTTGTTTTTGTTATGGCTAGCTGTTATTGTTCGTAGTGGAAACGTCGCGTCTCTTCTTTCGCTTCCCCCGAGCGGAGCCGAGCCGAGCCGAGGCGCGGCGCGGCGCTATGATCGCTGAGAGGAAATAGCCCGTCGGATATTTCAGCTGCGATGTTTTGCATTCCGCCGTTGCTGCTGGTGAGTTAACCACACCTCAAACGCAGGGAGTGACACATGTACAGCCACAGTTGCATCCAAAACTCTCCAACGTAGAGCGTTATGTTCACTCCGGTTCTCTCCCGCTTCAGGTTGAGTTGCTGCCACAGTGATTATAACCTGGTCCAGCATGAAGGCCCTGGGCTCCAGATTCTTCTTTTATGCGGGTTTTGCGGTGGGGACCTTCACATTATACGTGTTCCTGCGGCAGGTTTGGTTTGAGAGGTCTGAGCAGGCCGAAGGCTATGCGAAACTTGGTGTCCAGCAGCAACAGTTGGACGAAGACCAGGGGATATGGAAGAAAGAGAGATCCGCTCTGTTTAACCTGGATCACCCTCATCATACAGGTACGTTCGTTTTCCAGGAGCAACCTTTATTTTACACAAGTGAGATTTCAGGTCAGTTGAGCCTTAATGAGAGAGGTTAACTTGAACACACCTTAATGATTGACTAGATAAAATTAAAGGAAGTTTATTTTTACACCTAATGTTGCCTACCTAAGCATCTCAGATGTTTAAGTTAGCAGTTTCTTGGGTATTATTGTGAAGATTAGCATATTGTAAAAGCTTTACAAACACTGGGTGTAACATGAATGGCTTCATTAAACAGTGGCAAGTTTTGTATTAATCTACTTCCTGCTTATTCTGAGTCAGAAGAATCTAAAACTGTCTGGAATGTGCTTTCACTGGATAAAGCTAAATGCATACACAAGCTTGTTTTATTCCTAAGATCATTTTCTAAATGTGTGTAGGTTCTTGCAGTGTAGCCTTGGATAAAACAAAGAAAAGGTTGCACACAAATAAAAATAAAATGGATTACACAAGCTGATTGCTTTAAGTGACAGCGAAAGATCTACAATTATTCCTGCTTTAAAAATATGATCAAACATTGATTATGAAAATTATTATATTTAGTTAATTTGATTTTAAAACAGCTACATTTAATAGTTTTAGGCGCTTATTGTAGGTGAAATTACCCTTTTCTACCACTCTGCTTTATGTAGACTAGAGGAACAAGTCTAACAGGTTTTTATAAAGAGGATGAAACAGTCAAAACTGTATGATAAAAGATTTTAGGTTTTTTTCTGTTTTTTTTACTTTTAAAAGGCATACTTTATTTTTATATGTTAATTAACCCATGCTTATCTTAATTTGCTTAACATTTCATGACAAACTGTTGCAGCAAAGTACCAGGATGTTGATGCACATGTGACATTGAAACTCTCAGTGGGTGTCAGGTTTAGAGAATGTGCTGAATGTATAAAAGGGCCTTTATAAGTCTGAAATGTGACACTAAAATAACCTTGGTCTTTGTGAAGTTGAGGCAGTGTGTGTGATTGAGATACCACTCGGTCGGTAAACCTTAGAGTTCTGCTTTAGACTGCAGACCAGTTTGCAAGTAATGTGCCTTGAATTTTTGCCAAGTCGGGTATGATTAGAAACTTTCCTAATTGGTAGAGATTTATGGTTTCTCTTATAGACTTGTAGGATTTTTATAGTGTTTGTATTACTTTTATAGCATTTATATTACTGTAGCTACAAATTTGGGGTTTTTGTAGGAGTGAAATAAATGCTACGGTGTATCTGTTGTTTAAAGTGACAACAAGACCTGCCAGCTTTCAGTTCAACCCCACTTAGGCCTCAAAGCCAGAAGAGATTTTAATAACGTAAAGACATTGTCTCAGCTAACAGCTGATGGGACAGTCAGTAATGTGTCCTTTCGTTACTTTAAAAAAGAGAGCATTGTTTGTACAGTAGCATGACTAAAATGTTGCATTTTTCCAATTGTGCATGATGTACATGAAGCAGTTCAGAGTTTCTCTACAAGCCAGTTTAGAAATGTGGTGCTGCTTAACAAGGCTGTTTATTTACATTATTATGCATTAGCCCCACGCCCAACATGTAGGCATCGCCTCAGACTAAAGCTCTGATAAGACAGCTTTGGCTTTACCTTAACAGACGGGTTTTTAGCTTTTGTCTGTTTTTACAACAAGGCTGTGATCTTGTGAGCCTTTGTCACAGAGTCGTCTGTGAGCTGTGGGTTGAGGGAGAGAAACAGAGGCTAGTATAACTTGATTTTGGTGACACTGCAAGTGTTGTTTACATTGAAAAGTATAATTTTAATTGACTTTGGCAAAAAGTCTGCCACATCATCATCCTCTTCTGTGCAGTGGCTTTTCAGCTGATATTGAACATTCAGAAAACCTCCCACTATGTCATCAGAAATGTTCACTGAACGTTTGTAGACAACAGACACCTGTCTTAATGATAATAAAGACTACCAAGCCAGAAGTAATGGTAAAAATCACTTTATTTCTGCTGTACATTTATGTACATAAGAGGCATTATTAGTAAAACTTTCATTAGAAAAATGTACATGGTAAAGACTGTAAGTGAAATGCTATTTTGGAATAAAACATTAACAATGAAAAATTAAAGGAAAATGTTGGATTTGGCAATTTTCATATTAAAAAATACTTTGATTTTAAAGAAAAATTAAGTAAAATAAAACAATTTAAAATGATTACAGACAAAAATCGTAGTTATTTGTAAGACTCAAAACAATTTTTTTCATATATAAAACATGTCAAACTAATACAGAAGCTAATCTATATCTAACTTAGAACAAGGTAAAATACTTTCATTGTCAATGGACAATGTTTACTGTGTATATGATGGTTACTAGCTTTTACTATTCTGTAAAAATAAATCTTTACACATACGAAGCTCTTCAGCAGACTTTATGTCCAATTGCAACAATGAGTTAGGAGTAATTTCACATGCCAGTCTCTGTGCCCAGGGCCTCAACCCAGCAACTTCATGGCATGGTTGGTCTCCTGTGAATGTCTTGATGAAATCCAGAACTCTGTTGATTTGTTCACAAGTGGAAATAGGCATCACACATAACAGAACATTAATGTGTTTTTGTCTCCTTGCCAGGTGAGGATAGCCGCATGGCTGACGAATTGTACAACAAGGTGCGAATCCTTTGCTGGGTGATGACTGGTCCCAAAAACTTGGAGACGAAGGCTCGTCATGTCAAGTACACATGGAGCCGCCATTGCAACGTAGTCGTTTTCATGAGCTCTGTGGATGACCCCGACTTCCCCACGGTGGGACTTGGCACTAAGGAGGGGCGCGATCAGCTGTACTGGAAAACGATCAGGGCCTTCCATTACGCCTACGAGCATCACGCCAACGAGGCAGACTGGTTCCTCAAGGCGGATGACGACACCTACGTGATAGTGGACAATCTGCGATGGATCCTCGCCAACCACACGCCGGAGGAGCCGATTTACTTCGGCCGAAGATTCAAACCCTACACCAAGCAGGGGTACATGAGCGGCGGCGCGGGATACGTACTGAGCAGAGAAGCCCTGCGGAGATTCGTAGAAGGTTTTAAAAACAAAGTGTGCACTCACACTTCGTCTGTAGAGGACCTGGCGATGGGGCAATGCATGGAGAAGGTCGGGGTGCTGGCAGGAGACTCCCGAGACACTGCGCAGAGGGAGACGTTCCACCCCTTCGTCCCCGAGCAGCACCTCACTGCCAAGTTCCCCAAGAGCTTCTGGTACTGGAGCTACTGCTACTACCCCATCTCAGAGGCAAGTGCTGTTAAATCCCAGCATTGATTTAAGGTGTTATAAAGCATGCTTAAGGGATAAAAGGATAACGTGAGGTAGTCGGACATGGCAGGTTGGATTGTGGTTTTCACAATTTTGTCTTGAAGAACCACATACAGTTATAATCATAACCACAAAGCTAAAGCGCTGGATGTTTTTCAGCTTATGTGGACTTTACTCATTTGTCTTTTTGCTGTGGCAACTTTTGAACTGCTTTCCTGACAGAAATTGCCATTGTCTGCTTCTCCAGACCGAGGCGTGTATAGGCATAGGGAAAATACAGGCTGTGGAAAATGACTTCATACAGCCTCAATTTAAAGAAAGACGCACCTTTCAGTTCATAATTAAAAGGGGACTTTAATTTTTGATAAATAATTGGTCTATACTTTACAGGTAATAAAGGTTTACATGTCATGTTGAGTTATCTATTTTTACTCACCAATGTTTTGCTCATTTGACTACATTGTCTAGGCCTGTCACAATAAACAATTAACAAGTTAATAGCATTGTAAATTAAAATAAGCTCCATAATTTCCATTGTGCTCATTTTTAAGGGGACATTTTTTATAAATGTCATTATCCATTTTATTTATGGTTTCAGTTGTGTGTGGTTTATATTTCTGATATTTAAAATATATATGTATATCTATATATGAAATTCTAAGTGATAAACCAACACAGAAGCTTAATGTTGTGAAGTAGAATAAAATCTTTCTTTATTTTATCACAAATAAAAAGTATAACTTGTATTCATCTCCCCTCCTGACTACTTTACACAATCAACTTTTGCTGTAAATTTCAATATTTTTCCCACTTTGTAGATCTAAACACATTTCTGCCAGTTATTCTTTTATAAAACCAGCTCAGGCGTCATCATAAGTAAAGATACAACTAAACGATTCCCTAGTCCCTCCGTATGGAGAGAAAATCAGGTATTTTGGGACTATTTTCTCTCCATAAGTCTGCCCCTTCGTTTATTGTCGCGCTGCTGGAAGGTGAACGTCTCTCCAGTTGTCGGTGTTTTTCAATTTGAACGTGTTCGACTAGTTTTGCTGTGTGTAATTAGCTCTATCAAGCTTCACATCAACTTATCAGCATCTTTGTGTTTGTTGAAGCAAAGTTTCCTGTCGTCCAGCTGAATCATAATAATCTGTGTCATGTAAACCTAAAAAATCATTGTTCACCAATTCAGCAACTTTCTTGATATGTTAAGCAACATTGCAGACAAAAAACTGATATTGGCCAAAATTGGAATCCGTAAGGCTTTTTAAAAGATCAGTAATCGACGATCGGCCAGAAAACTGCAATCAGTGCAGCCCTACTTTCCAGTAATGTACAGCTTGTGTTGGTCTATCACACGTGACAAAAACATGGAAAGTTTGAGGGGATCTGACTCTAACATGGTGGATAACTTACATACTTTCTGTTTTTGTTGTAGGGTCCAAACTGCTGCTCAGACGTGTCGGTGTCTTTTCATTATGTAGACGCCACCGGCATGTACTTGTTGGAGTACTACGCCTATCACCTGCGTGCCTTTGGCTACAGATACCGCTACCAACCACCGACCCCAAAGGCTTACAGAGCTGAACTTCCAAATCCCTGGGATTCTGCCGAAAGACTAAAAGAGCGGGCGTCTGGGGTAAAGGTCTCCGGGGCTGGAGATGATTCAGCGCAGGAGGCAGCTCCTGCGCCTGTGGCTGCTAAAGACGCCGCTGAATCGCCGGTTTGATAATAACATGGATTTTAAGTTGGAGAAAATGGGTGTTTTTCATGCTACCCATGCATTGTGATAATCTGGGATTGCAGTTCTTCACAAGCAGGAAATTGGCTTCACTTTGATCCTAAGTTTCTTCCACATACACGTATGTCCCTGAGGATCCTGGAGCTCAGCGACTGCTTTTAATGTCAGCTGTGACTGCAAGGCTGTTCCTCGATCTGATGCTTTTATACCCTTTTATTTTTTTTAAGTGGTTTTACAACTGTGTTCTTGGACACCTGTGTTTGTCTATATTGGTTTCAGAGGGTGATCCTGTTCCAACATTTTAAAAAAAAATTCATTTTATGTTTTATGTATGTGACGTTTTATGTTTTTATGTTTTATGTTTTAAGTCTGCAGTCACAACAAGAAAACCGTCATTTGGTTCTTCACAACCGTAGAAGTTGTCTGACTTCATTCCACATGGAGAACACTGTAAATCTGCAAGGAAGGACCTGGTTGTGCCAAGAACGCCCTGGTTTCATGTTCTGAGCTGTAAAACCTTCTCATCAGTTCAAAATATCCACAGTCACGTTTGTGTTTGTTTTTGTTGTTGTTTTTTTTGCATGAGCTACCTCTCAAACTGTCGGCTGTGTTTCAGAGCCTTTTTCAGCTGGAAACCAAGCGCAACGTCCCACGTGGGACTCTTTATTAACGTCGTCACATTTTAATTGTCATGCTTCATGAAGAAACTCTTGACTGTCCGGAACAGGCAGTGCTGGTTCGCCATGGTATAGTGAAGTTTGACACCTGCTGAAGTTCTCCATGTTCCCACAGTTTAAAATCCTCCTGAGGAAATGCTCAAGCTAGTCTGGTCGGAAATATCTATTTATGTTTTTATGTTCAAGTTTACCCAGATGGCCATGGCTGTCATAGACTATTTGTTTGCTTTATTTTATTAATTTATGTATAAAAGCTTCCTAATGAAGGTTTAGAGACTTTAAAATTGACCTTTTTTTGCTAACAAAAAAAAGAGAAACACCAAATCCTTACATTACACACAGAGAGTTTTTGGCAGCAGTGCATATAATGAAATATTTGCTGCACCCAAGTCAGTGTTTTATTTAGTTTATTAAACTTGGCTAAATATATCAAACTTTTTCAAATAATTTAAGACAAATCCTGTTTTTATATCTCAAAATAATTCTGTTCAACCGCGCCTGAAAGAATCTGAAAACTCGATGTCTAATCCTTAAGTGTTGAATAACACAGATTACTTTATTTACTTGATTTTAGTAGGACGGCCCTGCTCTAAAATGATGCGCAATCAGGTTCAACTCAAACTTTGAATAAAACCAATCTTGAATACATTTTTTTTTATTTCTTGAGCCATTCAAATGTTTGCTTGAGCTTTAGGTCAAGTTCTGATGGCCGGACATCATGATATTTCTGGTAGAGCAAAAGTTATGGTTCCACCATTTACAATGTCCTGATCAACTTTAGTTAAATGATTTATTCATTCATGTTTGATTATTGATTAAATTATCTTCTTACATTGAGACAGTCGGCTATTAAAACTTATTTGATTCGAAATAAGATAGAAAAATTCAAAAAGTACCAACAACTATTTCACAGCACTGTAAAGAGAACATAAGCACAGGTTTAAACACAACTTGAGGATGAATTGTTTTACTTTGTTCCATAACATCTAATCTAATCTACAATATCCCCAATTCTGTGTAGATGAGCCAGTATACATGCATTAGACATGTTTACTGTCATATTCCAGATCTATATAATCCAACCAAAGATTACCCAGTGAGGGAAGACAAATACAGGTTTTAATTTTCTTAATTCAGTTCATCCAGCAGCTTCACTCATACAGCCGCGTTTCCTGGCGCAGCTGAAAAAACTCGATGGATGAGGAAGTAGTTGATTGAATAATTTTTTGTTCTCTTTGAAACAATGCCTGGTCTGCTGTAAGCAAACAGTTGCAGAATATTTGTCTGCACTTCCTGAAACTGCCACTACACACACACACACACACACGCACGAGCGCACACATTTGGCAAGTTCCTGAATCCTTCTCCCCATGCTGATGCGTAAAGAATGTGCCTTGTGAACTGAGAATGTATGAGCCATGAGCTGCACACGCGACTTTGCACTGTGACGTTAAAATGGGGATAAAAAGGAGGATGAAGGATAATTGTATTTAGCTCTTCTTTTAGACACCGTTTGCTTCTGTATGCTTTAGTTTAACTGGAGAAAACTTTTTTTTTATTTTATTTTTTTTTAGATGACACACAATGTGTAAAAGTATTTCAACAGTTTCTACTTGGTGTCTGATAAACTGAAAATTTTAAGTTTGTGAAAAAGTGATGACCAAGAAGTGGCTGAAAAAAAACAAAAACGTTCTGCACTTTTGAATTGGATTTCAATCACTTTAAAGTTGTATTACATGGAAGCCTTCAGACTTGGTGTTACAACTGATTATTTGTGTGTGAACAGCTTGATTCCCTTTTTTATCCGTTTTTTTTTTTAACAGGACATGGTTGTAGATTTCACATGTCTCGGTGTCAGTCGAATTGGGATGTTTTACGTTGAAGTCTCTTAAAGATGTTGCTTGGGCTCATGTTTAATACCTGCTGCATTGAATTTTTTCTTAATGGGAAGAGTGAGACACCGGTTCCTTGACAATCTTGTCAATACTAAGGTTTTTCTCAAAGGGAAAAATGTACAGTGCTGTATTGACACTTGACACATATTTATGTTAGTTGTTGGAATTTAAGTGTGGAGATTTGTGAGAACACAGAAAATGTGTGATTTTCTCTTTTTTGTGAAAGGTACTTTAATCACTATAAACAAATATTTTACTCTACTGTTTCATGATACATTTTTGCAACAAATGTCACAGTTGTGATTTAATTGGCTTAACCAGGATGTTTATCCCTTTGTGGCTGCTAACAATGGGTGACTTTGTTGAATAGGAGAGTTTTTATAAATTGCAGCTTTTATGGCAGCTGGTCACACACGGATGTTTGACATCTGCATCACAGAGAGCGTCGTCTTCTGTGGAAAAGCAAACATGGTTCAATAGTCAAACAGTCTAGTGTCACATTTGTCTTTATGGCAGATTGAAATCTGTTTCTCACCTTTGCTTTACACAGTTGGAGAATTTGAACCCCGTCTTCTGCAGAAATGTTGGCACTGATCCACAACCCGCTCCTGTTGCACACAAGGATTAAATCCTTAATAAAATGTATTAAGTCTCTTTTTGGAATTCTAGCTGCGGAAGATGCAGTATATAACTTTTATAAAAAATTTTTTTTCATGTTTTCCATCACCTCCCTGAATTATCTGAAGAAATGTGCTACTCCCAGTCAGAAACAACCAATCAGAGCCAGGAGGAGGGTTTTAGTGCTGTCAATCATCCTCAATTGGAAACTCTTGAACATTTTTAAGTGAGTTTGAGCTACTTTGCAAAGTAAAATATGCAAAAATATCTCTTTTGTGTTGCATCCTTTAAAATGCAGCGAGGTTCTGTGGTGGAGATGTGAAAAAGTTTTGAGCAGGATAAACAACGGTGCAGGAATGTTAAATATGTTTTCAAATGGGGAGAAGAAATAAGTCAACCGCAGGAGAGATCTGACAAGAATCAACATGGCAAGCTGACAGTTCAAGGGTTGTTTTCCTCCCCAATAGTTTCATGAAAAGCCTTACAAAAAGTCTGAAGTCTGTGTACTAGTTTTACACAATCCTACAAATATAAATCATATAATTACTCTAGTTAAGGTTCAAAACTGATTTCTAAATTCTTGTCTAAAATCTGAAGCTCGGTAGCAGGAAAACTGCTGTTTTTGTTTGTCCTTTACACTCATCAATAAATCTGAAATCACAAGCTCAAAATTTTAGTTCAAATCCCAAACTACTTGATTTAATGATGTGAAAAAAAGTTTTAATTACAAAAGTAAAAAAAAAAGTGCCGTTATCAATATCACCAAAGCAAAAAATGTACTTTCAAGTTCATATAGAAAACTGGAGGCTTGTTGAGCAGATAAAACAAGAGAGTTGGTTATTAAACTACCCTGAATAAACAACTTTGCAGGGTTACTCACCTGTTTCTGGTTTTAGCAGGTCAGCAAGGATGTGATTGGCATAATCTGCGCAAGACAGAAAATTGTATTTATTTTTTAAACCTCTAACTTAAACACTGCCTTGCAAGAAAACGGAAATGTTTTTAGATTAATAAATAATATAGGAAATGCTTACTCAATGCTGGAGCAGCGTGTCTCTTTCCCAAAAGACCCACAAAGTTGTCGTAGTCAGTGGGATAAAATCTCTTGAGTATTTTGTTTTCACTTCTCTAAAAGCAAAGAGGAAATCTGCTGAGTGAGGTAAAACATTTTGAGGGAATATCTTAGGAAGGAAATAGTCAGTTTACCTCTCTGGGTGGTTCATATGTGTCTCCTGTAGTCAAACACGTCACAGGAAACATAAGAATGACCAACACAACCAGGGAAGCAAGATTACAGCAGCTTCGATTTACCTCCATTTCTCTGAAAACAAATCATGCAATTTAAAATGCTGGCAAAACATCAAAGGATTTCTCAGAATAGCTTGAATTTTAAAACAGACCATATATTTAAACCAATCAAGAATGAGAATATTATTAAATTTGACTTGGTGTTTCTGGAAAGATAAAATTTAAATTAAAAATCTAAAGGAATTGTCCATCCATCCATCCATCCATTTTCTTTACACCCTTGTCCCTTAGTGGGGTCGGGAGGGTTGCTGGTGCCTCTCCAGCTAATGTCCCGAGTCAGAGGTGGGGTCACCCTGGACAGGTCCCCAGTCTGTCGCAGGGCAACACAGAGACACACAGGACAAACAACCATGAACACACTCACACTCACACCTAGGGGGAATTTGGAGAGGCCAATTAACCTGACAGTCATGTTTTTGGACTGTGGGAGGAAACCGGAGTACCCGGAGAAAACCCACACATGCATTGTCCAGTTCTAAAAATTCAAAAAATAATCTTCATTGTTAAAAGCTGCCACCTGATGATATAAGTTTAATATTTTTGTGTTTGAGCTCGGTTTATTCACAAGTACATCTCAGCAAGTAATGACCAATCATCTAGTTCTTGATTAAAAATCTAATTCTGCTTCAGGCCTCATTGTGCCTTTTACAGAAACCATCATGAGAATATTGTGCAACTTTGGAAAACATAAAAGCTGTTGAATTTGTATTTTATGGATGAGGACATCAACTGTTTGTCTTAAAGATAAGTTTTATGGTTGGAGAAAGTAAAACAAGTAAAGTCGCTGCTTAGATATTTAATTTCTAACCAATAAACAGTCTGGCTTTGTAACATGAAACAATTCATATGGTTGAGATGGGCATGTAATCAATTGAGCGATTTATATCTTAGTTTTTCCACATAAATTATTATTAAAGATTTTCTCTATTATCGGTAACATGACAAAGCCCTGTGGTTAATTCATCAAAAACATAGACTAATTTGAAAATATATTTTAAATTATAAAATGCATCTTAAGAGTATGATCGGTTATTCAGCTCTCAATCATTCATTATTTATCTTTCCTGTAAATGGCTCCAGCAAGAATGACGAGAGCTGCAGAGAGCATAGCATATGCTATTTGTTTGAGAAAAAAATCCCAATTAAAATACAAAACTATTCTAATACGTACAAGAACTTGCTACAGGATGTTTCTCTCTCCATATTATAACATTTAGGAAAAGTGTTGATATTGTTCTAAAATAAAAGAATATAAAGTTTACCTTGTTGGAGTTCTCCAGCATAGACCGATCAGCTTTGCTTCTCTGGAGTTCAAGCTACGCGACTCTTTGGGCTCAGGATCTCAGTTAATATAGTTCTTCTGAGCTCATAAGTAATCCGATTAAAGCTCCACCGCCTCCCGAAGAAATGTAGCGCATCTCTGTCATCAGACATGTTTAATTAAATAACTTACTTTATGCGACATTTTGATGGAGTATTATTATCTTTCATAGGGCAAATGTGTGTCAGTCATTAGCACTTATTTGAATTAAATAAAGTACATTGAAATTATACACTGATTATTATTGATCATCTCTCTGAACCCATCACTGATGACCTCATGAGGATGTCTATTAAGCTAATATGAAAACAGGGAACCACCCAAACAAAGCTGCCACTGCAGCAACATCAACAGATCAGCTAAAGGTCACAACAATGAAAGGTCACTGTGGTATTGGATCATTCGTCTTTCAGGTTATTTGTTTGATAAACATTCGACTTCCTTGTTGTTTCACATTTTCATGAGAAGAAATTTTAGTTGTATTGTGATTTGCTTAACCATCAACTTGAGGTTTACAGTAATTAATTGCTTAAAAGAGGCCATAAATTCACCAAAAGTTATTTCAACATCTTGTTAAGCGCTTTTAAGCAACATGTTTACAGTTGCTTTTAAAATGTTATTTCTAGTCTAACAACCCAGAACATGAAATGTTTTTGTCTAAACTTACCCAGTACAAAGCTGAGATATTTCCAAAATGTGGTGTTGTCTTATTATGAGGGAGAAATGCACACAGACCACTGAAGTGGACACTAAGGCATCATAAAACACACTATCAACTACTGGCCATCAGCTGCAAATGCAAGAAATTATTTTTGTTAAATCCAATATGGCCGAAAGAAAAGACTGCATGTCAACCGACCCGGTTCCTCCTTCTACTGTAGACAACTCTTGCAGGTAAAAAAATATATTGTGACATCAGATGACCCCTAATGAACAACACTACTGGTGTGTTTTTCAAATAACAACTTTGTATTTGGAGTAAATTACAGTTGATCAGCTAAAAAAAACAAAATATATAGTTTCTCCCCCCAAAATTTCAAAGTCTAACTATGCCTGAATTTCAATAATCTCACCAGATAGTGTCAAGCTGAATTTAAATTTGTATTTGTCCACACAGACAAACCAAATACCCTTAAGAGAAGGTTTTAGGGTTATTCAGAATAAAGACTTGGTTATTTGAGTCAAAGTGAGGGTTTGAAGTTGCATCAACTCTTAAGCATGGTGGTGGCAGTGTCATGCTGACGCAGAATCAGCTCAGAGTTCTTCAGCTTCTTCTCACAACTGGATGTTTCAGTATATCAATGATCCCAAACACAACTTGAAGTTAAAGCAGGCAGACATGATGCTGGTGGATTTACTCTGACCTCTGCTCCATCTGAAATTAAAGGCTATGCTTGACAAAAGAAATAACCAATCTAAACCAATTAAATTATCATAATTTACATAATTATGCAGTTGGCATTTTTAATGGACTTTTAATGCAAATTTTAGAGCAACTGTGCATTAAATCTGTCATTATTTACCAAATGACACTTTATGACAACTGTCATAAACATTCAAAAAGACTTCTTTATGTTCATGGCAGATGACAGTGTCATGTCCCTCTTATGCACACCCCTTCAAATAAAGTGTTACCAATGCCTTCTATCAATTTTGCTTACAATAATGGTTCAGTTTCATACCAGAATCACCCCAAAACCCTGTTAATGTCTGCAAAAGATTTATTCAGTGTACAACTTGTAAAGGAACATTTATCCAAATAACAGTGAGGCTGTATGTATATTCTGTTCCCAATGGGGAAAACCCACACTGCAGACATTATGTGGAGCAGCTATTTTAACTACAGTCAGGATTTTTACCGTTATTACAACTGTAAAGTACATTAAATGATTAAATAATAGTGGGTGTTGGTCACAGGAAATGGGGCTTGTAACATGGTTGACCGCAGCTGACCGTACGCCCTGCAGGCGGATGTTTGCTCTTCAGTCTATGCTCTCATTGACTGGTGTGTAAGAGTCCAAATAACTCCCACGCTCTCTGAAAGGACAAGTGGACAGACTTTGACTGGCTTTCTGTGAACAAATCCTGAAAACTTTGATTAATCCTCCCTGCCAGAATGATTCTGAATCACAAACAAACATGAATTGCTGCAGCAATGTTTCACTTGGTTTAATTTGGTTTGATTCCTGACGATGAACATAATCTAGAGATTGATCCTTGGTGATTGCCATGAAAGTTTAAGCTTGAAAAACACAAAATAAGTCTGGTGACGACAACTTTACAGTAATATGGAATTAAAATGACCATAATTTCACTCATTTATTTACTGTGGAAAACAGCACAACTTGGCATGTTTTAGACTTTAGCTAGCTAAAAAAGAACCAAAATAATTCTCATAGAAAGAATAATTGTATTTTGCTGAAGAAATTGGCGTTGAACAAAGCGATATATTCACATTACATTAGTGGCACTTTCTTCTGGTACAAACAGTAAACATATCTGAAACCTCAAAAGAAACATTGATGCTTCATTTAATTAAGTTTGGATTTAATCTTTACACATTCAGTCATGGATACTGCTAAAAAATTCAAAGTTATGTGCGGATGTAACCTTTATGCCATTTTAATTTAATTCATCCTATAGAAGTACCTATTTTATTTAAATTATTACTGTGTTTTTTTTAAGTTATGGATAAAACGCTCTTTTATTCATTCATAAAATATATTTTATTTGCCTATTTCTTTTTTGTTCATGAGTTTTACAGAATCTGAGCTGCGAGCTACGTCATGGTTTGTTGTGCAGTGGAAGTAGGTTTAGCCAGTGTAACGTTGTAGCTCTGGGAGAAGAAACTTTTTAACGGTTTTTGTTTCTGTGCGTCGGTGCCCGTCCGCCTGTGAGAGAACAATCAGAAAAAGATACACACAGCGTGGGGCAAATAAAGTTGCAGAAACTGTTTCGAGAGTGCAACATTTAGTAGCATTGTTAAAATGCCGCTAATGGATTCAAGAGAAACGTTTCTCTTATTACATTTCAAGATAACTTGCTGAGTATCCCTCTAAGGTAGGTCCATGGTGAGAACGGATGAGGACACAGCAGCATAAATTATGTGTCTAAAAGAGGATTTTAATCTTTAGAGAAAGTGAAAATAAAATACAGGACAAATATAAACAGCTGCTTAATGTTACTCTACTAACATTAAGCAGTCATTTATTGTAAGCATCTGTGTTAACATGCAAAATTATTCTCCCAATATTAGACTAAACATTTGTCTTATGATCAAACCAGCTTGACAGAGACATCTAATGCAGTTTGCAACCAGTATTTGTTTTGCATTGAATCAACGTTTTGCTAGTTTCTCTCAACATGTGACAGCAGTCACATTATTGTTGTTATTTTGCTATTTAGATCTGTAATTTATTCTGCACATTTTACTAGTGGACCAATTATTAGATACTTAAATGTTTAGAGTTTCTCTTAACGTTTCAAATGAAAGTCATGGCTTTCAGGGAAGCTCCTAAAATCTCCAACAACCTCAAGACGAAAAGTAGAAACAATATTTTCAGGACATTCAAGAGTGTGCACAGTTTCCCAGCCCAGCCTTGAACTTAATAAATGTTTTTCTTTGTATGAACATGATGTTCTTTTTACAGTGCTTTGAATCAAGTGCTGAGCAAATTACCAGCGGTAAAAGCTGCCAGGAAGGACGCTACTTGTTTAAAAGTAACAAGTAGCGTCTTGTTACTTTTAAACAACTGTGCAACAAACAGGCTCTTAAGATCAGTTCTCCCATCAGTTCTCTGAGGAATCCCAGTTAATTAAATTTAGTAGCTCCATTTAAAGAATCAGTCAAACCAGGCATAGATATTTGTGCTCAGGTGTTTTTGACACGCAACAGGCTCACAGTCTCATTGCCTCTGGCTATTCGGTTTAGTTTCAAGCCCCAACTGGCGTCACTGAAGGTACAACCCTCTGGAGAGAAGAGCCGTGTCAACAGCAGTCACATTTCCTCTGGTTTCTGATTGGTCTACTGAGGCTGTTTCTCCTCTATTAACAGGTATCAACTCAGCTCCCTACAGAAATAATTGTGTAAGTAGCCCCTCTAATTAACTTATATTCGTTAAATATTACACAACAAGGAGGTGCTTCATTTTTCCACATTAACAGCTGAAACCCGTGAGGCTGCTTTCCTGTGCAAAGTCTTTCTGAATTTAAATATTTTTTCTTTGTTTCTGCTTTTAGATATTAATAATAAATATCTAAAAGTTATTCTGTTGTGTGGAATAACACACAACAGAATAACACTCTGTTGTGTGTTATTCCAAAGTGATCACTAAATGAAGTGCATGAAAATAATTATTTGGATAAATCTGCTTGCTAATTGAAGTGAAATGCAACTATTTACTTAAGGGCTGGAAGAAGTTCACAAAGGGTTAATATAATCGTGTCTCAATTTTATCTGTATTTACCTGTAATCTTTTGGCATTTTCTTCAGGGAGACAAGCAAAGTATTTTCAGTGAGTAACTGCCATTCAAACCGAGCTAAAACCAAGAATTAGACTTTATATAAACATAAACAAAGCACATGAGAAAGTCCTCTCTCTTTTAAATGTGTTTTCATGCCTTGGACCCATTTGTGACAGCATCTATTATCATAGTTCTAACTGACTGTGGTTTAGAAACAGATTGATCCATGCTGTCACCAGCGGGACAAATCAGACAAGGATTTATTTCCACAGAAAACAATCTCAAGTCTTTTTTGGAGACACATTGCTCCCTAGTGTTGATAATCGAAATAACTGCTAAACCAGAAGAAAAGAAAATACAACAAAGCAGATAAACAGAGTAAACAGGCAAAGATCCTTCAGATAAATAGAGACATAAATGCACAAGAACAGCTCTGATTCATGTGAAATTAAACTTGAACCCAGAAGCTGCATCTGGTTTTTTTTTTCAGAACAAGAGGGATTTATGCAACAGCACAAGCATACATTCATAACAACTTGACAAAATGAAATTTTTTTAGAACCTCTGAAAAATAGGAAACAGTTTTGAAAAACTGTGAAAAAGTAAATCAGTTTTGTGCCTGAAAATCCAAGAAAAGTAGAAAGACGAAGGAGTAAAACGACTGAATGTTTTCTATCTAAACAGAGCTGAGGTGGTGTAAAGCAGTAGTTGGTCACAAAGCAAAAATTACAAATAATTAAAACCTTAAAATGGTTTTTGAGAATTACAGCTGGAGTCCATATGATTTTTGATATCGTCAGAATGAGACTGACATTTTCCAAAATGTATAGCTCAGTCCTCTAATCAGAGAAATGTTCTGATAGAAGGCCAACTCTGTTAGGTTGAAAAACAAACTGTGTAAATCCAGGAACTTAAGTTCCTGGATTTACTGGCCTGTCTACATTTTTCACCCTCGTTTATGGTCATGAGAGATAAGCAAATTAGATCACACATGCAGCTGCAGTGCAAGATGGACCAGAAATCAGAAACAAGTCACATAATCATGTCATCAGAAGGAACCTCAGAGCAGAGCTGCTGCGCTGCCTCAAAAGAAAGTCACTTGATGCGGTTCATCTGATCAGTACGGAGTCTCCCTTCGAATGTTTTCAATTTACCACATTTTTATTTAAAATCCTGCTGCATTAACAACACTGGGCCCGAGGTGCCTTTCCATGGCCAGATCAACCTGAAGCTCATGTTCCAACTAAGCTCAATGTCCTCTGACCGAAGCACACTGTTCCAGTTTAAATCCCAGCAGAGCAAACACAACATGTTTGCTTTGGTGATGGAAGGACAGCGAACTCTATTTCAAACATACAGACTGGGGCTTTGGTGACCCTAAATTATGCTCTTTCATTGAACATGTAAGACTTTTTTCATCCTGCTTGCTTTTTCCTGGTGGTAAAATAAATATTAATCCTCATCCAGGCCTCGTTATTAAGCCCCAAAGAAACAGAAATGTAAGGATTGCCGTACTTATCAAGACTGCCTAGAAACTAAAAAAGTATAAATTACAGCAACTGTTTTGCTAGATTAAGTTTCTAGGAATTGTTTGAGGTTGTGGCACCAGTGATTTTGTAAAAATGTACTGAAATTGATTAATAACTCAGTAGATTTCTCTAAAGTTTCTAAAAGGCCTTTTTAGACATTTATACAAAGAATAGATGCTGCCACTTGCAGACCACAAACGATTAAATCGAATGAAGGCAGAAAATAGATCCAAATAGATGCCACTATGTAAAGAAATCCTGTCTTTACTTTCAAAACAAGCTCACTTTCTTTACTCCTCTTGTTGGCAGTGAAAGAGAGAAATTTGCTCACGGCGTGAGGAGTGGGGCGGGGGGCTTTTTCTTTCAACTATGTGGGTCAAAAACAAAACCGAGCGGCTGCGTGAGAGTGAGCAGAAGGACTGTGGGGGATGAGTGGATAACAGGACGGACAAACAAGACTGGTTTAGACCACATGAACTTTCCCCACGTGAATCAATATTCAAGCCCTGCGTTCCCTGTTGAGCAATGAGGCCAAGTAGAAAAGGCGGCTGAAAGACGGATGGCGGAGAGGGAGGGCTCTGAGATGCCATGTTGGAGAAGCAGGTTCTGATTGGAGGCAGAAAAAGAGGCTGCTGAGAGAACGAGAAGAAACAGCCTCCCATGTCCTGAAGCCATCTGACACGCTGCAGTCTGCAAGACGTGGTTATTGTTAAGGTAGGTGGGATAAAATTTTCTAAGGTTAAGCAAAAATTTAACTTCATAGCTGTTAGGAGCAGGATGAATAATGTAATTTGTGAGCCAGACAAAATAAGAACTACACATTTAATGTTTTCATTTATTGCCATTATTTATTGCACTGTTGCTGCGATTGCGTTTGAATTTTTTATTTATTTTTTTTACTGATCTGATTTACTGTGCACTACTAAAAAAAACAGACATCTTTGTTCATGATGTTGTTACTGTCAGTACAGAAGGAAGCCTTAAGATGAATAGTTGCTGTGGCCACAAATGCAAGCAGGAGGCAGGCAGACGACAGAATTATAAGTGAAGATAGTGATAGTGAAACCTAGCAAAATTTAAAATATAGTTTAAAAAGTCACAAAGCGATCATAAAAGAGAAAATAGAAACTATAACTTTGAACTACTGAATTAAATATTTCTTCACACCGGTGCTGAAGTATGCAAAACGAAATAATTAAAAGGTCCAATCAATTAAAACATAATAAAAATCTAAGTTTTGTCACAACAGTATTTATGAATGTGTAAACGGGGCATGATAACATAATTATCCTTTATTTTACTTTGGTAAACACAGCATGCAAAGTGTGTCTTTGCCTCCTTCTTGCTGTGTGCAGGACTGCATGCTGTTCACAGAGGTCTGGCTGCAAGTGCACGAAAGTTATAATGTGAACATCAACACAATATAATGTGAAATGATTTGGCTTAATTGACATGAAATGAATAAATACAAAGAGCAACTAGACCAGGGAGAAACGGGAGCAAAAATAACAAAACACAAAGGTGCATCCACCATTTGTACAGAACCAACAGGAGTCCACTGAGTCCTGGCAGGTGCAGCCACTATGACTGCAAGTCTACAAGACAAACCTGATTACGAATCATTTAAGATTATTATTTAACTTGTTTCTTTAACAACAACCTCTGCAAACTTTATTCACTGACAGCTATTTTGTATTGTCTAGGTTTTGTATTAGTGGCTCTGAGGAAGATCCCTGTGAAAAGAGAGAGAATGTTCTCCAAGCTGAAGTGGCTGATTCTGATCCAGCTCCTGCTGACCGAACAGAGCCTGTGCAGAGTCCCTCCTCCTCCACCCAAAACGATCAATCTGCTTCAAGCAACTCCCACCACCAGCGAAGATGCTGAGCAGAAACAGGACAGTTGGGTTCTCCTTGCTTCCAGTCCACAGTCAGGCGAATCTGAACCTATGTCTTCTCGTTCTCAAAACGTGGAGAAGATCCGATCTGCTCAACTCGTGACATCGACTATTTCGGCGAAGCTCCAGGGTCAGATTCGAGATCACCTCCAGATTCGAGGAAGCATCAGCTGTGCAGAGCTGCTGCATGCCAGCGCGGTGGATGATCCGTTATCCTCTGTGTTCCCTCAGGAGCTGCTGGGACTCTCATTGGTGCCTGTCCTGGCGGCGTCAGGCTGCCCACAGGAGGCCCAGCTTCTGGTGCTGAAGCTGTACGACCTGCTGGGGAAGGCTGACACTGAGGAGCTGCTGATGGATTTGGTGGCTCTTATAGAGAGGAAGACGAGCAGGTCTACATCAGCGTCGACTTCCGAGGGAGAAGAAGCAAGTCAGCATATAGATGGAGTGATGTTCAACATTCAGCAGCTGGCTTTGGTGAGAGACGGTGGCCTTGGATCACAGGAAGGTCACTGTGATGGTTGGAGCCGAGTGAATGGGACCATGCTACTGGGAACGGCTGTGAGAGGAGCTGCAGGTCGACTGGAGGACGCTGTCAGAAGCTGTGAAAGACTCGGAGTCCTGTGTGCCGGTGTGACCAGCGGTGGACCTCTCATGCCTGGAATGTACCAAGCCGTGTTGAAGAAAGGCAGCCGCATCTTTCCATCCAAACCCCTGGAGTCTGACTGCTGGATCCGCCAGTGCAGCTCCCAGGAAGAGCTGTTTCGATCCTCAGGTCAGCGGATGAAGCGCAGCCTTCAGAGGAGCTGCATCAACAAGGACGAGGAGCGCGTGTACAACGTGGTGGAATGGATCCCTGCGGTCAGCACCCTCTACAGCCTCGGCACGGCGGTCTACTACGCCTCCATCAATTGCTCGGCAACGGCCAAGGAGAGAGCCATCCTCAGCGCCGTGGACCTGGGCACAGACGCCCTGATGGTGGCCACAGGCGGGACTGTCGGGGTGGCGGGGTACGCTGTGGGGGCAGGAGTGAAGACCGGCGTGAAAGCTGGAGTCAAGTACCTGCTGAACTCCATGAAGGCAGAGGACGATGTGCTGGTGAACCAGTCCGGCTTGGAGAAAGGAACCTTTATTGTCGAGTGAACAAGAACACTTGAGGCAATTTGTAAAAATGCAGGAATACCTAATTGTTAAGTTTATCTGGTGGTGAAAAATCCCATATGTAGAAATAATTATTTTAAACAAAAACATAGGTGGATAAATGGTTGGTAGTCATACTGCCGATAGTCTGTATAACAATGTTTCGTCTTTAAAGCTGCATTAGGTAACTTTTATTAAAAAAAAAGTTTTATAACATATTTTCTCAAACTTTCACTGTGTCCTGACATCTGAACTGCTTAGCCTTCTTTCTGTGGTCCTTCTGTAGTCAGCAGAAATACATCACTCAGAAACAACCAATCAAAGCCAGGAGGCAGGCCTTAGTGCTTTCAATCACCTGTATGTATGTGCTGCTCACATCCTCCCCTATGATCTCTGCTATGTTACGGCTCCTTCACCACAATGGAGCCCTCAGGGAACATGGATTAACAGATTTCCTGTAGGTTGTTTCTTCAGCATTACCACATTGAGCAGCACATACCCAGGCTTGATTGGCAGTGCTAGGACCTTCCTCCTGGCTCTGATTGGTTTTTTTTGACTGGGAGGAGATGGAGGAGCTTGATTTGTTTCATAAATTATCTGTTCTATATTAAATTGTCAAGACATAGTGAAAGTTTAAAGAGATATATAAAAACCATATTTTTTATTAAGGTTATTGTCATTAAAAAGGAAAGTGTAAATACTGCTGTAGCTAAGTTTATTTTAAAGTAATTATTACCATGAATTTCTTACCGTGGGATTGTTTTCCTTTGGAATAAATGTACTAAACTTAAAGGTTAGAATTTTCAAAAAGTTTCACTAATAAGAGAAAAATATATCTAAATGTTTTTCAAACTCTTGATTTGACAACATCTGTGAATAAAATGTATTAGAAACTAGACGATTTCACATAAAGAAGTAAATGTTTTTATTAAATAACTGACTCATTTAGTTATAGCAAACTGTGAATATTCATTCTATCCTATGTAATGACAAACTAGACTTTTTAGAGTTCTCACCATTTTTTTTACAAAGTGGATATCAGTTTGAATAATCTGTACATTTTGCAGCAGCACTGAAAGACTCAGGAAAATAAACCTGCTACTCCTCAAACTTTGATCTCGACTTTCTGTCCTGTTTCCTTAATTTCCTCAACTTAAGAGTAAAATTAAATGTTAATATGCCTATAATTTGTATGTTTTTTATATTTTTATTTTAAAAAGTTGTATATTAAGTTCATAGTCTGTGTTCTTTGTTTTAGTTTAGTTTTGTACTCATTTGTTTATTCTAGAAAACTTGCAAATAGAGCACCAGGTTTATAATAAGAAAAAAAGATGCTGTGAAAAACTAACTAATCATCGATATTAGCTACAAAGCGCTCAACCAGCCCCTTATTGATTCTTCCTAAACTGAAAGCAGATGCCAGAGCTCAGCATCTGCTTTAACTAGACAAAAGGAGTCAGTATCTCTACACCAGAGTGATCTATGAGCGGTGGGTCACCTCACAGTAACTCAGTAATCGTCAGCCTCGCTCTGGTGAGCAGGATTGTAACTATTCGGAAAAAATGTTGACCAAGACTAAAACTTGAAGCTTAGGGAGAGCTTGGTCCTTATCTGCATCTGGTGCCTCCTGCACCTCTATCTGAACCCTCCCTAAGGCCCAGCAGAGTGAACTACAATCAGCTCAAACATAAATCTGACTCTGCAGCTGCAGCAGACGGAGTAAATATTTTTAATTGTTGGAGAGAATTTACTTTCTAAAATTTAGTTTCTCGGAAGAAAACACATGGCATAGCTTATTTTGCCGTTTGTCTGAGCCATACTTTATGAGAATAAATAAAAATTGCAGAAAAATGTGTTGTGTTTGACTTTAGGTGTAGCAGCCTTGTAGAAGGTTTCATGCTTCAAGAACCTCTATACATTTTGTCTCATTGCTTCAGCAAAATTCTAACATCTTTTGTATAAAGTACAGAAAACTTGTTGAAAAAGGTTTCCTGGACAGGTGAGGCTAAAACTAAAATCTCCGCACAACATTTAACATTCTGGGTAAGTTTAAGAACTAAACCTGTACATCACTCTGACCACACCGTTAAACATGGTGGCGGGAGCAAGGAAAAAGAAGATGACAAGCGTTTGGACATCAAAATTTCGGTGTTCACTTTGGTCAATTCTTTGTTTCCACAATTGTGCATTTCTTTTTGTTGGTCTATTGCAGCCATCTGCCATGACCGACTGGAGCTGAGAGAAGACAGAGCAGAGACACAACAACAGGTCAACTGATCCAGGAGAACTTTCCATATTCGTGGAAATGAAAAGGAGAGGAAGAAGGGTTCGGTGATAGCAGCATCATGTCAGCCAATGGCCTTTTCTAGGAAGCAAACACAGCTAGTCAACGCCAGACCAGGTGTAGCTTCTGTAGAGAGAAAAATAACTGAGAAAACAAGAAGCTTAGTTTTTAACTAAACTTTGTAGTTAGAAAAGTTTTACTTTCTATCTAAACTGGTTGTTTAGTTAGAAACACCAGTGCGCCCCTTTCTGGCCTCTCTCCAGATCAGTTCAGATCAGAACTGCTCCTGGCTTTGTGTTTTCCCCTCTGCGGACATATGCATTGTAATCCGATTAAAGTTACTTTTTCAAAGTAACTATGCCGACACTGATGGCTACATGAGAGCACCCAAACATTCTGTGTATTTGTTACACAAGACAGAACACATAGGTGACATATGTCTTATCGAATGTCCCTGCAAATCAATACAGAATCCCCAAGCTCTCATGCATGTTTGAGGCCTTGATTTCATTTGGTCAAACAACCATCGTCTCCACTTTAAGGTTCTGTCATAATGTCCATTTGTGGCTAATTTAAATGCAACTACAGAGACATTTCTACGATTTGCATGATTTAACCCCAATCTTTATCAACTCTTTCCATCTAAATTATGTGGTTTATGTATTTTGACCCTACCTGTGTTACAGCAGTGAAAATGATTCCTGGTGTTCCCTGCTGCTCTGATAACACAAAGACGATGTGTATAAAAAGGTAACTTTTGCAGATCTGTTTAACAAGTCATTGATGCATATTTTAAGTTTTCTGTCAACATTCCAAGTGAGCATTTAACCTAGGTTACACACCCAACACTGTAGCCTGTGAGTTGATCTTTGCTCTATGTACATGTTTACCAATGTAATAAATCTGAGTTACAAACCCAAAGGAATCATTTTATGTAAATATGTGAACTTGACACTCACAATTGCAGCTAAAGGCATGCAGACAATGTATGCTGTTGCTGAAATGGAGACAAAGAGAAGGGCTAGCCTACCTATGTAAAGAAAACAGACTACGTGATATGTACACTGTAATAGTGTTTTTGTGGATTAGAAAGTTTGCTTTTCTTACATAGTTTTAAACAAGAAAAACATCTAGTGAAATGATGTCAATTAAATTTATGGTTCTAAAATAATGTCCACTATATGCTAAGAATTTAGCAGAAATGCAACAGATGCACATTTACTTTTCTTTTTCTGTCTAATACAGATTAACGATTTTCTTTGAGATATAATATGTGTCTTGGCACTACTGGGAGTAATTAATAATCAGATTTTTTTATTGAGAAGAAAAGTAACAAATCATTTTTAATTTGTAAAAATTCGAGATTATGTGAAATATTTCATTGTTGCTTGATTGTGTTTTAACTTTAACTTTTTATGCACCATTTTCACATAGTAATCCCTTACTTTAAGGTAATTACGATGTAAGTTACACGCTATAGTAAATCACATAAAAAGGAACAAGTTGTTTAACATTCCACTGAAAGTTAATTACGGCTCACAATGGATTTACAACATAAAAGTCATGCATTGTTGAAATGGAAGCAAGGTGCTGCTTAATTAAATGTTTTTAGATACCGTTGCATAAATAATCTTGTATGTGATTTCTGGTGCGTCACATGCTCCGGTTGGTTAGTCACTTTCTCGACGTCATTTCTGGGAAACGATAATAGCAACAACAGCGCCGTAAGTTTCTATTTTGCTGCCGCTTAGCCTCCCTATTGATTGACGTAGAAAATTGACCAATTAAATATCGTGCTCTCTGAACAATTCGACCAATCAGGTCCTAGCTCTGAGCTGGAACGGAAACTGTGTGACGTGTAACGGCATTTCGGCTCTCGAGTTTCATCCAGAGTCTGATACTCAAGAGCCAAAATGGCGCCTGAGGTTGTCTCTCGAGAACACATTGGGAGGGGAAAGTGTTGTCCAATTAGAGACAGAACAAGAGGAAAAGAAAGGGGAAATAACATTCACACTCTTCTCCGACTCGGCAGTTGTTTTTCTAGCAGCAGTTGTGGCTCTTTGCGAAGCCTAAAGTGTTTGCTAGCTATGCATTTGTCCTAGCTTAGCAGCTAGTTACTTGGATAATTACGTAGACTGCGACAACTTAACTAAAGGTGAGTAAACATATTGCTACTGCGGTGCTTAACGCGGTTAAAGGTGTTGACATGTCCTCGAAAGTCCTGCAGCTGGAATCAGTATTAGTGGTTTAGTAGCATCTAGTTCCTGTCATTACATGTTACTGTAAAAAGAAGTTGCCATCAAGTATTACGTATTCTGTGTAATATTTGTATCGTTGTGTGAACCTATATGCTTCGATGCAGACACTTCGCTGCTGTCACTCTTGAATTTCTCTACTGTAGGACAAATAAGTGAAGTAAACTCGCCACATTGTTCAATACTTTGCACTTTGTTCCCTCGCAGGTGACTTACAGCTTGTCAGATCTATCTGAAAGCCATTGCTGACAGTAATAGATCAGTTGCTTGTTGCTTCTTTTGTTCAGCCTGTGTGTTTCTTTGCATGTTGTTGTAACTCCCAGTGAATCTGAGGATGGCCCAGTGGGACAGACTGAGGCAGCTCTCTGCTGCCTACTGGCAGCAGCTTCATGAGCTGTATGACAGGGATGGTTTGCCTATGGATGTTCGCCACTACCTGTCGGCTTGGATAGAGAAGCAGGAGTGGTAAGACACTAATACCTGTATTTGGTTATTACTTCACTGTATCTTGTACATAACTTTTGTTGATTCTTCTCAGGCAACGAGCAGCTAGGGACTACGGTGTTGCAATGGTGCTGTACCAGGTTCTGCTGGAGAATCTGGATATCCAGCACAGCCGCTTTGTTCAGGAGGAGTCATTCCTACAGCAGCACAACATCAGACGCTATAAACAAAGCTTCCAGGTGTGTAAAAATAAACGCCACCCAGGTGTTTGTTTTTCTTCTGAATTGCTCTCTGTGCCTCTTTATAGATATTTGCTTTATGCTCAAAGGGAACATTCTGAGTTCCTGTTGACGTCACCTCATGTGTTTTTGGTTGTAAAGATAAGCATTAGAAAAGTAATTAGCATTGCAGCTCTAACCACATTCATTATGTTGTTTTATGGTAACGGTTCCTCATTCTTTTTTTAAATCCTCACCTGACCTTACAGAGGTATCAAGATGAGCCCTGTGCTTTGGCAAGCACGATCCAGTGGTTTCTGGAAAAAGAGAAGGAAATCCTGAACAGTGCCGAGCTGAGTGAACAGGTTTGGGCAACTCGTATTTTACTAATGTACTGTACGTGCAACGAAAAGGGGACATACTACACCCTGCTGCACAACACAATAATAGAAGTGGCATTCACTGTTTATGTTTCTTTTGATGTATGCATGACTGAGATCTGTCAGCCTGACTTTGCACAATGTATTCAGTTCCAATATCAGTATGCACAACATTGCAATCTGAATTCAAAGACCGTTTTGATTGCTGCTATTTATTTTGTATTTTTGTTTGTTGATATTTTTACATTAACACTTTATCTCATTGTTGTAGGTTTTCCCAGCCTTTAATTCCCTGCTCCTTTGTTTCAGGTGCAGCTTTTGCAGGTTGAGCAGGAACCCATGGAGACGACCTGTCAGCAGGAGCTTGAACGCAAAATGGCTGGACTGAGGAACGATGTGCAGGTGAAGACAGTGTTATTTTGTGTTGTGACTGATTTGCTCTGTATTGATAAAGTATATTGTGCTCACTGATCTTTTCTCATTTTCTGTCTCGTGCTGAACGTTTTGGCACATAGTGTTTGGAACATGCGATTATATGCCTGGAGGAACAGCAAGATGAGTTTGATTTTAAATATCAAACCCACAAGATGGAAGGTCAGGACATGAAAGACTCCTAATTCTATTTTCATTCCCTGACACTGAGTAATACTGTGGTCTGAATCACAGCTTCATGCTCTTTTGTCTTACATGGAAACTTTCAACCCACAATGGAAATTCTCATGCAGCTGTGACAGATGAGGCACAGATGAATGAACGGATGAAAATGTTTCAGTGTCTAATCAACAAACTGAATGAGTATAGAAAGGTAGGAAGCTATTACTATTTACTAATTGTGAACTAGCGATTAAAAGCAGCAATAATAAAACACATTAAATGTGTAAGAATTCCTAATGTTTTCAGTCTACAAACTTATATTATGATGCACTGTTCTTGAATTCATTAAAGTCAGATAAAGGTTAGGCACTTATATTTTATCTTATCATGTTTAATGAAGAGCGATTGCTGATTTTAAGGAATCTACAGCACAAGTTATGGGTTTTAGTTCTGGTGGAATCAGCAGTTCAGATCTCCAGAAAAACTTCAAATTGATATCAAACATGAAAAGCCAGATCAGTGTATTTCTGTTTTTCCCTGCATATTGTATAAATGTTTTATTTATCTTGTATATTTAATATTTAGAGCACTCTAGCAGACTTGAACAAGCTTTTGGACCGGGCTGAAGACCTGATCAATCTGTTGGTGCGGAAAGAGCTGGTGGACTGGCAGAGGAGGCAGCAGAAATCCTGCATCGGCGCTCCAGACAATGTTTGCCTGGATCAGCTGGAGAAATGGCATGCTTTCTCCCCTTATAAATTAAGTTTTATGAATGAGCTGTTTCCATTTACAGCTTTTAAGTCTTGATTCTCGTTGTCTTCCAGGTTCACCTGCGTGGCAGTGTGTCTGTTCCAGGTCCGGGAGTTTCTCAATAAGCTGGACGAGTTAGTGGGAAAAATGTCCTATGAAAATGACCCCATAAAGGCCCAAAAACCTGCACTAAATAAGAGAACTGATGCACTTCTTGAAGACTTACTCAAGAGGTATGCCATTACAAGGCAGTTTGTTTTGTTCTGCTGATGTTTGGAGTTGTTTTTTTGTGAAAATAACTAATATTTTTATTTTTTTTTATGATACTTCCAAGCTCGTTTGTGGTCGAGACTCAGCCGTCCATGCCTCAGGGAAAGGGCCCCCTGGTTTTGCGTACAAATGTCCAGTTCTCTGTTAAGACAAGGTCAGTGTTGCACCATGTGAAGTGTTTTGAATATTTATGAAGATTTGAGAGTTATTATTTGTTTTTCAGAGTTGTAATTATAAAGTTGTGCAAAATGGTTTTCTTTGTGGTCTGATTTGCTGAAACAATTTTTGATACTTTCAGATTTTTTCCCTAAAAATCATAACAGATAAAAAACTTAAGCAAGTTGCTGCAGGTTCATTAATAGATGTTTTAGTTTTGAATCCAGAGAAAATGAATAAATTACAATATTATCTTTATTAATACTTTATACCAGATCAAAAGTTGTGATCAACAATCAGAGCAGAAAATCATCCTAATCCGATCTCTGACCATTTGATTCGTGTATCTCTTTAGACTTATGAAACATGCAAATTTACAACTATTTTAATATTATAGAAGTTTATCACCTAATAATAGCATTAATTTTGAGTGATTTTTCATTTGCTGTTTTGTTTCTGTAAATATTACTTAGATCTATCACCTTTCTGTTCTGCACTATAAGCTTCAATCTAAGCTGTTCTTTGTTTTGACACTTCAAATCTTAGACTTCTGGTTAAGTTTGCTGAACTGAACCACTCCATGAAGGTGAATGTATCTATGTCAAGGTAAGGCATTTTAATTGGTCCTCTGCCTTTAGTCTTTTTCCTTCATGTGATAAAGAATGACATATTTCCTCTCTCTGGTTGCTGCCCTCCTTTCTGTGTCCTTGAATGTAGGGAGGCTCCACAGATCAAAGGGTGAGTTTTGTTTCTCTCCAGTCTCAATCTAACAAGAACATCTGGGCGGATTTTTTTGTTTCCACTAATGGCGGGTCTGTTTGTAGATATCGGCGCTTCAATGTGCTGGGAACTGCAACCAAAAATTTGAACATGGCTGAGAGTCTCAGTGGAGGCATGGTTGCAGACTTCAGACATCTGGTGAGTATTAATGGTTTGAAAAGACTTGGTGAATGCTAACCAGTTAATATTTCTAAAGCATTGAAGTTTAACACGGTGAGACATCCATGTTTAAATTATTCCACATGTTTAACAGTAAATGTTGTCAAATTGTCAGAGTAGTCACTGGCAAACTTTCATAGTCAGACCAAACCTCAAGTGTTTGTTTTTTAGTCTCTGAAGGAGCAGAAGTCTGGAGGGGGTGGAAAAGGAATCAGTGAGGTGAGTTAAATTAAATCGATAAACCCTCAGTTGTTTTTTCGTCATGGGTTTGATCTGACGGTGTGTCCTTGGACAGATTTCTCTGAGTGTTACAGAGGAGCTGCACATCATCTACTTCAACACTGTCTTTGACCTGAAGGGCTTTTCAGTGGAGCTGCAGGTGGAGTTTTTTCTGCTTCTTTTGATTTATATCTCATAGTAACAAATAGCAGAGATGTTAATCATCAACACAGCCACGACCTGCACTAAGTCTGTCCTTCCCTCACCCCTGCAGGCCTCCTCCCTTCCTGTGGTCATTATATCAAACTCCAGCCAGCAGCAAAGTGCCTGGGCGTCTGTCCTCTGGTTCAACATGCTTAGCTTGGATCCAAAGGTGAAAAGTCGCACTCTTTGCCTCACACCACTTTGCATATTGTTAACAATGTCAACAGTGTTAATATTCACATCTTTGCCCAGGATGTTATGTTCTTCGGCACCGTTCCTGCAGCTCCTTGGCCACAGTTTGGAGAGATGTTGAGCTGGCAGTTTCTCTCTGCCACAAAACGTGGTCTGGATGATGACCAGCGCAAAATGATTGCACACAAACTGTTTGGTAAATGCTTAAAAAGTTAATTGAGAAGTCTGTTCTGAGAGAAATTTGTCATTTGTAATGTATTGGGTTGCATGTATAGTATTGGGTGTATTGGGTTGCCTGTCAGGATAATGGCTTTTTCTGGAAGATAAATTGTCCCAGAAGTTATTGCAATACACAATCATTTTGCTTTGGGTTGATTTCCAAGGAATATAAGGGTAATTACATAATAATGCAAGTACTTCAATTTCTAACAAACATTTAACACTGGAATCGGAAGACATTTCAAATATCCAAAAATAATTAAACAAAACAACCAAAACAACAAATAAAATGGACACTGAAATGTCTGTTAACCAAATTGTCCTGAAAAAAAAAGGGGCCAGTTGAAATCATTGCATCAGACTGAAGCCTTTTGTCAGTCCGTCTTTGGTAGAAGGAGAGACATGAGAAAAACAATCATGCAAATGGAAATTATTTGGCTCGTTTTAAATTATCAGTAGGTTAATTGAAACAAAATATTTATATACATGATTTAAAAAGACATAGACATGTTTTGCCACGGTCAGACATAATATAACCTAAGAGTAATGTGGATGAAACTTTCCCAGTTTTAGATCAGTCAGAGATAATTTTTAGATAGTTTCTTAACTGTCTTCAAATTCAGGTTTTATACATTTCCTTGCTAAGTGGTATAGTTGCCTTTTAAACTGTATGACCCGGGTGAAATTTTTTTAAGTTTCTCTTCCTGAAACTCTCACAGTATTTTGTCCTATTCCTACAATCCTCCCCAGTTTGTGTAACTGAGTCAAGTTTGTAGGTTTCTAGCTCTCTGTTTTTTTCTCTTGAGATTAAAAAAAGGGCGTTTTGATAGTAAAAGCATTGACTTATCTGTTCTTTATAGCTGTAGCTGATTTTCGAATTAGGACAGGAAAAAGAAAAAGTCTGAAGAAGACTGTAAAAACCTGCCTAGACTTCCACAGGAATTCATAATGATTAGGGCTGTGCAGCACAGTTCAGTGTTTCTGGCTTCAGACATGTTTTCTAAGAGCTAGTGGACCTGAATGGACATGAATAATGCAGCTTTCTCTCTGTGCTCTGCCAGGGAAGCAGCAGAACTACGACATCTGCCAAGTGACATGGTCAAAGTTTTCAAAGGTGAGAATGGAAAATAACATTTTACAATGTTCAGCGTTTATTGAACATTTGCGTCTATGCACATAAACTTTAATTTGTCTTTAATATTTTCCTGTATAATTATAGTTAGTGTGCACATTTGGATTTTGTGAAAATGTTAAGAACTTTACACAACTTGTATTATTATTCTGTTCTATTGATATTTATATATATATATATATATATATATATTATATATTATATATATATATATATATATATATTATTATCTGTTCATTTCAGGAAACTGCTCCTGAAACTTTCTGGGTGTGGTTTGATGGCATCCTGGTGATGGTGAAATCCTACCTGGAGAACATCTGGAGGGAAGGGTGAGTGCTCTGGATTTGATACCCCGCAGCCACATGGGCCTCACATGAGGCCCAAGCATTTAACGTTGTTACAGCACGGTGATTTCATCATGCATTTGTGAATCATTAAGGTGTGCTTATCGTGAAGCGTTTAGCAATATTTCTACACCCTTAAATGCTAACATCTTATACTGTTCCACTTGCAAATGAGTGGAATTTTATAGGACAATTTAACACAAACTAGCACATTGAGTTACAGTGGAAGCAAAATTATATATGGTTTGCAAATTATTTTACACAAAAAAATCTGATAAATGTGGCATGCATTGGTATATAGCCTCAGGTTGTATTTTACCATAAGCTTTGAATCGACACTATGTGTGGTGGGGAAAGAGAGCCTGTTAGAGGCTGCATATTAGCTGAGCTAAGAGTGGAGATTCAGAGCCTAAAAATACAGCAGAGATACAATGGCATCGTTTAAATTAAAGATTTAATGTACTGAAATGGCTAGCGGTTTGGTCCGCGTTTTTCGTTTCATTTTTACCCAGGAAGCACATTGGCTAAACCGTGAGTCAAACAGTCACTGGGACTGACTACTATATATTCCAGTGAGGGCCAGTAACTTTAACATTACATATACCTTTCTGACCAGGCGAGGGCGCACTTTCTCCATCTATAATTAGACATTAAGCGACTTGAAACCATTGCTCCTTCCTTGGCACCTCCAGACCCGGGCCCCCATGGTCACCCATCCGGGCCAGGCCAGGCCGGGCCGATGGGCAGCCGACCCCCCAGCCTCTCCCCATAGCTCCGCACCTGCTGTGTAGATATGTTTAGAAGTTCTGTAAAGTATGTGGCTGTTGGGTATTTATTTTCAAACATGCAATACAAAATGTTATACAAAACAACTGGAATTTTGCAGATACGGGATTTTCTTAAAATCAGTTTGCATGTTTTTGATAAAGGACCTGTAAGACGAGTGTGATCTAGTTTGGTTTTATGTAATAATGATACATTTTATTTGTTAGGTGCCTTTCTTCACAATCAAGGTCACCTTACATAATTTAACATAAAAACAAACACAAAAGAGTAAGAGTAAAGTCTTTCTTTCTTTCTTTCTCTCTTTCCTTCTTTCTTTCTTCCTACATGCAGCCTCATTATGGGTTTTGTGAGCAGAGGAAAAGAAAAATTGCTTCTCAGAAGAGAGAAAAGAGGCACTTTCTTGTTGCGCTTCAGTGAAAGTGTGGTGGGAGGAATCACCTTCTCCTGGGTGGAAATGGACTCAACTGGTTTGACATTTTTTATTTTACTATACATTCAACACCAATTAAAGCTATTTTATTACTGTTTCTATTTTATCACTCTTATATCTTTGTCATTAATTGTAGGTGAGCCTGACATAAAAACGGTCCAACCTTTCACAAAAACTGACCTCTGCCAGATCCCATTCCACGAAATCATCAGGAATTTCCAGATCTTGGAAGCCGAAAACATCCCGGAAAGTCCTCTACTTTTCCTGTATCCCGACACTCCAAAAGATGAAGCTTTTGGAAAGTGGTACACTGACAAGACTGGAGGTATGGGTTTCACATGCCGCTGCAAAATTTAATTTACACCCAAATGTTCTTTACACTGCAAAAACACAAAATCATACCAAGTGCTGTTGGACTAGTTTCTAGTGCAAATGTCTTAGGAAACTTGAAATAAAACAAAACTAACTTGCAAGTACCTTTTCATCAAGAGATCTGAGCTGGTTTTAAGTCACTAATTCCTTAATATTGATGAAAATCCACTTCTTCCATTGGCAGACAATTTTGCTTATAAGATGGGAAAAATGTATTGTTTCAAGTAAACTTATCTGCCAATTGAGCTAGTACCTTTTCATCAATATTAAGGAATTATTGATTTAACGAAGCTTCTTTATGTTGCTGAAAAGTTTCTTGCAAGTTAGCTTTGTCTTATTTCAAGTGTGCTTAAATTAGACTAAAATTACTTGGTAAGGTTTTGCAGTGTAGATATTTTTACATGTTATTGTGGCCAAATGCATAAAATTGCATGTTTTCTCTGAATTTTTCAGCTGACAATCCTTACATGAAGTACATCAAAACCAAGCTGATGTTTGTTTCTAAAGAGTAAGTGTTTTTCTTTTCTTGAATGAGGCTGGCTTGCATTGGCTTGTCAAAATAAAAAAAAAATGAAATAAAACCCTAACCCTTTTATTCCCTTTTATAACAGAAAAACCCCACAAAAGAAATAGTTTACCCACTTAATTTTTTAATAATATGAGCTACTGGTTGTAATGGCTGTTTGTCATTGGTCATGTAGGAACTCACTGGAAGCTAGGTCACCCATGTCCTGTGACATGACACAGGGCGATTGCCTGGAGCCAATGAATGGCCTGTATGGAGAGGCAGCTGGTGAGTCCTGGCTCTCCTTGCTGTCAAATCCAGCTGAAAACCTCCAAACCAATCAACCCCATCATCAGAGAGCTCTGTCACTGCTTTAGTCTGCTTTAGCACTGTCAAACTAAAGCCAAACTGCTTTAGTTTGACTTTGTGGTGTTTGAGCACGATGGGGAGCATGCACTAAATGATGGGACGTTTCTTCTGCATGCTCATGCCTGTTGTCCTCTGCTCTCACAAAACCTCTCGGGTGCCTGGGTTATAAGATGGCTACTAACATGTTCATTCAGTCTGGCTGCATTTAGGTTTTGCTTTTTGCATTTCACTTCATGAAAGTAAAATCTGCATTTCATTCAAATGAGTGGAGGTTAATTGGGAAAACTAAAGATATTTTAGTCTCTTTTTTAGCATAATGAAGCAATGAACCAAGTATTGATTTAGAAAAATGATTATGTGATAACTAAAACAAATAGTATACTTCTAATTGGTTTTTTGCAGAGTTATGTTAAACACTCATACTTATTCCCATTTAGTGTAAAATTGTTTGAAAGGACCACTGTGTGACACCTTCCTAAAATAAAAGCCTAAGTCAATTTTTTTCCAAAAGTGTTTTTTCTTCTTTTTTTTGTTGGTGTCATCTTTTATTATTAAAAAAAAACAAAAATAGACTTAGTCCATTATCTTAGGAAGGGGACAATAAGGCGCAGGGGGGAACGCAAGTCCATATGCATTTCAAGAAAATAGACATTTCTGAAAAAATTAAGTTATTTTTTTCAGAAATTCAATTCAAAAGTTAGCTACTTTTGAATCGTAAAAGTAATTTTACAATTCAGTAATTTAGCTGAAAAAGAATTATAATGCAATTCAAAACTAAATTGAATTACAAATATACAGATTCATTACAAACAGAGATATAAAATGTGTTTATCTCTGGTGATTTTGATAATTATGTCTTACAGCCTATGAAAACAAACAAATGGTTCATCAGTCTAAAAAAAACATACAGAACCTTATTATAAACCTTATTAAGTGGAAGACTTCAGCTGGAGGAGGCTTTATTGAAGCGTCTTATCTAGGCTGAGGAGAAAAATAAAACTGGTCCAAAGTCCTGCTTCCAGATGACTGCAAGGTTTAAATTTCATTTGGAAATCGATGTCTGAGAGTCTGGAGGAACAGTGGAGAGTGGCACAGAACCCACATTGCTTTATTTTCAGCGTTAAGTTTCCAGACGGTCATGGTTTGGTTCACTGGGTTTTCTGAAGACCACAGTCAGAGCAGCCGTCCAGCAAGACATTTTAGCGAACGTCATGCTTCCTTCTGCTGAGAAGCTTTACAGAGTTTCTGATTTCATTTTCCAGCAGGACTTGGCACCAGCCCGTACCGTCAAATTCCTGCTCTAATAACCAGAATAGTACGATGAATGATTGACTGGTTTGACCTAATCTGCATTCCCAATCTGCGAAGTATTGCCAAGAAGAAGATATGAGGTGGCAGATCAGATAACACAGGCCAGCCGAAGGCCGGTGTCAGACCAGCCAAGGCTTCCTTAACAGACCCAGCAGTGGCAAAGCACGTCACATCCATGCTATGCAGTAATTCATGCAAAAGCTATTGAGTCTACACAATGGAGTAAACAGACAAACTTTTCAGAAAGCTTTTATTTATTTTACAGAATGATTTTTTTAATGCTTTGAATTCAGAGGAACTGAATTTTTGGTTTTCATTAGCTGGAAGTCATAATCATTAAAGTTAACAGTAACAAATTCTTGGAAAAATGACTCGGGGTGTATAAAATAATGAATGGCTTGGTTTCACCTTTTCAACTGAAGTACTTCTTATTTACCACGTCTTTACTTCCTCAAATCTTTTGTTTTGAGTTTTATTAACATACTTGTTTATGCCTTGCTGCTGCTGTATTACAGCATGAATACAGCAGCTGTATGAGCTACAGGTGATAAATTATACTTGGTTCAACTTCTTCTCTCCTGTGCTTTCATGCAGAATCAGTCCTTCTTTTTTTATTTTGTGCACATGACCAAATGTCATTTTTTTATAACTCTCACTTCCCCTTTAAAATCAGAGTCATAATGACCCAAATGCTGCCGCAGCAACCAAAAGCAAAGCAATAACTTTCTCTTTCCTGGTTTTCTTCCCGCCTAGAACAAGAGGATGAGCCTCATCTTCTGCAGTCACAGCTGGAAACCTTTCAGGATCCCATGCTGAGCAGCTCTCTGCCCTTGGACGACGATTGTCTGTTGTACCCGAGCTTCACTGATTCTGACTTCATACAGCAACCCGACCAATTCCTGACTGAATTCAACAACCTTTTAGCACCCAGCCTCCTGCCTGCATAAACCTGTGGAGTCATTTTCCAGTAGATCTGTGTATGCCGGCCATAACTTTACTAATACGCTGACTCCTATTTGCAAAATCCTTGTATAGAACTGTGATGCAGTGAACAAGCTGAATATAAAACACAACAGCTCATTGACTCCTATCATGTGGTTAAGTCGTTGTCAATCTTCTTCGCCCGTTAATATTTGTGCAAACAAAATGTCAAAGACTGAAGGAGCTGGTTTTAAACCTGGAATTCTATCAACTCAGTTTTTTTAAAGATTAGGAGCAGACAAATTATTTAATGGTGGGAAGTATTGTATGAAGCACTTTGAAGATGCCTTCATCTTGAAAATGTGGCTCTTAAATTATTTTATTGTTGTTGGGTTCAAACTTGTATTTTTTTATTTTTATGTTTTTAGCTGGAAGTACACAAACCCTGTGAAGAATTGTCCTAGAATAAGGCACTCCTTTGATTATTTTATATACAGTCTATTTGATTTCACTCAATTTAATCAACATAATCTCGGTGAAACTGGTAAAAATTCACCCTTTTTTCTCGTTTTACCTCTAACATATTGTTTTCCCAAAGCTTGGCTCTTCCTTTCTGCTTTTATAACATTCATTTACCTGTGTAAACTCTTTTTACATATATTTTCTACTCTTGCACTTTCAAATACTTTGTCATTTTTGGTAAAAAAAAAAAAAAGTCTTCTACTGTAGCATTCTATTTAATCTCAGTCTTTATATTTCTCGGTGAAATGTGAATTGTTTCTAATCAGCTGTCTTTTTTCAGATTTAAATCCAGTTCTATACACTGTTATGCTTCTGGAGAGTTTAATTCACTTGGTTCATGTAATAAAGCTTGTTGAAAGGAAACAATTTGATTTGTCTCATGTCTTGATTTACAGACTGAACAAGTTATTTATGATCACAGCTCATACATACAGTATTTACTTGGCATAACAAAGAAATAAAAAATATCCACCTGGTTAAATAAATATTCTGCTTAAATGTTTCAGTATAGATGACAAAGTTCTTGCTGTGACTATTAAAGACGTGCAGATGATCTTAAACTCAGTTAATTTTTCTAACATAATTTTCAAAAACCTGCATTCAGGATTCGGCTGAAGACCTAATGAGTTTTTCTAGAATTTATAAGATGCTTTACAATAAGGTTCTCAATCCATTTACAAGATAAACATGACATAAAGTCATGGATTAAATCTTGTAATTAATCCATGACTAAGTAATTTAAGTAATTAAATCTTGAAACTGATTATCTCATAAACAGACAATACATTTATGAATGCTTCAGTTACGTTAGTTTTGGTTTTTTTTAGATTTGTAGGAGCATTTGTCTCAGGGAATTTTGAAAAAAATAAAATATTAATGTAACTTTGTTATCCCCTGCCTAATAAATGTATATTGAATAGTATAATACTCCTTAATTCTTATGTGAGAGGTTCAAACAGACTTGTAGTGTCACATAATTAGTTTATACAAAAAATACATTATTCAAAATAAAATAAGAAAATGTTAAAAACTCTGAACTTTAAGTACAACTCGTTTCCTTATGGATTATAAAAGAAGCCTCAAATCTTGTACTTGGTAACATTTTCATCTAATCAACAGTGATAAAAAAGTAGCCTTTGTTCACCTTTTTGTAATTTGCACATCTTGTTGCTTCAGGCTTAAAGTGGAAGTTTTGTTCACCAAAACTTTCCTGTTTTGAAATGTGTAGCAGTAATCTAGTTTATTGCACATACGGAGTCTCACAAAGACCAAAGTTGAAACTGGGGCTGCATGTGATAGATGTTTTATCATCTCTCAATAATTAATATAGCAAAAAAAGGCAAAGAGTCTATCCAGGGTCTAAATGTCACATTCTTGATCTTTTCTTAGTGGATCACTGTTCGAAGGCTGTTCACGTGTGTGTGGTGGATAACAACATAAAAAATGCACATTTTGGAGCGGTTAATGTCACCATACTATTTGCTTTCTTAGATATGTCTTTTAGTCTTTTCATTTTAGGTTTTTAAAGTCCCAGAATTTACACATAATTCTATATTTGTGTTTGTTTGATGGAATCATTTTACAATATTAAATTTGATGTTCTTATCAAAGTACTCAGTACAAATCAGTCAATAGAATAATTCATGACACTGTTACACATATTGGAAACATCACTCAACTAAGGACTGATAAAGGTTTAAATTTTAAAAGAACTTTATATTGACAGGAAATTAAAGTTTAATGCTCTGATCATTGGCTAGATCTGAACTGACAACCAATTATGGTACATTTAGTGTTGAAAATACTTAAGTTGATTTTTTTTGTCTTAAAAATGTTTTTTGTTAAAAGACTGCAGCTTTGTATCTTTAGCATTTTTTAACCCTGTGATATTTTTTGTAATTCAGTTCGGTTGTGAGTTACAGTTTGTAGTTTTTCATTTTGTGAGACCTGGATGCAGTACCTCATAGAGACATGCAGGGAGGGTAGTGGACCCAACATATGAGTCCAGAAGTTTATATTGACAAGCTCAATGAATTTCAATAATATTAATAACCAACAGATATCAACTAGAATATTCTAGATAATTATTTATTAAAGTGAGAGACAATATAGGAACATGCAACATAAAGACTGATTGTCAGTGTATTGTCTTTTTGCTACTACCTCAAAAATTTGAGAAGGGTAAAATATTAGGTCACTTTATTTATGTTGTTTTTCTGCTTTTACTCAATATTACTGATAATTAGCCAGACATTTCAAACACTTGAGATGGCATGTCAAAAACTTGAAAAGGATGTTCAAAGTAACCTTGAATATGTTTCAGAGTGGATGTTATCATAATTTCTGCATGAACGTTTATGTTTTCTCACAGAGAACATCATTGTGTGCATGAATTACTTAGTCAACAGACAGAAGTAAATTACAGATGAAAGAGTGTCTAAGTATTACCTTTATGAGTCACATGACTTGCTGCTGTAAAAGTGTTTTAAACTAAAACTGGGTCAAGACAAACAGCCATAGACAACAGCGTCTGTGTTCTCAGAGGGAGGCTTCAACAGATTGCTAGCATGTCTGCACACGCATTTTCCATTTTACATCACCATAAAGGCCAAATCACCTGAGCCCTGAGCTTTAGTCATGCTTTGTCAGCACAAGTGAGACAATGTTGAGACAGAGCAAGTTCCTGAATTAATGGAGTGTTGTGCCAGCTGGGACTGTCCTGACATAGTTAAGCAATGATGGTTCTTTCTGGTGTGATGTAATGGACACTTCCACTAGCTGTAATGACAAAGCACCCTGCTTTTCCTTCTTATCCCGAATGATGTCACGACACAAGCAACTTCTTAAAAAAATACAATTTATTACACAATAAACAACATATAGTGGTGTACAAAGATATCTGCACATTGAATTGCAACGTGTGACCTAAATTTATACTTCAAAATGGATGCAAATATCTATGAGGGCGACTGTGTCTTGTGATCAGAAGGTTGCAGGTTCAATTCCAGCTTCCTCCTGCCACATGTCAATGTGCCCCTGAGCAAGGCACCCAATCCCAAATTGCCCACCGAGCTGCGTATTGGTGTATAAATGTGTGTGACATGGTATAGATGGGAGAGATGTGGCTCTAGTGTAAAGCGCTTTGAGTGGTCCAAAATGATTAGATAAAGTGCTATATAAGTTCAGTCCATTTACCATGAGATGTGTGATTTAAAATCAACTTTTTTTTTTTACTTGATCAAAAGAGGTCCCACCCAGAACCGCACAGCATTCTGGGAGATGTGGGAAGAGAAAAGACCATATTAATGTCTATGGAAAAGACTACCAACCTCTCAAAGTTGGTGGAATCAACTAACTCGTTCTTTGGTTACCGAGCAACAACCTGCTGGGTAGCCAGCAGTTTAAAATTCTTTCCAACTTCGGTTACCTAGTGTAAGCGTAAAAATTGGAGTTATGAAATGTAAAATGTTTTATTGTGAAAGGCTCCCCAGATGCGAGAGAGAGAGCCACCGCTTTGACAGCATTTCCGATATTTAAAACAAAAAAAATTATTAATAATTATCTGCATTGACAATTGCTGACATCGACTTCATAAGTTTTTTTTCAGTCATGTAAGTCCAGGACTAATAAACACAAAAACAAGTGGTAGCTTTCAGGGGATGTTTTCCCTGAGAGAAAGAGCCCTGTTGCATGAACTAGAGAAGATATGAAACCAGGAAGCCTGAAATGGACACTGTGTAGGCTCTATGGTTTGGTTTGGCACCAGCTGCAGAGGCTGATGAAAGGAGCAGCAGCTCGGCTGAGCAGCTCGCTGTAGCCCTGCCGAAACTGTCTGTTCATGAACGCGTACAGAATAGGGTTAATGCAGCTGTTGAGCCAGGTGAGATTGGCACAGAACATGTGCAACATCTGCGGGGCGCGGCTTTCTTTGTCTGCTATGTTTAGTAGAATAAATGGGACAAAGCAGCACACAAAGCAGAGAAAAACAGCAAAACACATGCGGGTCACACGTTTGAATTCTTTATCATCTGAGAGTCGCTGACTGGGAAGCAGGAGCAACGCTTTGGGTCACTAGCTTGTCGTCTGATGACTTTAAGGGTAGAGCTGAGCTCTGAGGTGGGAGGATGGCCTTTTTGTTATCATGTGTGTTTTGGTCCGGTTCTGCTTGGCTGCTAATCTCTGAGCTACATGTCTTCCCCACACCACTTTCCACTCCGCTATCGTCTGTCCCCTGAGCTGAAGGAGCAGGTTTCTTCCTAGAAGACCGTTGACTCAGTCTGTAGCGGAGCAGAGCTTTTGATGCAACCCTGACTTTTCTGTAGATGAGCATGTAAAAAATTCCAACACATCCTAGACCGATGAAGAAATAGAGGAAAAGCAGGATGGTGGAGTAGGGGCGGCCTTTGGTACGATGGAAGCTGCAGGTGCACACCTCAGGCACAAACACGTAAACAGACCAGAGCGGGGCGAAGCTGCCCAGACCCAGACCCCAAGCTGAGACCACGAGTAAAGTAAGTCCAAGGTTGGAAAACACACGGTTGAAAACGGCTCTTTTTGCAACCAGGAGGTATCGGCTCACTGCCACCAGGCAGAGGGTGATGATGGAGACGGAGTTGGAGAGGAAGAGGAGCAATCCGAAGATCTGGCACCAGACCTGACCGGTACGCCATCTGAGGTGCAGGTAGGAGTCTACAGAGATGGGCTGCAGGATGGTGCAGTAGAGAAGGTCAGCCACTGCCAGGTTAACGATGAGCACGTTGAAGCGAGTCTGGAGACGGGAGTCCAGGGCGAAGGCCAGGATGGTCATCAGGTTCCCCACAGTTCCAGCGATGGTCACAAAACATCCCCACACCACAGCAAAGTACCGGTACTCCACCACCGAGGAGCTGTAGCAGGAGAAGTTACTGTCCTCCATTTGGTTTGTGTAATTCATCTTTATGCTGTGAAAATAATAGAGAAGTTGGTTTCCTTTAGCTGATTTCATAGCAGGTAACCGGTTTGTCTGAAAAGGAAGTTAATTAGAAGGTAGAGAAAATAAGTTCACCACTTCCCTCTTCTGCTCTGCCTGAAACCACCGGTGAAGGTTTTAGCTTTGACAAAACTTTGGTTTCTTTTTAGCTGAGTAGTGGAACATAGACTTCTGATTTTGTTGCATAATGTAGAATATTTACATGAATATGGTTCATAATTCACAGCAGAAGAGACTATTGCCTTTCTATTGCACTTTTATAATACGACCAAAAACTTCAGTATATATAGTATATATACTGAATATATATATATCAGTATATATACTGATATATATATTTATATATATTTTAGTATATATATATTCAGAATATATACTGAATATATATATATATATATATATATATATATATATATATATATATATATATATATATAATATATATATATATATATATATATTAAAGTTCATGACATATGAACAACTGTCTGTTGTCAATAGATAGTTGAGCAGACAGTTGTTCATAATCTATATCAATCAATATATTATATATTTAAGATTTGAAAGTTGATGTCTCCCTCTAATCTGATTGAGTGAACTAATTTGTAAAAATCTCACTCTCTAAAGTCGCTTATTTGGTGGAACCCCAAAAGACATAAAGCTGTCATCACAACAGCTGGCTCTACAAAGGATTCACTCAGGGGAGCTGAATACGAAAGAATGCAACATTTCTTTTTAGATTTATAGATTTATATTCATGCAGCATTTGCCTTCCCCTTTAAAACTATTCACTGTTTTCACTTAGGACTCGACAGTTGAGGTTATTACTCAGCAAAATGTGAAAAAGAATACTTTATAAGCACTGTATGTTTGGAGTAAAATACATACTAAAACACACAGGATGCAATGCATGTTATGCTGAACGGTCTCCAATGTAATTTCAAAAGTTTAAATGACATCTGTGGTAAATAAAACCAACAGTATCATCATTAGTTTGCACCAAATGATGATGAATAGATCATATCGACACCCTGAAGGAAAGGAGTGGGGATGATCACAACACAAGCCTCTCTACATAAATGAAAGTACTTTAGCTTATTAAAATTCACTCCAACTAGTGAACAAATAACCCTTGAACTCCACCACAAAGTCAAAGAAAGAGTTTTAAAATTAAAACTGCAGCATTCTTGAAAAAGAGCATTGAAATAAAACATTCTGTAAACATCACGTCTATGTTTTCCTTCTCAGTCAGTGAAAAGTATTTAATAATAAACACAGAAAACCGTCTTAGTTGTTGATAATGAGGCATCTGACCTAAATATGACAGAAAAATAAGCATTTCGAAAGGCAATAAGACGCAGCTCTTACCTGCTCTGTCTGTCTAGTAGTTGCTGTGTCTGTTAGTGATTCTTTACCTCTTCTGACGGGCTGCGTGTTTCTCTTCCTGCTGAAATCACCGCTCTTGTGGATTCTCTTTATTAGGCTGCGATGCTGCAATACGCTTGGATTTTTTTGCTGCAGGCGGAAATTCTTGTCTTCTCAAGCAGAATCTTGAAATAAGTCAACGTAGACCTTAATACACAATGAAAAAATAGAAGATTAGTAAGAGGGATCCTATCTGAGAAAAAAAATCCTCAGATGGTTAATGTTTCAAAGCCTTTATAACCACTGGAACTCACACCCTAAACTACAGTCCAAAGTAAAACACAAATCATGTTATGGTGGCACTTTACAGACAAGATGAGGAGCAAAACTGCAAATCCAGAAAACATTTAATCACTGAGCATTAAAACATGTTTCTGATCATGAGTTTTAAGTAGTTATGACACTCAGTCCAGCCCATTGAAACTTTAACTAGGTCTTTTAACATGAAGCCACTGGCAGCTCCTGCCAGTGGCTTCATACTTTATTCTTTCCATTTAAGCTACAAAATGAAGAATATATAAAAGAGAAAAGGAAACACTTATATAAAAGAGAAACTGTTTGTTTGATTTTAAGAACAAAAATAGTATTCTGCACAACTATCTGTTGAACCTAGGGTTGCCACCTTTCAGAAATTAAAATAAGGGACCATTCCCTTTGGGGGTTGCTGCGGCAGCATGTCGGTTGGTCTGTGTTACCCAGAAATCAGTTGGGCACACTACCGCAACACCAACACCGTGAGTCAAACAATAACGGGGGCAGCCTACTATATAAAGTACTCGGGGACCACCTCCTTATTATTACACATACACATTTGTTGAATACGGAACCACTCCCGTCCCCTATCGGTTCAATACTGGACGTTACATTTAACAGCCAATTACGGGACGGGTGGTAACCCTAGTTGATCCTCAGCTTAGCTGAAGTAGGACTTGGATTAGCTCTTTTAACTCTGGCTTTGCTGACAGCTGTTCCTTCGTGTTAACCCTTTGTGTCCTAAGTTTCAAATGTCCGCCTGCTTATTTTTTTGCTTATTTTAATTGTACGCAGTTCTTTAAATGTCCTGTGAGTAAATATAATTTGCCCATTTATCCATAACAACTGGAACTTTCAATATCCATCAAGTTATTTTCGCAATTTACCGCCTATTTAAAGTTTGCCCCTCAAATTAATTTAACTCGCTGCTACTGCGGGGGTGAAATTACCGTAATAACCCAAGATATGCTGGAAAGCGTAAAGCCTCTCCTTTCAGAAACCGTTGGAATTTTTCAGATAGCGCAACGTGTGGCGGAATTACGGTACTGCAAATTAGGCTGGATTGTTGCTGCTACGTTTAGGACTTAAAAGGAAGTCAGTCATTCCTTTCTATTGTAGCCACATGCTTCCTGAGTAGGAGTGTATGTCTAAGGTCAATGACTCAGTTCAATCAGCTGGACGTCTATTGATAGATCACTTCTTCCAGTGATATAATTGTGTTATTACATAGTCATGTTTTCTATGTGCCTTCAGATAATTGTGAATTGGCATCATGCAAATGAAGGGAGCGAAAAGGTGATGTGATTCACTGACCCACCCGTTTGTTCTGTGAGTCACTGTCGGTCATTCCCTCCTGAAGGTGCATCTTTAGGAGAGAAATGCATGAAGAGTTTCTGTCTCTTGGGTCAAGGTGTGAATAACAGGGAAACCATTTGCTGTTTCCATCTGGGTTGGACTAGAAATGTTTAGTTGATGGAGCCTCGGGCCATCTGTGTTTAAAACTGGCTCCTTTTTCCGACAAAACAACATCCCGTCTTTGAGACGTAGACGAACTGCTGAGTCCTGATATGTGTTCATGTAGCTGCTGTGTAGTTTAAAAATGTGGAGACCAAAATATTCCCGAGCTGCATCTACACCACCAAGCTTCAGATTCCCAAAAACTCCAACATAAGAAGTTCAGAAGTCTTCAATGAAATCACCCGCTGTTCATGTTGTGGATGAATCAAAGTCTAGACATCATAATTTAACTCTGACAGCTTGTTTTTTTGTTTTCAATAATTGTTATAATTAAACTCTGACCTCAAAAAAGCTTTTGAACTCTTGGCATGGAATAACTTAACAAAGACCCAACATTTGTGAATTCTTTTCCATTTTGTCTGAAGTAGACCGTCACACATAAACTTGATAAGTCCAACTCAGCTACTTCACAATGTAGAAGTGACCCAACAAGAGGAAATGATTAAAGGTTTTTTTTTTTCATTTCAGCTCTAAATTTAGGATGAGAGAAATCGAAAATTCTCAACAGTAGCTATATGTATTTATAGAGTTCAGAGATGGGGGGTTGGGCACAGCTGACTCCGAGCGCGGGCAATGGCAATGGGTAACTTCAAGTTCAAAAACGATTCCAAAAAGCCTCAACCCGCGACTCATTAAATTTGCAAGCGACTTAAAAAAAGCCACTTATAATAATCGGACTTGGCGACAGAAACTCAAAGTCGTCCCTGTTTTTCCATCAACATGATGCGCATCTCCCTCTTCCCTCCATTGTTGTCGCTGTTGATACTGTCACAGAGACGTCGGTCACTCGACAAGACGCGTAGAAAATACAATTAAATTCCAAAGAAGATAGTGTTAAGTAAGAAAATGTATTATAACTGACTAAATTTAGAAAAACAACTTTGCTCTGATTTCTTCCTTTGTCCCCGATTCCCTCCACGTCTCGAGGCCGCATGTGGAGACAGAACCACAACAATGCGTGTTGACGTCACTGAAGTCCAAATTTAATCCAATCAGAAGAAAGTATAACAAGAAACAGAAAATTTAAAGAAACACAGAAACATACATTGGTTACCTGAGAATTATAAAAATAAGAAATATCGAAGACGTCTTCGGAGAAATAGCCAGCCCAAAAAGGAGCTAAAAATAGGCCATTTCTGCCTTATTCTCCTTGCGTATAGGTTTTTATAGCAGAAGGTGTGTTTCTCTATAATAGATTCAAATAAGGCGTAACTCTGCCCATCCAACCAGGACCTGTCTCTGACCCTTTCTCTAAAGCCATTTTGTCCCTATTGTCTAAGGAGAGCTTCTCCTGATCTCCTGCTGGTTTATGGCTTTCACATATAAGTGTGAAAGCTGAAACTTCCTAATGATTGTCTCCCAAACAGACAAAGAGCAAAGGACTTAGATCTTGGTCTTAAATCTTAGTCTGCCTTAACTACAGGTAAAATAAAGGTCAAAAGGCCAGAATAAGTTATAATTTTTAAAACTATAATTAGGCTATTTCCATCAAGTCATGTTACATTTTAAAACTAGCTTATTTTAAATATATTTTCTTAACAATAGTAACGCACAGCAAGGCAAACTGATTTCCATAAGTAACTGTAGTCTGACTACTAGATTTGACACAGCAACGCGTTATGCCTCTTTTCCACTTGCCCGCCCGGCTCGGCTGGGCTCGGCTCTGTTACAGAGTAACCCCGTTTCCACCCGCCCTTCTCGGCTCTGTAGCAGGTACCGCCTCTTGGTGGTACCCTGGAGGCGGTACCACCAGGCGCCCCGCCTCCAGGCTCTGTGCTGTGCTTCGTTACATTTGACCTAACGCGAGTTGTTGTTTTTCTGATACAAAAGAAGAAGAGAGAGCTGAGCTAATTTTTTATAGCCTGATTGCGATTTTTCTGAGACTTCAAGAAAATGTGACAGTGTGAGGAAAAGCTGCGATGTGGTGAGGAGGAGCTGATCTCCGCCCTGCAGCGAGGAAAGCAGGAGGTTCAGGTGAGCTAACATGATTTTTGTATTAAACTACGATAAAACTTGTAATAGTGCCGAATATACATGAGCTAATGTTAGTCAGGGTGTTGCAAATAATTTTAAAAGGTCAGAATTAATTCATAATATATTCCAATGTGTTTTCATGTTGGTAAACTGCCGCCACCGACCATTGTGGTTCTTCGTGCTCCTTTGGGTTGTAGGATCTCATCAGTGTCCGTCTTCCTGCCTGTTGGTTGGTGTTGACCTTCAGGATGTCCAGAGACCTTTGCCTTTCTTGAACAGGAATCTCATAACCCCAATATGCTGATGAAACATTTCTGATAAAAAAAAAAAATAAAAACATGTCTGATGCTCTTACGGAGTTGAAGTGCATTAACAGTCTGTTGTTTTTAACTTTTCAGTACGTTTAATTATGATTCACCTGATGTCCAAGTTATACTGAGAACAAATAAAGCTTTATTCCTTCTAATCTGACTGGGTCCTCTTCTATGTTTTCACATTTTGGACATTAAGAATTAAAAGTTTAAACTTAATTATCACTAATTAAGGTTACAGGTTTTGGACATATTTTCTCACTTTCTTACATTGAAGATTCTGCAGGAAGACAAACAGTGAGTGGATAGAATGGTTATGTATAAACTAGAAACTAACAAACATGATTTGTACTTTGTGTTCTTGTTAATAGCAGGCCTGATAATATCAAAATGTTTATATTGGATATTCAGTTTTGGATGGCTTCATTGATAATCTACAATGTTAAGTTCAATGAAATATTGAACTTAACATTAACACTAGCTTAAGCCCCTCACATTTTGGGAGGATTATATTAGGACCTTGTAATAAACTACAGTAAGTACAATAATGTGTGGAGTGAGCAGAAATAAAGAGACTTTGGTCACTGAGACACAACAACATTTATTTTTCTTTTGTTTGTCTCAACTCTTCTTGTTGCTCTGCCATCTCAGCTGGTAGCTACTTCCTCCTGAAGGAGATCCAGGTGTTCAGATGGTTCTCCATCATGTCAGCCATGTTGCTCTCCTTCTGCTCCCTGGGAAAAGTAATCAAATGTTATAGTTTATAGCACATAAATGTACATAAATAACAGTTACTAATGTGGACGTTACGTACACATAAGAAATTATTTAAAACAGACATGTTAATATATATATATATAATATATATAATATATATATATATATAATATATATAAGAGAGAGAGAGAGAGAGAGAGAGAGAGAGATACCAGGGTTTCCCCCCAGTGTATTATAAGCATGGCGGCCCGCCATGCTTTGCTAGCCCCGCCGCCAGGCTTAGCGTTGCGCCGTTTCAGCTGTTTGGGATTCCCCTCGGTAATCCCAAACAGCTGCCTGTCACATTCAGCGTTAAGCTCCCAGTCGGGGAAAAACCCTGATTGAATCGCAATCCCCCCCTCAACATAATTGTAGGACTGTATGTATACAACCTTAAATGTAGTAAAAACCAGACCGATATATCTACAAACTGCTCACCTGGCTGGAGAGCAGCAGCGGCGTCAGCTGCGTCTGAGTCGATGTTCACCGAGGCTCCGTCGGAAGAGGCTAATGTTTCCATTCTCTCCACTACGGTGACAAAAGCGACTCATTCCTCACGGCTCCATCAGCTGCCGCTGAATATTGAAATCCGAAGCAAGGAAAAGAGTCGGCATCTTTTTTTAGTTCACGGCTTGTTTATATCTTCCATCACTTCCGTGTTGCGCCTCCATTTTTCTTCTCTCTTCGCCTCGCTCTTCTGACCACGCCCTCGGCCAATCAGTGAACAGCAGCGAAGCTTGTGTCATCTACCAAACCAGGGCTGGCTCTGCTGACCATAGACATATGTAATATATATTATGTCTATGCTGCTGGCCCTGCTCTGAACCAGAACCTAAAAAAGCAGCGCAAGCCCGGTTGAAAAGCCGGTGGAAACGCAAGGAAAGCGAGCGGAGCCGAGCCGGCGGATTACTCGTTATTTAAAAAAGTGGTCCGACGTCAGTAACGCGTTACTTCATCACTGTTCGGAAAGACTCAGGGATTTTCCCCAGGCGGTTTGACAACAGGTTTGTTGAAAATGTAACAAAATGTGATACATTACTTATACAATGTATTTATTTTTAAGTAACTTTCAAGTTGTTTATTTTAACATCTTTATTGTAAATGTCAGGGAGGGCTTAGCCCTACCAGCCCACTCACCAGCCGTCCCTGCAAACCACCCCGCTATTCCTTCTTATCCTGAATAACATCACGACACAGTTAACCTCTTAATAAAATGTATTACAGAATAAACAACATATAGTGGTGTACAAATATATCTGCTCATTGAATTGTAAAGTGTGACCTAAATTTATACTTCAAAATAGATGATATCTATGAAATATAAGAATATAAGTGAAGGACCCTGGTAAAAAGGTATACTTTATTATACTTCAAACATACCTAAATTTGTGAAAGTACACTTTAAGTATGCTAATTATTAAGTGTACTATAAGTATATCTGAAGTATACTAAAAATATACTTGTACCAATTTTGAAATTAGTACTTTAAAGACACTTAAACATAATTGTACCAAAATACACTTTTAATATATTAAATAAAAGTATACTTTTAGTGAACATAATCTGAATGAATATGTATGAACTTTTAAGTGCCTTAATAATCTTTTACTATTTATTAAAATTGCATACCATAAAAAAAGGATAATCATGATGTAATTTTTATGAAAGTACCCAATCAATTTTCAGATGTGTGATGTAAAAACCTTATAATCAACAGCATAAGCTCCAGTTCACAGTCCAGACCAGATGGTGGCGTTATTGCACACTCATTTATTTGAAAAAGGCCACAAAAAGAAGAAAAAACTAGAAGCAGGGAAGATAACAGACGCTGTTCAAATTTGCCATTTTCACTCGCATTATATTGCCTTAAAAGTAGAGAGGGCCTTGAAAATAGTTACTAATTTTGTTCAATTCAAGCGGGTGACGTCCTAATCCGAGTTAGACGACAACACAATGGGACCACAACCGATGGAAATGAAATGTGTGTCACAAAAGGAGCCCGGGGGAACGAAGGCTGCTAAGTGTTGCTAGCTGGTGGTAAGTTTGCTTATTAATTATCTTCGTTTAATTATAAACAGTGCAGTAAAGATATATAACTTACGTTGGTTTCTTAAGTAATTATTTTATCAATTTTATTGTGACTTATATGAATAGGGTTAATGAACCAGTTGATAGAGGCAAGGTTGCCAAAGAACATGTGCAATATCCGTGGGGTGCGGTTTCCTTTGTCCGCTATGTTTAGTAGCAAAAATGGGACAAAGGAGCACACAAAGCAGAGAAACACAGCAAAACACATGCGGGTCACACGATCAAATTCGTTATCATCTGGAGTCAAAGACTGGGACTGTCGCACAGCTGAGCTCCGAGGTGGGAGGATGGCCTTTTCGTTACCATGTGTGTTTTGGTCCGGTTCTGCTTGCCTGCTATTCTCTGAGCTACATGTCTTCCCCGCACCACTTTCCACTCTGCTATCGTTTGTCCCCTGAGCTGAAATAGTAGATTTCTTACTAGAAGTGCTTACACTGAGCCTGTAGTGGACAACAGCTATTGATACATGCCTGACTTTTCTGTAGATGAGCATGTAGAAGACTCCAATACATCCGAAACCCATGATGAAATAGATGAAAAGTATGATGGTGGAGTAGGGGCGGCCTTTGGTACGATGGAAGCTGCAGTTGCACACCTTAGGCACAAACGTGTAAAAGGACCAGAACGGGGTGACGCTGGCCAGACCCAGACCCCAAGCTGAGACCACGAGTAAAGTAAGTCCAAGGTTGGAAAACACGCGGTTGAAAACGCCTCTTTTTGCAATCATGAGGTATCGGCTTACTGCCACCAGGCAGAGGGTGATGATGGAGACGCAGTTGGTGAGGAAGGTGAGAAACCCATGCATCTGGCACCAGACCGGACCAGTACGCCATCTGAGGTGCAGGTAGGTGTCTACACGTATGGGCAGCAGGATGGAGCAGTAGAGAAGCTCAGCCACCGCCAGGTTAACGATGAGCACGTTGAAGCGAGTCTGGAGACGGGAGTGCAGGGCGAAGGCCAGGATGGTCATCAGGTTTCCCACAGTTCCAGCGATGATCACAAAACATTCCCACACCACAGAAAAGTACCGGTACTCCACTACTGAGGAGCTGTAGCAGGAAAAGTTACTGTCCTCCATTTGGTTTGTGTAATTCATCTTTATGCTGTGAAAATAATAGAGAAGTTGGTTTCCTTTAGCTGATTTCATAGCGGGTAACCAGTTTGAACAAATTTTCAAAAATCTCACTCTCTAAAATTGCTTATTTGGTGGAACCGGACCCCAAAAGACCTACAACTGTCATCACAACAGCTGGTTCTACAAAGGATTCACTCAGGGGAGCTGAGTACAAAATAATGCAACATTTTGTTATGTTGAAAACCATGAATTATTTGCCTTCCCCTTTAAACTATTCACTGTTTTCACTTTGGCGCTGAATATCATTTTAAGTTGTTACTCAGCAAAATGTGAATTCATTGCCCATCCATCTATACACCCTTGTCCCTAGTTGGGTTGGGAGGTTGCCGGTGCCTATCTCCAGCTCACGTTCCGGGCGAGAGGTGGGGTCACACTGGACAGGTTGCCAGTCTGTCGCAGGGCAACACAGAGACAGACAGAACAAATACACACACTCACACATTGGGACAATTTGGAGAGGCCAATCAATCTGACAGTCATGTTTTTGTACTGTAGGAGGAAGCTGGAGTACCCGGAGAAAACCCACACATGCACAGGGAGAACATGCAAACTCCATGCAGAAAGACACCGGGCTGGGAATCGAACCCAGAACCTTCTTGCTGCAAGGCAACAGCTTTACCAACTGTGCAGCCCTTGAATAGATTGTAAGTATTCCCAAAAATTACAACGTAAGAAGTCCAGGAGTCTTCCATGAAATCACTTGCTGTTCATGTTGTGAATGAATCAAAGTCTAGAGCAGAGGTTCCCATTCTCTGGGTTGCGTCCCCTAGGGGGGCGGGGGGTGGCGGGAATCAGACTGGATGAAAAAAAACAACATGAATGCTGTGTGCGCCGGGTTTTTACCTTAGAATGGCCAACTCTGTTATTCCTATGTTAATTTGATACAGTAAGGGCTTCCACATTTACATCTACATACATATCTGTGTCCTCTGTCTCTTTTATCAGCAGTTAAAACTGTTTAATCCGTTGTAAACATGTGGTAACCTGTTTTTCTGAGCCGCCTTTAAACGCAACATGAGCGCTACAACTCTCCCGCTGTGCAGCAGTGAAGGAGATCTGCTGCTGTGCGGAGCTACGCAGGTGTGTTAGAATCATGGCAGCAAACTAGGAAATAGCAAAGAACTTTTCACAGTTTTTCCCCCAAACTAACCGACTGTTAAATGATGCTGTTGGATGCAGGTAAAGTTATCTAAAACATAACTAACTAGCTAATATCAATGCATCACCTGAAGCTTAACAAGTAGCCTTTAGGCTACAGATATTGTTGTCTGTGTCCAGCAACGTACATTTGTTTTTCCCCAAAAAAAGTTGATTTCCCCGACCCCCTTTCTTAGAGACAGGGAGTATCTAAGAACCCCCCTGGCCCCCCCTCCTCCCCCCCACACACACATTGTTGAACCAGACAGCTATTTGTAATCCATAGGGGGCGTGAGATGAGCTGAGTCAACCAGCGAAGCTCTCGATTTACCGGTCGATCTACGTTCCCACCTTCATCTATGGTCATGAGCTTTGGGTCATGACTGAAAGAACAAGATCACGGATACAAGCTGCTGAAGTGGGTTTCCTCCACAGGGTGTCTGGACTCTCCCTTAGAGAGAGGGTGAGAAGCTCGGTCATCCAGGAGGGACTCAGAGTAGAGCCGCTGCTCCTCCATGTCAAGAGGAGCCAGTAGAGGTGACTTGGCATCTGGTCAGGATGCCTCCTGGACGCCTCCCTGGTGAGGTGCTCTGGGCACGTCCCACCGGGAGGAGGCCTCGGGGAAGACCCAGGACACGCTGGAGGGACTATGTCTCTCGGCTGGCTTGTGAACACCTTGGGTTCCCCCAGAGGAGCTGGAACAAGTGGCTGGGGAGAGAGAGGGAAGTCTGGGCCTCCCTGCTGAAGTTGCTGCCCGAGCAACATGATCGCGGATGAAGCGGCAGAAAATGGGTGGAATAAAATATAATTTCTTTGTATATTACCTTTTATCCTACAATACTCTTTCCATTTTCTGCCGCTTATCCGGAGCGGATTCTACAATACTTTAAAATAGTAATATTACTGATTTACAGTCTCTAAAAAAATTGTTGTACACAGAAACTAGGAATTTTAAACTGGAAATTAAATTTAAAAAACACTTAAAATCCATACAAGTCAAAATACCAAGCCTGTTTTATTTAGTACAGAAAAGTGAGGAGTGATGATTATACAAGGGAAAAAGAGACACAATTAGAGACTAAAAATAATTAGAACAGCAAGAATACAAATTATAATACCAAGGACTAGATCTCAGAACTACAGTAAAATAAAATCTGAAGTACTTGGTTTTTTTATTTCCAATGATGGAGTTTCAAATAATTGCTATAATTTAACTCAAAATACTTTACTTTACTGGTCAAAGAGCACACATTTATATCAAATGGAGACCAAACAGATGAAATCTGATTGTACACATTTCAGGTTTAGACTAGTTGTTATAAACCACAAGACCTTCCTGTTTCTGTCACTGTGTGGTTAACACAGACCTTCCTGTAAAGACACAGGTCAAACATAAAAATAGACAACAAAGCAAATGTAGAGCCAATCTGAAGTTCATAGTTACCACAATGTCTGCAAACTAGACAACTTTTTATAAAGTTCAACGCTAAACACAGTTAAACATGTAAACACCTCGTAAAACTGGAGCTGCTGTACATAGAATGAAATGAAACCAGTTTCATCCAGTCTGACAGGAAACCTGTGTGCCTTGTTCACATCATGGTTTTATAAAGTCATAGAAATGATTCACAATGATGATCAAATCAAACGTTATACTGTTCTGAAGCTCGCCACCTTGTGGTGGTTTAACTGTACAACCACAAATCCCCTACCAGCTTACTGTTCTAAGACTTTTTGAAAATTATTTGTCATTAAATATGTTTATGCATAATATGAAGAGATTTATGAAAACCTTACCTTATGTGTTTTCAGTGTTATTTTAGTTCTCTAATTTTTTTTATTTTTATTTGAATTACCTCCTGACAGTTCTGTACAAAAGTTGTTTCTCCATCCCAGAGTTCTGTATTTTTTAAATTTTTATTTATTTTTGTTCTTTGCATCTTTAACTTATAGTCTGTACACCATAATAAATATTTAATTTCTTACATATTTTTCCAACTGATTATCTGCAAATACTAGTGTTATGTTCACTGTTATGTTGTTGTCATCTTATTTGTGCTAAACAATGCCATCTAGCGGTCATTCTTGGTAGTTGTCAAAATGCAGTAGGAAAAGGAGAAAACAAAAGTACAGCATAGTTTCAGCCTCATGGCAGTTCCTCGGTCCTGTTTACGTTTTTTTCTTGCTTGCTAAAGCATCATCTGTAAGTATTAAAAGTTGTATTAATTACATATGAAAACAGTTACCGCAGACGTCTTCATTTGTAGAGAAATTATGTATTTTTCTCTTAGAAGTAAATTCGACCTGATGCTAAGCTCACTCGAACCACTTGTCTATAGAAACGGTTTATGTAGTGATGTTGACGTTGTTACTACAGCAATAATACTTATATGTATTTCTTTGTTATCATGTCACAGTTTCACAGATAATTGATGTCAGTAAACACTTCAAGATGTCATTCCTGAGTCTGTGGAGTTTCTGCACTCGTTCTGTTTAGCTGTTTGGATAGCTGGTGTCATTCGGCTGGCGAGACCTATACAACTACTGTGTGCTGAAATACTGTCAGAATCAGTAGCACATTTTTTTATTTCATTTTTTTCTCTATCCACTGTAGAGCCAACAGTTTTGTAGAGTATACTGATTAAAAATGAAGTTTTTTTCCCACATTACAGACACTAAAAACACAAATTTGCAGCAACATAATTCTCTCTTTACTCGTTTGTTTTAGCCTGAATTTTACTCAACCAAATATAAACGGATCAAGCAGCAGTATAAAGCCTTTGGTGAACATCCAAAATTAAAATAAAGTTGACCTACCCTTTTTTTTCCTGTTCTGCAGAGCAAACCTGATTCCAGGTTGAATGCAAAACTAAAGTAAATGACTAAACATTTATTTTTCTTTTATTTGAACAATACAAAAACTCTAAAAAAATTTAACGTATTCAGCTGTTAAAATGCATTTGTAAAAAAAACCTTATTCAAACTAAGAAAATTATATATATATATATATATATTACATCAAATAACATCAAGAAGAGTCAAAGACCTTTTAATTCGATTCACAAAAGATAAAGCATTCTCAACCACCAGATGGAGGCAAAGACCTCTGCAAACGTTTTAATAGCAAGTTTGGTTTCAACTGAGGTATTACCTATAGGTTTATTTTATTCCCCATAAAAAAGAGTTTGCCCTCCATTTATTTGATTAATCAGCATTAACGCAAAGTCCAGAATAAATTTACTATCTTAGTGCATATGTTGCACATATGATTTCTTTAATTTTATTTTTGTTGTGTTTTGCATGTTTGGATTGTTTTGTGCTTGTTTTCCCCTTTAACAACCCAAACACCCAGAGCTCAAAGGGGCAGTTTAAAAATTGTGATTGTGATTGTGTTCGGTGATCGGTTCGCCTAGGTGAGGCTGATTGAAGCCAGAATAAAAAGAGCTTGGAAGAAGGAGAGAGGAGTATGTAGAAATTAGTCAAACAACACCAATTTCAATTATATCACCTTGGATTCTGCCAGAAGCAAATGTAGATATGTCAGTAATGGAAAAGAAACTAGATAACTCATACTGATCCTGTAACCGAGAGAGAGACGGCGTAGACAATCTGCTGATTGATCCGATGTCACAGATATGGGAAGTGTGGAAACCCCTACGGTATCAACGATATAGGAATAACAGAGTTGGCCATTCTGATGTATAAACAACGAACAGCTTCCAGTCCAGGGGGGCGGAGGGTTGGGCATAGCTGACTCCGAGGGCGAGCAATGGCCCCTAATGCCCGCCAATGCCGCCGGGCCTGAGCCCTGCAGCCTCCAGGTTCTGCGTTACGGCCCTGCGTTTGGTGCCAGAGTGCAGCGCACAGAGCTGCTCCTCCTGTAGCTCCACAATTCAGATGGCTACTGAACAAATTTGTGACACTTATCTTAATATTAATAATTATAATCGCGTTTAGTTGTACAACTTTACAGACTCGTTCATTCATGGCTGTTTTCACGTTTATTGCGCTGTTCAAATTAGTCTATGTTTGCAATTTTCTGAATTTTTGAACGTAATTCACAAGTAAAATATTAGCTTGACATTAACAAAGACACGGACAGATCATCCGGTAAATGATGGACAGGGAGAGCCTTAAAGACGAACAAATTCGGGGATTTATTATGAGTCTCTGCTTCCAAGCCCAAATGGGTAACTTCACGTTCAAAAACGATCCCAAAAAGCCTCAACCCACGACTCATTAAATTTGCGACTTAAAAAAAAGCCACTTATAATAATCTGACTTGACAACAGAAACTCAAAGTCGTCCCTGTTTTTCCATCAACATGATGCGCATATCCCTTTTCCCTCCATTGTTGTCGCTGTTGATACTGTCACAGAGACGTCGGTCACTCGACAAGACGCGTAGAAAATGCAATTAAATTCTAAAGAAGATAGTAACGCACAGTAAGGCAAACTGATTTCCATAAGTAACTGTAGTCTGACTACTAGATTTGACACAGCAACGTGTTAGATCTCGTTACTTAAAAAAGTGGTCTGACGTAACGCGTCACTTCATCACTGTTCGGAAAGACTCAGGGATTTTCCTCAGGCGGTTTGACACCAGGTTTGTTGAAAATGTAACAAAATGTGATACTTTACTTATAAAATGTATTTATTTTTAAATAACTTTCAAGTTGTTTATTTATCAACTTTATTGTAAATGTCAGGGAGGGCTTAGCCCTACCAGCCCACTCACCAGCCGTCCCTGCAAACCACCCTGCTATTCCTTCTTTTCCTGAATAACATCACACAGTTAACCTCTTAATAAAATTTATTACACAATAAACAACATATAGTGGTGTACAAAGATATCTGCTTATTAAATTGTAAAGTGTGACCTAAATTTATACTTCAAAATAGATGATATCTATGAAATATAAGAATATAAGTGATGGATCCTGGCAAAGAAAGTATACTTTAGTATACTTCAAACATACCTAAATTTGTGAAAGTACACTTTAAGCATGCTAATTATTAAGTGTATATTTGAAGTTTACTAAAAATACACTTGTACCAATTTTGAAATTAGTACTTTAAACACACTTAAACATAATTGTACCAAAATACACTCCCAAATTAAGTACCAAATTGTACCAAAATACAGTACTTTCATTATAATTTTTATGAAAGTACCTGTAAAAGACTGCGTGCTAGCTTGCGCTAATTACGTGTGTCTCGTCAATTGAATCTTCCTCGGTCAGAAGGAATAAGCATGTAGCTCAGACATCTTTTACTGATGGACTTTTTATTGCCACTGAGCCACAGAAGCACAGAAAAACACGATGACCTGCTCATCTAGATGAAAGACGAACTAAAGAATAAAAAAACAAACCGATGCACCATGGATATTGTAGGGCTAAAACGAACAGGTGGACTTTTAACAGTACCCAATCAATTTTCAGATGTGTGATGTAAAAACCTTATAATCAACAGCATTAGCTCCAGTTCACAGTCCAGACCAGATGGTGGCAGTATTGCACACCCATTTATTTAAAAAACGCCACAAAAAGAAGAAAAAACTAGAAGCAGGGAAGACAACAGATGCTGTTCAAATTCGCCATTTTTACTCGCATAATATTGCCTTAAAAGTAGAGAGGGCCTTGACAATAGTTACTAATTTTGTTAAATTCAAGCTGGTGACATCCTAGTTAGACAAAAACACAACGGGACAACAACCGATGAAAATGAAATGTGTGTCACAAAAGGAGCCCGGGGGAACAAAGGCTGCTAAGTGTTGCTAGCTGGTGGTAAGTTTGCTTATTAATTATCTTCGTTTAATTATAAACAGTGCAGTAAAGATATATAACTTACATTGGTTTCTTAAATAATTATTTTATCAATTTTATTGTGACATATGAGTATTATTATAATAATCATTCAGCTTCATGTTATAACTACATGGAGGCTGTTTGTTGCAACTTATACTTTAATTCATAAACTAATCTGGTTTTAATTAAGCTTCATAAGACAGAGAGACTTTGAGGTGAGGTTGTTCTGACTCATTCATCAATGATTTTATCTTCAACATATATTTGCAGTCTAACTAAGCAAATGAAGATGAAAGAGGAAGCCAGAGACATAAGGTGTTAGGAAATCTAAAGACATTCTGTCTCAAGAAGCTCTGTCTCCACGAGATCAACAACCAGCTTTGAGGATGAACCTCCACATCGTCTTAATGATGCAAGTTTGTTTTTTCAATCAGGACCTAGCTACATTTCCAACAACTAAAACTGCTGTTACCAACACTAAGTGCTTAATAAACCTGATTTGATTTAAAGGCAACTGGAAAGAATTTTTCTCCTTGTTAATCAGAGATTATAAGTACACCCTTATATCAATCAGATTTTGACAGGTAGTGTTCACGGTGGGTGGTCGTGTGGGGTAGGGGCAACATGGGTGGTCCTGTGGGGGAGGGGCAACGTGGGTGGTCGTGTGGGGTAGGGGCAACATGGGTGGTCCAGTGGGGGAGGGCTACGTGGGTGGTTCTGTGGGGGAGGGGCAACGTGGGTGGTCCAGTGGGGGAGGGGCAACATGGGTGGTCCAGTGGGGGAGGGGCTACGTGGGTGGTCCTGTGGGGGAGGGGAAACGTGGGTGGTCCAGTGGGGGAGGGGCAACGTGGGTGGTCCTGTGGGGGAGGGGCAACGTGGGTGGTCCAGTGGGGGAGGGGCAACGTGGGTGGTCTAGAGAAACAGGTGTTCGAGGTTATGAACACCTGTTTGGGGTCATCAGAACACCAGAATGGGGACAGCAGTAACATTTGCTCAGATAAATGCTGGTGGTGACTGCGGACTATGTTTTCCTATCCAAATATCGGAAAGTTTCAAGATGTGCAGGATAAATTATGCATGAATCGTTAGCGCACTGTGTTAGTCACGATTTACGATTTTATTCAAAAAGAATTGTTTTATTCAAAAAGAATTTTGCCCGCGTGTCAGAATTAAAAGACCAGAGTGAGTTATTGCATTTTTTTGTTTTAAATGTCTTTTTTTCAATAGCTAAATCATATACTGATTTGTTTTTTAATTTTAACAGAAAAGCTTTACTATCTGGTAAATAAGCCGCGGTCAACTATACAGCGAGGGTCCAAAATTGACTCATTTTTGGTGTATATCAGAAACCGACATATATTGATTCAGACAGTGTCTGGAAGACATAAAATCTACCTGCCTTGGTGTCCTAAATCTGGCTGGAGTGGACAAAAGTCTCACAGATTCTGCAAGAGGTCTTTAAACAGACAGCATGCAGTAATGGTGCATGCTGTCTGTGATATTGTGACACTTTGATATTCCCACTGTTTTCTTCAAATTAGTTCCAGACACTTTATGGCAGGTGTTTCTGCGATCACCCTGTTTTCCCAAGGTTATAGACATTCCGGCGCCTTTCCTGCCAGGAGCAGGGGCGGGAACCTAAGCCTTTCTGCGCAAAGCAAGAGAAAAAACGGTCATTCCAAGACCACTGTCCTGAGCCTGAAACTTGCTGCGTTTTGTTTAAAAACAAAGAGAAAAGGCATCATGGCTGTGCTAAGCGAATCCCAGTACAATGAACTTTTAGGCGGTGAGTTACAGCTCTCTCTCTCGCTCTCTCTCTCTCTCTTTCTCGCCCCACGCTCTCTGAGTTTTTTTTTTCTTTCCCTTTCAGACCTCGCATCCGCAGGCACGGAAAGAAGCGTGACACCGCGATCAGTCTATGGTCAGTATTTTAACGCCTTTCCCGTCATAGCATAACAGAAAATTAATTACAGCATTTTTTACAGATTTACAGGGGATCGACTGGTTACTAAGAACGCCGAGTACCGTCAGAAAAATAAGCTTTCTCTGACAAAATCTCGATCTATCTGGAGCAAACCTGCTAACCCCCCGACGCATGATAAGCAGAATCAAAAGCAGGGCTGCGGTAAGTTAAAAAATAATAAATAATACAGTTTCTCATAAGGAGCAATAAAACAAAAATGTTCTAACCGTTATTTTTTCCATTATTGTTTAAGGTATATTTGAACCGGAACCGGTAGTATGTCTTATTGATTCGGATGAAGACCAGCTTTATCCGTCTCAGCGTTACAACGATTCGTACCGGAAAAATCCACCCGTCCTCTACCCTGCCGTGACGACACGACGATTCAACGGCGTCTATGCAGAGGGTCATCAAACCGGCGGACCGAGAGATCAGTCTGCGGCTGTGGCTTCAGCTCCAGCTCCAGCTGCACCGCTAGCTTTAGCTTCACCGCTAGCTTCAGCTCCAGCTGCACCGGCCTTAGCTCAGTCTGCGGCTGCGACTTCAGCTCCACCGCTAGCTTTAGCGCTAGCTTCAGTTGCACCGCTAGCTTTAGCTTCACCGCTAGCTTCAGCTCCAGCTGCACCACTAGCTTTAGCTTCACTGCTAGTGGTAGCTTCAGGGCTAGCTCCACCAGCGGGTACAGCGTCAGCGCCTGCCGAACGTCAGAACGTATCGGAGGATCTGGGGTATGTACCAGTCACACCACCGCCATCGCCACGGTCAGCCTTGTCTGTAGCTACGACCCCGCAGCCAGGTCTTCAACCAGCGGATGCAGTGAGCCAGCAGCATACCATAGTGCTAACCGGGCCTACCAGGACCGTACAACGGAGAGCGGTGAAAAGGAGACTTCAACCCGCAGACGTCGACCCTGTTCAAGCAGTTACACGCGGTGGGATTAAAGGTCAGTTTGTTTCTTTTTTTTTTATGTTACATTTAGATCCTAGTGGGGACCCATTTTAAACAAGGTTTCACTTTCTTTTTTAACAGCGCAAAACAGAGCGACCGTTGCGATTGAATTGATTTCAGGTATTTGTATTATTTTATTTATATATATTTAAAGAAAATCTATTAGAAATTGTATCTTAAAACATTTTTTCTGTGTGTCTATATATAGACGCGCTGATGCTCCTGCATAACGAGCCTGATCCCAGCCTTGCATTGACCAGGAAGAAAAGGCTCAGAGAGCGGCGGCGTTTGGAGCGGGCGAACAAGACCTCTGCCGCCATCTTACTGGAAGCCAGTCAAATCATCTTGCGTACACGTTAAATGGTTTCTCAAGGTGTTTTCTTACTGTTTGTTGAATGATTTCTCAGGGATGTTTTATTATTTTTCTCCCTTATTCTCAGTGTTTGTTAAATTACTTCTCAGGGGCGTTTTACTCTCTTTTCTGTATAAATTATGGATGAACAACCAAATAGACCTGATTTCGGACAATTAAGGGGGCAGCTTGACGGTTTATTAACGCAGCTAAACAGTACCCTTCAAAATACTGTACCACAGAGTTCCATCGCTCAACCGCCCGGTTCGGTTAATAATTTACAGGTAACCGAATATGCCTCGCTCGTGCAGAGTTCTATAAGTGGTTTGACCAGATTGTCTGCGGTGTTGGAACGTTTACAACATTCACCCGTTTCAACAAACCCTCCCCCTTCTTTTCCTCATCCCTGTGCTGACGATGCAGCTCCTGCAGCTGCTGCAAAATCTTCTTCTCCCCACCAACGTCAACCAACCTCCCCCTCCCCCTCCTGCAGCTGTTAGTGTTGCTGCTTCTGAGGTCCCTCTTTCTCAACCTTCTCCCTGTCCTGCTGATTCTGTTCAGCAGGACATGTCTCCATAATGAGTTAGATGGTTCAGACCCCCCGTCGCCCCCGTCACCGCTGCTTGAATGTGAACAGTTCAATAACGTTGAACTTAGACGTCCCTTCAGAATTCCTTCTGCCTGCCAGGATTTTGCACCGGATCTCGCCTCATATTATGTAGAAATTATGAAGGTTCTCTCCGTACGAGCGGATGATGCAGGTTCTTTAGCCAGACGAAATGATGTCGTTCAGCTTGAGCTGGTTGGAGATAATTTTGCCAGGCATTTAAATATTCACGTTAGCAACGACGATGACATACAGACATCGTTTATGGATTTTCTGGATGAACTAGTGCAATCAAATGCAGAGCTACCGTCACACGGTGAACTTGAATTTGTTTTACAAATTGTAAGAAACCCTGTGGGAGGCGTGAAGCGTAAAGCAGTCAAAACTTTAGCTTGTGAACTCATTAATAAAAAAAGATGACACCTGTATGAGGTACAGAATTTTGACGATAAACTCTTTTTCGCCGTCAGTCTAGCGCATGTCTACAACAATTTTACAGATTCAGAAGCGTTACAGCAAGCCAAGCAATGGCAATATGAGGTGGGGCTTACTGATCAGACACCCGTCACGTTTACAGACGTCAAAAAATTTGAAAACATAATCCGGCGAAAAATTGTGGTGTTTTATAAAAACTCAAAAAAATCCTGTTCTGTCTAAATTCGAGACCGCTTTCCAAGACCGTGCAAATACCTGCTTCCTGCTCTTGCATGAAGGTCATTACTATGGGATAAAAAACGTTAAGGCGTTCTTCGGAGCGAGACATTTTTGTCTGTTTTGTTTTTCTGCTTACGACAACCCCACCACACACTCGTGCGAAGGTTATTGTCAGATATGCTGCAAATCCCCATGCGTCAGTCAGGACTACAACCCTGTGTACTGCAGCGACTGTAACCGGACCTGTCGGAACTCTTTATGTTATGACAAACACAAAGACCCCACGTTCAAACCTCGCGCTGAAATCTTTGCAAGCGAATGTGAAATTACCGAAATGTGTACAATCTGCAAAAGAATATATCATGTGACAATCACTAAGTAGGGAAAAGGACATGAGTGCGGAACAAAATGCATGATTTACGGAGAAAATTAGAACCAGCCTCTCCTATAACCGCCAGCGAACATCAGTTATATTCAACCTCTCGCTAAAACCGATCAATTGGACGACAAAATTGTGTTTTATGATTTTGAATCATATTTTGACCGCAACGGCGTTCATGTCCCGTTTGTAGTCTGCGCCAAAACTTTAAAAGGTGACTGCTGGTTTTCATACGGTCTTGATTGCGCGCGGAAATTTATACTTCATTACAGAAAACCGATGTTTAAAAATAACGTATTTATAGCACACAATGCGAGAGGGTACGACAGCTACATTCTTTTGAACGCGATGACTGAACTGGGTATTTCTCCTAGCATCATTATGACCGGGAGTAAGATTCTTTGTTTTACTGAGCCCGATTACAAATTGAAATTTATAGACAGTCTATCATTTCTTACTATGAAGCTGAGCCAGATGCCTAAAGCGCTGGGTTTTAACGAACAATCAAAAGGATTTTTTCCTCATTTATTCTCCTCCAAGGAGAATTTGTCCTACGTCGGGCCCTTCCCATCACAAGATTATTATGCTATAGATCGAATGAACCCTTCTCAGCAGCGCGAATTTACTGACTGGTACCAGGAAGCCTCCAAAGAGGATTTTGACTTTGCAAAACAAGCCGTTCATTACTGTCAGAATGACATGCAGATTCTTTATCAAGCCTGCATTAAATTCAGAGATCAATTTTTCCAGGAGACCGGGGTGGACCCGTTTAGCAGAATCACCATTGCCTCCGCCACGATGAAGGTGTTTCTAACAAACTTTCTTGAACCTGGTATGCTAGCAATACCTTCACCTACGGATTACAGAAATTAATCAAAGACTTTCTCTAGCGCATCCATCCAATGGCTGGAATGGATCATGTTTGATAGAAATATTTTTATTGAACGTGCGTTAAACGTGGGGGAAAGGAAAATCGGGCCGTACTTTGCAGATGGATTTTGTATCGTTTCCGGCGTCCCGACTGTATTTTCTCACCATGGCTGTTTCTGGCACAGTTGTGCTCAATGTTTTATTCAAAATGAGAAATGTCCTTTGAGAAACATCAGCTTTGAACAGATCCACGCGGCCAGCGATGTGAAAGACAGAATCCTGCAATCCAAGTACGGCGTTCGACTCGAGGTCGTGTGGGACCATGAGTGGATTGAAATGAAGTGATCTGATCAGAGGGTGATTAATTTTCTTAAAAAAATGAAATTTCCAGAGCCTCTGGCACCACGCAATGCCCTTTTTGGGGGCAGAACTTCCACATTCAAATTGAGACATACCGCTGCTCTCAACGAGACCGTTCATTATGTGGATTTTACATCTCTGTACCCTTATGTGAACAGTAGATTCCCGTATCCTTTAGGGCATCCTAAAATAATATACAAAGACACCCTGACAACTATTTTGGATTCATCAGAGTGGTCGTCGTTCCTCCCAGACGTCTCTATTTTCCGGTTCTGCCATACAAAACAGCTCGCGGTAAGCTAGTGTTTACGCTTTGCCGCACCTGCGCAGAAAAAAATAATCAGACGAGTTCCTGCTCCCATGACGATCAGGAAAGAGCTCTGACCGGCGTCTGGGTGAGCGTCGAATTTCAGAAAGCATTACGGTCAGGTTATCGCGTGGAGAAAATCACAGAGGTGTGGCATTTTGACAGGTGCAGTAGTACGGTTTTTAAAGACTTCATACACAACATTTTTGAAGGGCAAGCAGGAAGCATCAGGCTACCCTGCTGAAGCAACGGATCAGGAAAGCAAGGAGAAGTGTGTGAGAGAGTACAAACTGCATCAAGGCATCCAGTTAGACCAGGTGTTAAGAGAATAAAATTGCAAAACTTTACTCGTTCTATCCTCTCTGCCCGGGTTCAGAAAAATGCTGTGCGCAAGGACTGAGACCACGCAGAGACAACAGCGTCACCATAATCAGCATTTATTCAAGACAGATGCAAACCATCACCAGAAAAGCACATCACAAAACATCAGAAAACCTCAGAGGACAAACAGATAAATTTACCTGAGAAGAGGAGTAGATAAACAGATAGCAAGAACGTCCTTGGAGAAATTGCAAGCGCAAAATCTGATTTGTTACTCCGTGTTGAAAGTTTTATCCTTTTTTCTTTAATTTATTCAAACAAGGTGTCTCTCCGCTCGACCAATTGAAAGCTGTCTCTGACCGCCTTCGAAAATGGCACCTCCCTTCAATTCTGTTCGAGTGATCAAAGAGAAGTTTTTTTAGTGATCCCTCAAGTCCTGCTAAGTTTTATGACTTTTGGATGTCTCAAGAAACATATTTGGAATTCCCTGTTAATCCACCCAAACAGATAAAGGCACATTTGTAAGCTTTTAAACAAATACTTTTCGGGTAAACTGCAGGTCAATGTGCCAGAATAAGTTATAACTTTTAAAATATATTCAGGTTTATTTCACTAAATTATGTTATCTCCTGAATCCTGCAGTTTTCTCCAGGATCTGGCCCCCTCCTGAGCCAAGAGCATCAAAGCATTTCACAGGTCTCTGTGAAACTCTGGTTCTCTCCTTTTCTCCCAAAACAAACCCTTAATCCTATATTTGATTCAATAAGAGTTATCTCTGAACTTAATATGCTTTTGCTCTGTTATTCCTCCCAAAGCCTCCCTGACATTAAACTCATACAATAACTATATTAACTGCAAAAAGTAATTAAATACAATTCCTAATCCACTTACACCATTCGTATAAAATTAAACCATCCTAATCATTTTCCAACTACCTTAATTCTAAAGGTAAATAATACATTTTAATCCGAGCATGCAATACTAAGAGTAATCTATATGATATTAGTAGTTTAAACAGTTTAAAGTTCACAGCTCTAAAGTTCATAAGTTTATAGTTCAATAGTTTAACATGCCTGAAGGCTCTTTATTTCCTGAGACCTGAGTATCTCCTGTCCTCCCAAGATGTCTGAAAAGATAGGAGCCTATAGCTCCACAGATATATTGTTTAACAACGTCCATCACTTGTTCTTTGATATTTTGAACCCAGCCATGGCTCTTTCTGCCAATTGCACTCACCCACACAAACTTCTTCAAAATTTAAGTAAAAGATTCAGCTAACTAAACACAAAAAGATGGTTATATTTTCTAAATGCTAGAAACGATTATATTTCCTCAACACCGGACAAAATTGCGTTCAATCCCGCTAAAAGACACCTGTTTAAAAATATCCTTAACGGATTTTGGGGGAAATATGGCGAAAGAACGAACCTGACGCAGACCAGCATCGTGAGCAATCCTGCCGAATCTTTCAGATTCTTATTCTCAGGTAAATACGACGTCAAGTATTTCCACTTTCTGAACCCTGACACCTGTCTGTTGCAGTGGATCCACAATAACAAATGCGTGACCCGTCCGAGCAAAGTTGCTAACGTTTTCGTAGCCGCATTTACAACGTGCTATGCAAGATTAAAATTGCTTAGTTGTATGGAGCCTTTACAGCAAAACGTACTGTACGTGGACACAGACAGTCTGATTTATGTGCTGAAAGAAGGGCAGGCCCCACTGCGGCTCAGAAATTACCTGGGGGATCTTACTGACGAGCTTCATGGTGACACAATTCAAGAGTTTGTTTCCGCAGGGCCTAAAAGTTATGCTTTTCAAATGAAGAACCGAAGGAAAATTTCTATGCGTGTGAAAGGGATCACTCAGACGCACGAATGTAGCCAGATAGTCAACTTTGACACCATTAAAGAGCTGGTTGAAGGTTACTTGAGCGGATCCACAGACGAGGTGATTCAGGTCCCGCAACACACGATCAGGCGCGATAAAAGAGGTTCTGTTGAAAAAAAAAGGAATACTAAGTAAAATTTAAAAAATACAATTCCGTTCCTTCTCCTTTTTTCCTGGTCCCGGATCTCAGCAGCGGTCTGGGAGCCCACATGAGAACACAAGAGGCGTACGCAGCAGGTTGGCGTCACAGAAGTTCAGAATTTAATCCAATCAGAAACAAAGAATCAGACATACAGAGCAGAACAGAAAAAACATGCAGAGTTACATTTAGTTACCTGAGATACTTAGAAGACAAACAAAGAAACAAGACGTCTTGGAGAAATATAACCAGAGCATAGAGATTGGCTATAATTTCTGAATTATTTCTTTGCTGTAGGCAGATTATATTCTCCGTGGGAGGTTCTTGCTTCAAGCAAGGCGTCCCTTGCCTCGACCAATTAGAAGCCGTCTCTGAGCACCACTGAAAACGGCACCTCCCCTCAACTCTGCTCGAATGTTCAAAGAAACGTATTTGGAATTCCCTGCCTCAACTCAAACAAATAAAGGCACATTTTATAAGCTTTTAAACAAATACTTTTTCGGGTAAACTGCAGGTCAATGCATCCGGGTCGACCATAAATCTTAAAGATGTATCCAGGTTTTATTTCACCAATTGATGCAATCTCCTGACTAAGGCAGAGTCAGGAGATCTCCAGAATCTGGCTTTTTCCTGAGCCACGAACATCCAAGGATTTCACAAGTCTCTGTGAAATCCTGGGTTTTCTACCCTAAATCCTATATTTAATTCAATAAGAGTTATCTCTAAACTTAATATGCTTTTTGCTCTGTTATTCCTCCCAACGTCTCCCTGATATTAAACTCATACAAACTACAAAAAATAATCAAATCCATTTCCTGTTTCTTAATACAGAACAAAACATTTTCAATTACCTTTATCATTGACTAGTTTTAATTCTAATAGAATATTAAAATAAAATATTCAGTTAAAGCATGCAATATTAAAGTATTCTATATGATATCAGTCTGAAAGTTTAAAAGTTCACAGTTCCAAAGTTCACAAGTCCACAGGCCACCCACTCGCCGCACCAATGCCCACCGGGGACCCCCACTTCCTGAGACAGGAATGTGGCCCTGGTTTTCACACAGATAAGATTGCTTGCCTCCTGTGGTTTTACAACCTGCAACCAGGTTTTATAAATGCTTTTATCTGTGACCTTACAACCCCAGGCCCTGCATCTGAGCTTACTGACACAAAACTCCTAATTTTAAGTAAAAGATAAAGCTAACTCAAACACTACAAAAATGGTTATATTTTCTAAATGCTAGAAACGATTATATTTCCTCAACAGTCCCCCTTTTGAGGTCTGACATACTCAGACCTCACAAAATAAATTGATTAGTGTTTTAACCAAGGAATCAAAAATTTAGAATGACCAAACATTGATATAATCCTTTAACAGTCCCCCTTTTTTAAATAAAAGCCCTGTCCAAGCAGGACACCACTGGTCTACAGCCCCATCATCTGCAGCACCTTGGAAAAACAAGTGATAGGGAGGTGGAGTAGGCGAGCTACTGCTACCCGGACCAGTTACTTGTATCTCAAATTAAACTCTTTATTCTACCTCGAGATGATAGAATGATCCTGAGCGAAATTTTAATACTCACCTGTAGAACCTAAAAAATTCATAACATTTCCAATCCAAATGTTACCTGAGATACTTAGAAGACAAACAAAGAAACAAGATGTCTTGGAGAAATATAACCAGAGCATAGAGATCGGCTATAATTTCTGAATTATTTCTTTGCTGTAGGCAGATTATATTCTCCGTGGGAGGTTCTTGCTTCAAGCAAGGCGTCCCTTGCCTCGACCAATTAGAAGCCGTCTCCGAGCACCACTGAAAACGGCACCTCCCCTCAACTCTGCTCAAATGTTCAAAGAAACGTATTTGGAATTCCCTGCCTCAACTCAAACAAATAAAGGCACATTTTATAAGCTTTTAAACAAATACTTTTTCGGGTAAACTGCAGGTCAATGCATCCGGGTCGACCATAAATCTTAAAGATGTATCCAGGTTTTATTTCACCAATTGATGCAATCTCCTGACTCAGGCAGAGTCAGGAGATCTCCAGAATCTGGCTTTTTTCTGAGCACGAACATCCAAGGATTTCACAAGTCTCTGTGAAATCCTGGTTTTCTACCCTAAATCCTATATTTAATTCAATAAGAGTTATCTCTAAACTTAATATGCTTTTTGCTCTGTTATTCCTCCCAACGTCTCCCTGATATTAAACTCATACAAACTACAAAAAATAATCAAATCCATTTCCTGTTTCTTAATACAGAACAAAACATTTTCAATTACCTTTATCATTGACTAGTTTTAATTCTAATAGAATATTAAAATAAAATATTCAGTTAAAGCATGCAATATTAAAGTATTCTATATGATATCAGTCTGAAAGTTTAAAAGTTCACAGTTCCAAAGTTCACAAGTCCACAGGCCACCCGCTCGCCACGCCAAATGCCCACCGGGGACCCCCACTTCCTGAGACAGGAATGTGGCCCTGGTTTTCACACAGATAAGATTGCTTGCCTCCTGTGGTTTTACAACCTGCAACCAGGTTTTATAAATGCTTTTATCTGTGACCTTACAACCCCAGGCCCTGCATCTGAGCTTACTGACACAAAACTCCTAATTTTAAGTAAAAGATAAAGCTAACTCAAACACTACAAAAATGGTTATATTTTCTAAATGCTAGAAATGATTATATTTCCTCAACAGTTCGCATTAAAAAATGCGACATTTCAGAAAAAGTTACGAGTCATTTATGACAAACGCAGACTTTTTCCTGACGGGACGACTTTGCCGTTTGGATACTAAATTGTTCAGCCATAATTTACAGAGGGGGGTGTAAATAATTTTAAACTTTTCTATTTTCCTTGTTATTTGATATTTTCTACTATTAAAAGAATAAAAAAAATAAAAAAAATGATGCATTCAGGGCATGTACAAGAAACTATTTGATCATCGATTTAAAATGCCTTTTTCGTGCCTCATCGTCGGACAGAGCGGCTGCGGAAAAACTTATTTTGTGCAGAAAATGTTGATGGATTGCAGCCATGTCATGAATCATGAGCCTGACGCGATTGTATGGATATACAACTCGTTCCAGCCTATGTACACTTGTTTGCAAAAAATGAATAAAGACATCAAGTTCATCAAAGGTTTACCTGACTCTTTTGAAGATGAAGACTTGTTTCCATCAAATAAAAGAATTTTAATAATCCTTGACGAACTCATTTTTCAAGCCTCTGAGCATCCTGAAGTGGTCAAATTATTCACAGAAACAGGCATCACAGAAATTGAAGCATGCTAATGCTGACGCAGAACCTATTCCACCAGGGAAAGTACAGTCGTACTGTACTTTCCCTGGACAGTCTGAACAGTAATTATATGGTATTGTTTAAGAACCCGAGAGACAGATTGCAAATAAATATCTAGCCCGTCAAATCTTCCCGTCAGCAAAGGCTCATTTTTTAGACAGTTTTGAAGACACTACAAAAGAGCCGCACGGGTATTTAATTCTCGACCTTACTCCTACCTGTCCAGAACATTTCTGGATCAGGTCGGGCATCCTGCCGAAAGAGTGGCCCGTCATTTACATACCTAAAACAAAGTAAATCATGTCTGCGAGGATAAAAAGGAACGCTCCCCTGCTCCGTGCTTTGTATAATTCTACCCCTCGCAAGAGAAAAGACATCCTCAGTCATTGCTCACCCGATTTTCTCAAAACCTTATGCGAGTTATGCCTCAATATTTTAAAAGGCAACATAAATCTTACGCCTTCTCAACACCAGCAACTGAAAAAACAGAAAAAGATCGTTAGGCTTCTGGCTGACAAACAGACAAGTTTAAAACGGAAACAGACTGCTCTTAAGAGCCAGCGGGGAGGCTTCATTCTGCCTATTCTAGCGGCGCTGGCACCCTTAATCGGGAACTTAGTTGGAGGGATTATCACAAAATAAAAATGTCTCAAAAAATGTATCTCATCACGCCGCAGCAGTTCAAACGTCTGAACATGCAGGAGCATTCTATCAGACAATCGGTTGAAGAAGATTTGGATGGTAAAATGAGAGCAATTTTGGATGAAACGTGATTAACTTCATACGAAAAAATTAAAAAATATGATGCCTTGCTACAGAGATAACTGACTCTAACTAGGCAGGGGGAATTAGAAGGACCTAAGTTAACCGTCAATCTGCAGGACGAGGCCGCCGCGACTGAACTCAGCTCCCCCAAAGATGATTTTGAAGATGAAAATGAATTAGATGAAACAGCGAGGGATGTGGTAAACGTGTTTTCTGGCAGAGATCGAAAAAAACGCTGAATACATATTAAAAAAAACTGTCTAAGAGTAATAACGGATGGACACACAGAGCGGAATTTGTTCACCATGGACGAGTGAGCGTAGGGTCTCATTTGTTCGATTTATTAAAGATCCTATTATCGCCTTTTAAAAGACAAAAAAGAGGACCCTCGCCTGAAGGCTGGGATTCTTTCCTTCATGCCCTGCACGAGTTAAATATTCCGGTTTCTTCAGTTAATAATCCGCAGGCGCATGAAGAAAACCGACGTTTCAAGACAGAACCTCCAGAAGAGAGAAAAAAAAATATATTAACCTTTCCCCTTCATTTAAAGGAAATACCACCTCTGTAAAAGAAAAAAAGAAAATAAAGCTTTCCCCTTCATTTGACGGATTCGAAGAAATTGCTAGTGGAAAAAGGGAACGTAAAAGGCCTTCAAAATGGGTTGATTTTTCCCCATAATACTTTTGTTGTTGTTTTTTTATAGAAAAATACAGATTTTTTAAAATAAAACAATTTATTGAATTAATTTCTCTCACGTACATTTGTTTCGTCCTTGCAAAATTACAATCATAAAAAAAGTCACAAAATTACACTGCAAAAAATATTTTGCAAAATTACACTGAAAAATATTTTGCAAAATTACACTGAAAAAAAATATTTCACAAATAATAAAATTCACAAAAAATAAAAATGTCACGAAATTACACTGCAAAAAAAATTCACAAATAATAAAATTCACAAATAATAAAAATGTCACGAATTACACTGCAAAAATTTTTTTTCAAATAATAAAAAAATCACAATTTGTAACAATCTTTAAACATTTGCATGGAGCATGTGCTCTGGTTAAAAGAACAATACTTCCGATTTTTTACACAACGCTGATATTTTTTTACAAAATTTGAAACCATTGCGTCGTTTATCACATCGTCGCTGTACGAATTAAGTACTTGTTGTAGCGATAAACCGCAAGCTCTTTTGCACAAGTAAAATACACAGTGTTGCCCGCACATTACGGACATGATGTCTTGTAGTTATTTAGTATGATACATTATTTCTGTCGATCTCTCTTTTAAAAATGTTAAAATGTCAGCGGATACATTTCAGATTGTGGAGGGATGCCGTAGGAATCGAAAAATGATGCGACGTTTCCTTCCAGAGTAATAGCAAGCCAGTGTTCTCCAGGCATATTTGAGGGATGTGTGTTTACAACAAAATAGGCCGGTCCTGCGTAGTTACGCTGGAGAAAAGACAGGTGATCCGACGCCCAGACCCCGTGAAATCGGTCCCGTAAATAATGATGCAACAGGCTCTCAAGCTGGTGATTATTCATAATTAATAATAATCTACTAAAACTTGTCGTCTCGAATTAATCTCCAAAATCGAGTCATAGCACGCGTACACTATGAGCGTCGTTGTGTGCGGTAATGGCTCTCTGAACCGGATCTCCAGCCTTAAGTTGCTGTTAGAAACGGTGACAAGAGCGTCCGTGTCTTCAGCAGGGCATAAGATGAATAAAAACAACGCGTAGCCCCGGTTGAATTCTGACCAATCAATCGGGAGAGAAAGATCTTTTAAATGATGCCCCATTGCATTGTACATGCTATAAAATTCTCTGACCGAGATGTCACGGTTGAATTGGGGTTGGAAAGCTTTGGCCGGGATCTGCCTGCCCTCCTGGCATAGTGCCAAGTATTCTGCGTCCATGTGTTTAAAGTTGAAAGGTGACAGGTCTCTTCTTCCTGTGAAGGCCTCATGGTGAACCATTCTTAGAACGATGTATTTTGGCATGGCTCCCAAAAACAGGTTCTCTTGAGTATATATCCTCGAGTTTTGAGGCATCGAATATGTTTTAACGTTAACTCTGGAAAGCGGGTACAAAGCATTCCCTCGCATTAAAGCGGAAGCATGTCCTAGACGCACCGCTGGAGAAACTGAAATTTTTTTAATGAACAGAGAAGCACCCAAAATTTGCAATTGAAAGCTCGAGTCATGGGCCCCCATCAGACAAAACGCGTCGCTGGCTCTTGTTAATTTAATTCTCAGATCCACTTAATTAAGCACCGCCCTCTCACAGAAAAGCAAATCAGCGTGAAGCGCTCCTAACAGGTGGACTTCGTTGGATTCCGAGGTGAATAAGGATCTTTTATTTAAACCTCTGTTCGGGCCGTTGGTTACAACGATAGAATCCATTGCACCTGCTGTGTCTTTGTAAAACAGCCCCGCGCTAAATTTACTCTTTAGCGTATCTTCAGAATAGTTGAGTAGAGTCTCAATTATTGCTCTGTATGGGTGGGTGGAGCTTGATTGAGATATCAAACGGTCTCCCAGTGTGATGTCGCATTGTGAAAATATTGTGTTAAGAGGATAATTAATTAGTCCGACAGCGTCGCCGTCATCCAGGTTCGTACGATCCGCCTTGTTGATTTTCAGCTGCAGATGAATCAATGTGGAGTTTAAGTCAAGATATTTCTCGCCGCCAGGAATCACAAACTCAATAGGACCGCCCCGTGTCAGAGCTGACACTGGTAAAATTTCAGTGTAAATCTTGTCTTCTATCGATAGTTGAGTCATGGGAGCTGAAAATAAATCCAGCTCTGCTAGGGTGCATTCCGCCGATTTGTTATGCAGAAGAGCCATTATTAATTTTTTTTTTAATGAATCAGCTGTTAGTTGAATATATCTCTGCTACGAGCTGACTTCCTTCCCTTAGCCTTGCTTCTCTCTTTTGATTTCTTTAGTTTAAGCGATCTGCGTTTTTGTGAGTTCTGCACGCGTTGACCCGGCGGTCGCTTTGTAAGAGAGAAAAATTCTATAACCTTAAAAACCTTTTGACTCGTGTATTTTCTCCTCTGCCCGGATCCATTGAAAGTGATCATTGCATCAGCTGAACTTACAAGACAAGACAACTCGGTTTCCACGTGCAAAGGCATAACATTTATTAAACCCAACAACAAATGAAACTAACAGAACGAAATGAAACAAAGAATATTCACCTCACCCAACAGACCTCACTCACACGACAATACAGAGAAAACCTCCCAATCGCGTTGGGTGTTCTCCCCGGAGATCTCCATGACGATCTGAGGATTCAAAGTTCCCGGTCTCACTCTTTAAGCGGGTGGGCGTGTTTTTCCCTTTGACGCAGTACAAACTTAGGGAGTGTTCTCTGATGTGCTTTCATTTTTAGGAACAAGTAACATTCATTTTATCTAATTATTGAAGTCATGGTTAAATTCTACAACTAGCTTATTTTAAATATATTTTCTTAACAATCCCTCTTTTAATCTCTTCAAAGAGATTACATTCTAGAAAATAAATTTAAAATATAGAATGCAAACATAAAAGTCCAAGTTCAGAAATACCATTTTAAAGCTGGAAAATCAAGCCTTGCTTATAATATGGAACCTTCTACATAACATTTTGCTAAAATGATGTAATATTCATCACATAATGAAACCAAACCAGACATCAAAATCATATTTAAATCTTAAACTCAATGTTCAAAATTATCTAACCCCGTCATGTCTTAATAGAAATTATTTGAAATGCATATTTATCAATATTTAACATAACCTCTACCATAAACCTTGATGTTATAAATAAATGATTTCAGAAGTCAAATATTCCTGATGTAAATAGAATGTTACACAAATCTGTCTAAAATCATCCGTGAAATGATCAATTAGACACAATACATCGTATACAAAAGACTTAAAATCTATTAATAAACCTCCAATTGCTGTGGAAGAACGATTTGATTAGTCTTAATAGTTGTACAATTTTTTCTTTTTTATTCAAACATATCTTCTTTTAATCTCTGTGTTCCTTGATGCTCCTTGAAGTAGAAAGCGTTCCTTGGCAAGTCATAGATGAAACATGGAAAACTTGGTAATAGGAGACAACAAAGATGATCCTTTTGTCTCCAGCAGCCCATTTTCCTCATGGTTTTGAACTCAGGCTCCTGACCTGAGTGAGCGATGCTCACCTTTGGGGTTATTGTGCCCAAAATTTTGGTGAGTTCAACAAAAAGGGAATTCCCTCTTTTCAACTTTGACATCAAATTTAAGAACAGGTATGCAAGACTTCCTGATGAGCGTCTGGGTGTGAAGTCGTCCTCCAGGAAGGGCTGAAGATTCCCAGTTTGTCTCCAACTTGTGATCCTTTGATGTTCAATGAGGGCATCAGCTGGTTTTGCATACAGGAACGAAGTCTGTCACCCCATCTAGAGCTTCTTAATGTATTTTAAAATGAAATGTCATTCCTCCCAATTTGAATTAATGTTTTACTTGCACTGTTTTGTTAATTGATACTCTAATTATTCTTTATCGTTTTAAATCATATATTGTGCTTATCAAATCCTATTTTATTAGTTTCATGGAGAGATTTTGTAGCAGCCTTTGGTTTTATTTTAATAATTCCAGTTCAAATTATAATTTCATTCCTTATGTTCCTTTTGCTTTATAAATTGGTAATTTTAGCATTTTAAAAAGCTGCTCCTTTAAATTTGGCCAAGGTTTTGACCCTCTTTTAATCTAAGGCTTACACGAGAAATTAATGTTTTCCATTGTTTTTTAACCCCATAACTTAGCTATATTTTAGAAGCAGTTCTATGATTGTTCATTTTAAATATCCAATTTAGACCATTTTAAGTTTAATCATCATTTTTGTCATTTTAAAACCTTAAAGAATGATCAGCCTGTTTTATAAGAATAACCGTGTCACTAAATATAGAAAAAAATGACTTATCCTGTTTTAATCATAATTTCAAATCTCAAAATTTCAACTATTTTAACCTTTGATCCATTTTTCCTTTGAAAACTTATTTCATTTATGAAATATTTAATTGAATAGTGAATTACCCTTTTTATTGTTTATTAATACATTTTCAATGTTGGGGAGAAGCTTGATACAATTAAATTATGCAAATTTCAGTTTTAGACCTTCCTGGATGACTTAGTTAAAGACTCATATGAAATGAGATGCAATCATGTAACGATCACTTTCCCTCTTTATTCTATAACAGAACAAAAGTTCTGTCATAGAATACCATAAAAAGACCATACAAACTAAATAGATCAAAGCGTCACTAAATACAGTCACTGAGGTATGAACCACATAAAATTCAGAGCCCTACGTTATAATTAAAGCCCAGCATATAATGCAATTAAGATATGGCATTAAGACAAAACAACATCATAAGAGCAATGTCCTGTCTCAGCATTGTCACACTGGAATGGGAAAAACTCATCAAACCATCTGGGAGAGACAAAAGATCTAGGAGATGAGGCAATGCCAACACCTTAGTGTCAAACTACAGGGTTCAGGACGTGAAGGCAGGAGGCCGTGTGTGCTATGCATAAATTTAGGAGCGAAAATAGCACCACACAAAACAAAAATGTTAAAAAGAACTTCTCCCCCACTACCAAATTTCGTCGACAGCCCTTTTGTCTCCAACCTGCGAACTGAAGGAACCTCGGAGGCAGACTTGTGGCACTTCAAGTCACATGATCAGAGGTGAGAAATCCAGGATCACTCATGAGAACCTACAACAGGACCACTGCTTAGAGAACACGCCCCAGTCTTTCATCTTCCCCATCAGAAGACCTCCAGAGTAGCAGTCATGTGGTGGAGAGCAGAAACTTCTGGACATCGAATGCAGTCTCTTGATGAATCTCGGTCAGCCTTTAGAGTCGACAAAACAGGATGTACCAATACAGTAGAGTCAGTGTTACACTCACACCCCCATCTGGTTTCCAACAGAGGGCATTGTTCTTTTGTAGTCTCGACTCCCTGCTGATTCCCGGCCGTAGAAGACTCTCACAGGAACCGCCTGAGTCCCTTTTGCTTCAGCCAGGTGTGAAAGACAACACCGAACGCAGACATCTGTTGCCAGGCTTTGGAAGCAACGCTCCGCCTTGAGATGACAACATGAAAACAGTTCATTTCTTCACTGACCTCAATAAGTCTCTTGACCGCTTTTGGCTTCCATAGAGCAGTCCAGCAGAAGATGGGCATTGTTGTAGCAGTGGCCTGATGTGGAACTCAAAAAGAACCTGTCAAATCCACATCATTACATGGTGACCGAGTTTCAAAAGATCCAGCCTCCAAGACCACCATCAGTGCAGGCAGGAGCTCTTGACAGGGAAAAACACAAAGTAATTAAAAACAACAAAAATTCAAGCAACATTTTGCTGACTTTAACCATTATACTTAAGACGAATCCTCCTGTGTGGCTTCCATTGTTGATGACATAGCAGAAACCGCCAACCACCTCAAATCCTGAACTTCAAAAAAGCAAATGGAAACATGTTTAACGATACACCATCGGATGTACCATAATTAAGTACTGACACTCACTGCTTGAAACAGTAAATGTCAGCACCTTGGTGACAATCACTCCGCTTGTACCAGTTAACTACAAAATTTAAAAATCTGACAAACTAAAGAATTTTAAACAAAATCCAAAATTAATATTTTTAAAAGTTGGGACAAGTAACTGAATGTAATAGTTGTAACCAGAGTTCTTCTCAAAATTAACATCCACCTGTGATTGCATAATTAAAAGTCAGTGACGCAGAATTCAGCCATATTAAACAAAATAAACTTGATTTGGATGTTGTATGAAACTATTCAATCTAAAATGATCCATTTTAAGTCAGTAAGACGCTTCAACCTCAGAGATACAATATTGCGTCAAACAGGAAGGCAATATAAAAATCCTTAACCTAAAAATCAAAATTCACTGTAGTTAAAATGAAAGTCAGAATTACTGATTAACAAATTTACAATTAACTTTATCCAATCATTAACTAATTTAAGTAGAGTCTACTTTTCCTTCCCCCTTGGAGGTATAATAAAATTATAATTTGAACAATTTTGACTATTTAATGTGAAAAAATTTCACCGATAAACTTAAGGTTTTCCACCATTTCTCCAATTATCCATCCAATGTTCAAAATAGACAGATATTCAAATTTCAAAAGTTGATCAATGAGATCTTATCTTTATAAACCCCCTTTGTTTTGTCCTAGATCCAAACGAAAAACAATTTATAGGTGGAAAAACAAAATTTAAGAATTGTCCTATTTGCTAAAATCTGGACATGTCCAATTAGTTACCTATGTGTCACATAAAAAACATCAATTCAGTTAGAAAGTTAGTATGTTAGTCAGGAAATTAGTATGTAGAAAAACCAAACAGAAAATAAAAATAAAACATATACAGCTACTCACTAAAATGACGTCATAACTACATAGCGCTGGTCTAAAAACTCAGAGGCCCTCTGCACACACATTCACTCTCATAAAGCCTTACACCTCATCATAAGAAAAGGCAGGATGTTGGAGGATGTCCTGACCCCCCTATAAGAAATTAACACATTCCTTAGAAGTGTAAGATGTCCTACATAAATAGGCGTAAAAACAGTTTGAAACAGAAAAACAATATCCACACATTCACGTTTCTGCTTCCTTGTTCTGAGGGTGTGCCATCCATTGTCAGAAACCTAGAAAATGACGTGAGTTGAAATGAGATATAAACATAAAAATAAGCAAACAATTCCCCACAGCTCCTGGGTCAGATCCAAAGCCAGAAGGGCTTGAGATGCATGTGAGGTCCCTTGGTGAAAAAGAAGAAACATCTTCAAATGTGTTATTTAGTTACAATGCCACATAAAAGACAATTGCAAAAGAAATTCACAACAAAATCCAACAATCCTGTAAAAAATGAACTGGGTATGTTAGTGTTAACAAAGCAACTCAAGAATTTCCAAAATGCAAATGGAATGGTCACTCAGTCCCCCTGTTGTGAAGCAAAACCTGTAATCAAAGGGGAAAGAAAACAATCATTCTCACAGAAACATGTGGTAACAAAAATAAAACATAATATTCAATCAAACGTTCCACAATAAGAGACACCACATTCACACACATTATATTCCTGTCACATACAATTTTATCTCATAATCGCAACCAGAACCATCTGCATACCAACTTCTCACAGTAACCTGTAGCATTCAAACATGCACCCACCGCCGCTTCTGAGGCAGAACTGCGTGCACTTACAGTTCAGCCACAGAAACATCCAAATCAAATCGCAAAAGGCAATGAGATAGTCAATTACTCAGAAAAGAAAATGTAAAATGTTTATCAAAGCCACATGGCTGGCGGGGGTGAGTCGAACACCCATCCCTGTGACTGGCAGACACACACCAAACAATGTACTTCACACACTCAACACAACACAGACTCATTCAAACATCCACACAGCAGCGCGCGCGGTAAAAAATACACTGGCAAAATACAGAAAAGAATAGACAAAGAGCCGGCGAGAAGTGCATGCTGCAAATGTAATAAGTTTCAAAACTCAAATACCATCCATATCACGTTTTAGAGCCGGGTTATGCTCAGGGTAAAATCAAACCCAATTTAAACTGTGTTCTTCAATCCATCCAACTGCAGACACAATGTATGTCTCAAAGGAGAAGGTGACACACCATACCCATCCGAATAAGAATTTCATATCTGTACTCCGGCCGAATTAACCCTACAATTATCAGTCACTTCGGGAATGAGCAAATTCCCTGGCCGATTCAGGCCAAAACTATACCAATTTAATACACAACAAACAAATCCAATTTAACATTTTCTTTTCAGAAGGCCAGTCCACACTTCAGGGCTAAAAAACATTCGCATAAAAAACCCAGCCACTTCTAAACAGGTTTGCGCTGCGCCTGTCCAGGATCCGCCACAGACCCCCTGGAGTGTGTATTCATTTATCAACTCAAACTATATGCTCTTTTAGGGGAAACTTCAATACACAGCAGCACAGAAATTCAAGAACCACACGGAAATGGCTAGCGGCAAGTCACATGCAAGGCTAAAGCTATGCTAACCAAAGCTAAGCTAAGCACGTGCCACAGCACCAGCTACATGCTAACAAACAAAGAAACTAGCACACGTGCAACGTAGTAATGGCTAGAAGCTAGCCCCACAACGATGCTAACTCAAACAAAGAAGCGCCGCACAAACAAGCCAAGCACGTGTTGTCCGAAAAACAAAAACCCGAGTTCAGCTGAACAAAGAATCACAATCAAAGACAACGAACGAGCCCCCAATTGTTAGAGAGAAAAATTCTATAACCTTAAAAACCTTTTGACTCGTGTATTTTCTCCTCTGCCCGGATCCATTGAAAGTGATCATTGCATCAGCTGAACTTACAAGACAAGACAACTCGGTTTCCACGTGCAAAGGCATAACATTTATTAAACCCAACAACAAATGAAACTAACAGAACGAAATGAAACAAAGAATATTCACCTCACCCAACAGACCTCACTCACACGACAATACAGAGAAAACCTCCCAATCGCGTTGGGTGTTCTCCCCGGAGATCTCCATGACGATCTGAGGATTCAAAGTTCCCGGTCTCACTCTTTAAGCGGGTGGGCGTGTTTTTCCCTTTGACGCAGTACAAACTTAGGGAGTGTTCTCTGATGTGCTTTCATTTTTAGGAACAAGTAACATTCATTTTATCTAATTATTGAAGTCATGGTTAAATTCTACAACTAGCTTATTTTAAATATATTTTCTTAACAGCTTCCTTGCCCTTCTTGATAGAACCATAATTCCCGACCCTTCTTGATTAGAACCAGATAATTTATTCATTGTTTTTCCGATAACGTCCGTTGCGATGTTGGCTGCTGCTTTTTTTAAGTGCGGTTTAGCTAACGCGAAACCTGATTTAAATAGAGGTGACACTGTTGAGGAAATATAATCATTGTTTAGTGTTTTGTTGAATTCAATTATATAACCATTTCTAGTGCTTTAGTTTAGTGAATCTTATACTAATATAATCATTTTTTAGTGTTTGAGTTAGCTCTATTGTTTACTTAAAGTCAGGAGTTTTTGTGTCACTGAGGTCGTAAAACCACAGGAGGCAAGCAATCTTATCTGTGTGAAAATCATTTAAAAGCAGGGCCACATTTGGTCTCAGGAAATAAGGAATCTCAAGTGGACATCTGGCATGGTGAACTATTGACCGGCAGTTCAACCCGCAGACAATTTGGTCTAAAGTAATACATGCGGTTTGTTATTTATCTGTTTGGATAGAGCCAAGTCTCCTGAGACATTTGCGAAGTTGTAAAAGTCATGTAAAAGTCAGCAGGACTTAGAGTTCTGGCTAATTTCAAACATCAAGGAGTAAAACTTCTCTTTGATGGCTCACCAAATTGTAGGGAGGTGCCGTTTTCAGGGGTGCTTGGAGACGGCTTCTAATTGGTTGAGAGGTGTTGCCCCCTATTTGAATAGAACACACCTACTAGTATAAAACCTCTTGCACAAAGAAAATGAGGCAAAAATGGCCAATTTTAGCACCATGGGCTGACTATTTCTCCGAAGACGTCTTCGACGTCTTCGTATTTTCCTCTATCTGTCTTATTTTCTCAGGTGACTAATGTGTGACTGTGTTCCTTTAATTTCTCTGTCTTGTGTTATACTTTCTTCTGATTGGATTAAATTCTGAACTTCTGTGACGCCAACACGCTGCATACGCCTCCTTTTGTTCTTGCGAGGGTTCTCAGACTGCGGCCAAGAATCCGGGACAGAGGAAGAAGGAAAAGAACTCAAATTGCAGTTTTTTACAGTTTACTTAATATTCCTTTGTTCATCAACACAAACCGGAATAATCTGGAAAATATTGATCCTATGCCTCTGCCATACATTGTTGCAGATCCATAAAAACCCGGTAAAGACCCACCTACTTGGTTATTGTAATATTGTACGAACCGCTGAGGATCATCCCTTAGATTTAGCAGACTCATGTTGATTTGAAAAAAATAAATAAATAAAATAAAATAAATTGTTTCTTCCACGCTGCAGCGCCCGAGGTTTATGAGGGAATGAATGAGCGAGCTTGTCAGCCGTTTTTTATAGAAATGTTTCTGATCGGTGGGGAGCGGTGGGGCTGAGGGGGTGTTGTTATCTCAAACTTCTCTGCGGTTTTGCCGGTCGGAAATGCAATTTCACGATTGTCTTTCCGTAGGTGAATTTTATCGGTATGTTCTGGTCTGATTTTAGCTGTATTTCTATATTTTCAATGTGTTTTCTGGCAACAGGGAGATAATCGGGCGGATTAAAAGTCTGAGTAATTATATCGCCGAATTTACCTTGAACTTCCACCGTCCTCATCAAAGGGACGTACGTGTCACCCACTATTTGCTCCTCGATCATGTCACTGTAACAATAAAAGTGGTAGAATCCGGCTTTTCTGTCCATCGGGTGAGGAGTGCTCGTATGTTTCAAAGAAGCATTCCATTTCCCCGGTTCCATGCCAAAAATATATGCGACCCGCCCATAAAAACGCAATTCGTATTCAGGGTTTGCTTCTTGAAAGAATAACCTGTTTTCAACAGCACTCATATAAAAAGAAATTCCGAGTTTTATTGCTTTAAGATGAGCTTCAACCTCAGTTTTTAACTGCGATATTGTCTCATAATACCCGGATGTGAAATTCCGGCGTGAAATTCGCTCTTCCCCCGTCTTCCTCCATTCAAATAACGCTGATTCTTTTGGAACATTATGCCAAGTGTGCGGATATGAAATCTCCGTTAAAGCCACTTGCCACGATCCTTCTAAATTAATATGCTGCGCTAGATTGACGTGGTAACTTGAAGAGGAATTATCTTTGAAAACGTCAAGTCCGGCGTTTGACGGTAAAGTAACATAAAATCCATGATCCTCTACGCCGCGTGCCATAACGCTGTCATGTGTGAGATGTCATATCGACCCCCCTCTTTATATATCTTGAAGTTCATCGTGTCTGATCCAGCTGTTGAATTTGTCTGGCCAATTCCTCCATTTCACAAACACCAGTTTAACCCCTTTAACAGTACGGCGTTTTAAAATATTCTCCACTTGAAACGCCTTATCTTTACACATTCTCACTTTTTGAAGTTCGTATGAGTAAAACATGCCCCTAATTGCTTCACCGTCCAAATCTTTGAGTTTGTACACAGGGGGAGACCTCCGTATTTTTTCAGTGACTTTGAACACCTCATCTGTAAAGCTCTGCTCATAACCCTTTTCAAACATGCCACGAACCCTGGACACTCTGACAAGATCCCCTTCTTTGAACGCGGCCCTGGACAATTTACAGTAACTATTGGAAGGTTTAAGATACAGGTTCTGGAATACTTGAAAGGCGTTTTTCTCATTCACTTCCATGGGCGTCATCTTAATGCTGGTATGGTAAGAGTTATTGTAATTTTTTAGCAAGTGCGGAATCACGTCGATATAACGGCGCGTATTGTTTGCAGTAAAATACGCCCACATGCAGGTTTTAAAAGTCCTATTAAATCTCTCAATAACTGAAGCTTTTGTCTCGCTTGCTGTGGCAAAATGCACGATGCTGTGTTTCTTCATTAATGTATTAAAATTGTTATTAAAACACTCCTTCCCTGTGTTGAGGAAATATAATCGTTTCTAGCATTTAGAAAATATAATCATTTTTTAGTGTTTGAGTTAGCTCTATCTTTTACTTAAAATTAGGAGTTTTTGTGTCACTGAGGTTGTAAAATAATAAACCACAGGAGGTAGAAAATTTTATCTGTGTGAAACCTTCTCAAAGCAGGGGGACATTCAGGTCTCAGGAGATAAGGAGCCTGCAGTGAACATTGGCATGGTAAACTATTGACCTATAGACTTCTGAACTTTGAAGCTGTGAACTTTTAAACTTTCAGACTGTTATCATATAAAATATTTTAATATTGCATGTTTTCATTGAATATTTTATTTGAATATTGTATTAGTTGTAGAAGTAAAACCAGTCAATGATGAATGCAATTGAAAATGTTTTGTACTGTATTAGGAAACAGGAACTGTATCTAATTACTTTTTGTAGTTTTGTATGAGTTTAATATCAGGGAGATTTTGGGAGGAATAACAGAGCAAAAGCATATTAAGTTCAGAGATAACTCTTATTGAATCAAATATAGGATTTAGGGTTTGTTTTGGGAGAAATGGAGAAAAAAAACCAGAGTTTCACAGGGACCTGTGAAATGCTTTGTTCGTGGCTCAGGAAGGAGCCAGATCATGGTGAAAGCCATAAACCAGCAGGAGATCAGGAGAAGTTCTCCTTAGACAATAGGGATAAAATGGCTTTAGAGAAAGGGTCAGAGACAGGTCCTGGTTGGATGGGCAAAGTTCCACCCTATTTGAATAAATTAAAGAAAAGAGGATAAGAGAGTAACAAGGCAGATTTTGCACTTTGCAACTTCTCCAAGGACGTTCTTGCTTTATGTTTGTCATTTCCATGTTTTGTCTCTTCTTCTTCTCAGGTAAATATATGTGTTGTTTGTGCTCTGAGGTTTTCTGATGTGTTGTGATGTGCTTTTCCGCTGTAGAAGACGCTTTTCTGCTGATAGTTTGCATCTGTCTTGAATAAATGCTGATTATGGTGACGTTGTCTCTGTGTGATCTCAGTCCTTGCGCACAGCATTTTTCTGAACCCGGGAAGAGAGGATAGCACGAGTAAAGTTTTGCAATTTTATTCTCATAACACCTGCATCCGTCTGAAGTTTTTTCGGTATCTGGCTGTCTCTGAAAATTGATGTAAAAGTCTTGACTACCTCGGAACCCGTCTTGCTCTTCAATGCACGTGCATATGCTCGTTTGGAAAAAATGTCTATTACGGTTAACAGATAATTATAACCGTCATTTTGTTCGGACAAGTTTCTCACATTGCAAAGATCAGCTTGAAATTGTTTTAGCGGCCGTGTTACAAAAACCCTGTTTCTTGGAAAATGTACCCTCGCTGGTTTATGCAGAGTGTAGTTGTCTTGTCCTGATAAAAAGTCTTGAACTTTTTTTAATTGCTATATGCTTCCCAGGTTCACGCTGCACTGCCTTTTGCAGTCTTCCGCCCCCACCGAGGCTCCCCGGGTGGGCTGGAATGAAATAAATGCTATTTAATAACTTGACCTCCGCCATTCAACCTTATTGGTACGAGTGTGATTTAAGAAATGAGGAAGTCAGACTGGAACGGTCAAATTTTATTTATTTGTTTTCTTAATTTCAAAATGGTATTTAAAAAAATGCAATAAAATACAAAATCATGCAGTAACACTAAAAAAAAATTGGTTTTCTTAATTTCAAATGCATAAAAACATCAGAAATATACAATTGAAATCATGCAGTAACATCAAAAAAATGTGTCTTATTCAAATGCAATAAAAATTCGTATAAAATACGATATAAAATCATGCAGTAACACTCTAAAAAAATTGGTTTTCTTTAATTTCAAAAATGGTATTTAAGAAGGTACAAGTGTAGAGAGAGTGACTAAAGCACACGATAAAATGCAATGAAAAACATTCGTAATAAAATACAATACAAAATCATGTAGTAACACTCTAAAAAAAAATTTGTTTTCTTTAATTTCAAAATGCAATAAAAACATTTGTAATAAAATACGATAGAGAGAGTGACTAAAGCACATGATAAAATTGGTTTTCTTTAATTTCAAAATGGTATTTAAAAATCTATGGAGAAAACTAAAACACTCAAAAAAAAATTTTTTTTCAAATGGTATTTAAAAATGCAATAAAAAACATTCCTAATACAAAAAACAAACGGTGTTTAAATTGATTTAAGAAGATGCAAAATGTAGAGATAAACTAAAACGTAATACCAGCATCATGAGGACTTTAATCGTCACCCTGAGAATAGCACTCTGAAATGCACCGTAGCTGTCTGAGCTTTTCGTCGGTCATTTCTTCATACATTTCACTGATAGCGCTCTGGAACCTGAATGCGGATTTCAGTTCGCACAACACAGTTTCAGCTATTATCTTCACCACGGGGTCCTCCGCATGCATGTTATGCTGCTTCAATAGATTCTGAACGGCTTGAATGAAAAGTGGATTCAGAAGCCGATGCATTATTCTGTAAAAATGTAGCTGATAAAAGTCCTCTTCCGGTTTTTCAAGGCATTGGTGTTGGCGCTGACTGGGGTGGTCGATTATACATCCATAAAAGGTTTCTTTGATGTGCTTCAAACAGGTGAGATTGAATAAGTGAAGCAGGGCTGTCTTGACTACGTTTATGAGCGTAGTTGACAGCCAGCCATCAACCTCGTCTTGGTATGATGCAGGAGAAGGCGGTGAGTCGATGGGCAGCCGGAGTAATCGCTGGCTTGCTCTTGTTGAGGAAATATAATTGTTTCTAGCATTTAGAAAATATAACCATCTTTTTGTGTTTAGTTAGCTGAATCTTTTACTTAAATTTTGAAGAAGTTTGTGTGGGTGAGTTCAATTGGCAGGAAGAGCCATGGCTGGGTTCAAAATACCAAAGAACAAGTGATGGATGGAGAAAACCTTTTAAGACGTTGTTAAACAATATATCTGTGGAGCTATAGGCTCCTATCTTTTCAGACATCTTGGGAGGACAGGAGATACTCAGGTCTCAGGAAATAAAGAGCCTTCAGGCATGTTAAACTATTGAACTGTAAACTTATGAACTTTAGAGCTGTGAACTTTAAACTGTTTAAACTACTAATATCATATAGATTACTCTTAGTATTGCATGCTCGGAATAAAATGTATTATTTACCTGTAGAATTAAGGTAGTTGGAAAATGATTAGGAGAGAGTTCCAGCCACGTCTCTTTAGACATTTGCAAAGTCGTAAAAGTCAGCAGGATTTTAGAGTTCTGGTTAACTTCACTGACAAAAAAAGAGAAAACTTCTCTTTGATCCCTCGAACAGAATTGAAGGGAGGTGCTGTTTTCGAAGGCGGTCAGAGACAACTTCCAATTGGTCGAGCGGAGAGACACCTTGTTTGAATAAATTAAAGAAAAAAGGATAAAACTTTCAACACGGAGTAACAAATCAGATTTTGCGCTTGCAATTTCTCCAAGGACGTTCTTGCTATCTGTTTATCTATTCCTCTTCTCAGGTAAATTTATCTGTTTGTACTCTGAGGTTTTCTGATGTTTTGTGATGTGCTTTTCTGGTGATGGTTTGCATCTGTCTTGAATAAATGCTGCTTATTGTGACGCTGTTGTCTCTGCGTGATCTCAGTCCTTGCGCACAGCATTTTTCTGAACCCGGGCAGAGAGGATAGAACGAGTAAAGTTTTGCAATTTTATTCTCATAACACTCTGCAGCGTCTGCGGAGAGAACCGGCGAAGCTGGAGGCCCCGCTGGACAGCCGGAGCTGTCGTCAGCTTGCTCCGCTGCGCAGGGTGGCGGTGTAGAGCGTGTGAGGGATCTAGTCTCTGAACCATGACCGCTCGGCGGAGGTGCTCCGTAGTCGTCGCTGATCAGACCCGCAAGCTCCTCCTCCTCCTCCTCCTGCTCCTTGTCAGTTGTAGATGGCTGGGGTGTAGGATGAAACGGTGCAGTCTCTGTTCCATAATCCGGTATGTCCGGCATTAAAAAATTTGTAGGAGACGCCCCTGTAGAAGACACTGAAGAGGAATACAGGACCGGTGACGGCGGATGGTATGGACCCGTGTTGTAGCCTGGTGGGGATGCTGGAGAAAACATACTCTCCGCAGATCGGTCGGATTCATCCCAGCATGAGGTCCACATTACTGGTTATTCTCTCGCAGGTCAACGTCGGGAGTCTCAGCTCAGCAGGGAGGGAAATGGGTGATGTGTCTCGGAACTGTCCTGGTATATATTTTATATATATATATATATATATATATATATATATATATATATAATATATATATATATATACAGCAAAGGGGTGTGTCCTCAATAACCACGCCCGTATGGGCGGGGTTGTCCTTAGAAGAGGGTGAGGCCGTCATCGAGTGAGAGAACAGGAAGCTCCAGTTTTCTTTTGATGGAAAGCATCTCCCACCACGAACGGCAGCTCCGGAAGAGGTTGGAGACGTAGTCACCTATCTCCGCCATGTTTTCAGTCCAGAAATCAAATGGCAAAGCCACATCGTTCTGAATACACCGATGTCTAGATTTATAGCCTCCAAAACAAACAAATCCGGCGCTCCTGGCTTGCCATTCTTTCGTCTGGTTGCTCGTAGAGTCCAGCAGCCGGTTATCGTGCTTCTAGATTCACATTTTACACTAAATAGCAAAGGACCCCTGGCTATTTCATCGTCGGCCGGGAAGCAGAGCTTTCTACCAGATTTTCTGGCACGTTTTGCAGGACGGGATCCATACAGGTGATCATACTCTTTTTCTTCCTAAGTTTGGTGCTCCATAGCTGATTCATCCTGATTGTTGAAGTAAGGGATTGCGAGCCTTAACACCGCCCAATCGTTAACGGTGAGGCTACATGTAGCAGTTAGCGGTGCTAGTTCTTCGTCTTTATCCAGCTGGTACAGGTAAAGCTCTCCGACTTCGTACTGAAAAACGTACCCGAAAGATCCCCATAATTCATGCGGTTCCAAAGACCATTCTCGTTTCAGCTGCGCAAACGTCGCCGGTTTCTGCACACGACATACATAAATCGTCAATTTCTTAGGCGCGTTCTCCAGGCAAGGTGAGTAGTCATAGAGTGAGACTGGGGTCTCACACAGAATAGAACTCCCGCTCATCGTGAGCCCCCTTGGCGCAGGGGTACCCAGACCCTTTGCATCAGACGTGGTGCACTCCTCATGACGGTCGGCATCCGGAACGCTCGATTCAGGATACACCGATATCGGGATCTCGTACACGAGAGGCGCTCCAGAAGCGGCCGGTCCTTGATCCTCAGTAATAGGAGGAATGAGTTGAGATCCATTCTTTGTTTGAGCGTTTTGCAGAAACATGATGCTGTGAGTAGAGCCACGAGTAGAGCACCATATTTTGAAACCTTATTTATACCAGTAAAGCCCCAAACCACACCTCCTATGATTTGCTACGGTCATAACCTCGGACACCTGTTTCTCTAGACCACCCACGTTGCCCCTCCCCCACTGGACCACCCACATTGCCCCTCCCCCATTGGACCACCCACGTTGCCCCTCCCCCACTGGACCACCCACATTGCCCCTCCCCCACTGGACTACCCACGTTGCCCCTCCCCCACTGGACCACCCACGTTGCCGCTCCCCCACAGGACCACCCACGTAGCCCTCCCCCTGCCCCACGGACCACCCACGTTGTCCCTCCCCACACAGGACCACCCACGTAGCCCCTCCCCCACTGGACCACCCACCGTGAACACTACCTGTCAAAATCTGATTGATATAAGGGTGTACTTATAATCTCTTTAATCTAACATTCATCTTTCTTTTTTTTATTTGTTGTTGACTTTCAGGACCCTGTAAGTGACCTGTCCAGGGTGAACCTGCCTCTCATCTGATGGCTGCTGGAGATGGGCACCACCAGCCCCGCTCACCACCCTGCAAGGATCAGTGTGTTGAGATCATGGATGGAAAGATTTTAAAAAATATGCTGTTTTAAGTCCAGACTTAAAACAGCTTCATAGTTAATGCCAACATTGCTGATCATTTTTTTCTACTTCCAACATAAACAGGCAAAGAAGACACCCAGGAATGTTTTTCCACCCCAGGCATCCGGTCCCAATCATCATCAGTTCTTATGACGTCACATACATGGTGAGTCCACAACGTCTTGAAATAAGTATTACTTTTTATTTGCCATTTTTCTGTTCTGTTTAAATACAAATACTTTCTCTGTTTAATTGTTCTATTGTTCTTTTTTGTAGGATTCTGTAAGGGGCAATGTTTTGTCATTGATCCTCACTTTCATGTTTTATTGTGAAAGTGAGGATGTTTATGTGTTCACTTTTGATGTGTAAACTGATCATTTATGTAAAGTTCATAAAGTTGTGAGTAAAAGTGGACAATTTTAAAATGTCTGTAATAAAAAATATTTGAATTATCTTGCGCATCTTGTGTAATTTTTCCATGTAATTTTAGCCTAAAACAATGTAAGTACAGTAGTGTAGTTATGCATGTCATTTGCAAAATAGGTATGTAGAAATAAAGTCAAATTAGGAGTAATTAAAATTGTAGTTTATTATCAATAGCAGGAAATGAAAAATAAAAATTAAGTGTAATTTAAATGCATTATTATATTAATAGTATATTTAAAATATATATGAAGTATATTTAATATTTAATATAATTTTGAGACATTATTATATAATTAATAACACTCAAAATATAATTATATCAAAATATAATAAAGCCCTGAAATATGAAATTTAAAAGTATACTTTAAGTATACTTGAAGTTGATCCAAAAAAGTACGTATAGGTACAGGATAGGTTATACCACCGCATAGACAGTATTTCAGATATTTAAAACAAAAACTTAATTAATAATTATATCGACAATTACTCACATCGACTTCATGATAATTTTTTGAGTCATGTAGTCCAGTTCTAATAAACATAATAAAATGTCAATACTGGTAGCTTTCAGGGGATGTTTTCCCTGAGAGACCCAGAGAAGACTTAAACCTAGGAAGCCGGAAATGGACACTATGGACTCGTGGATCAGTCAAAATAGGTTTTATGAAATCAAACTTTGTAGGTTTGGTTCAGCTGCAGAGGCGGATGAAAGGAGCAGCACCTCGGCTGAGCAGGTCGCTGTAGGACTGCCGAAACTGTCTGTTCATGACCGCGTACAGAATAGGGTTAATGAACCAGTTGAAAGAGGTGAGGTTGGCAAAGAACATATGCAATATCGGCGGGGCCTGGTTTCCTTTGTCCGCTATGTTTAGTAGTAAATATGGGACAAAGGAGCACACAAAGCAGAGAAACACAGCAAAACACATGCGGGTCATACGCTCAAATTCATCATATGGAGTCACAGACAGCGACTGTCGGACAGCTGAGCTTCGAGGTGGGAGGATAATCTTCTTGTTATCATGTGTGTTTTGGTCCGGTTCTGCTTGCCTGCTAATCTCTGAGCTACATGTCTTCCCCGCACCACTTTCCACTCCGCTATCGTTTGTCCCCTGAGATGAAGTAGTAGATTTCTTCATAGAAGTGCGTATACTGAGCCTGTAGTGGACAACAGCTCTTGATACACGCCTGACTTTTCTGTAGATGAGCATGTAGAAGGCTCCAATACATCCTAGACCGATGATGAAATAGATGAAAAGTATGATGGTGGAGTAGGGGCGGCCTTTGGTACGATGGAAGCTGCAGTTGCACACCTGAGGCACAAACGTGTAAAAAGACCAGAGCGGAGCAGAGCTGGCCAGACCCAGACCCCAAGCTGAGAACATGAGTAAAGTAAGTCCACGGTTGGAAAACACGCGGTTGAAAAAGGCTCTTTTTGCAACCAGGAGGTATCGGCTCACTGCCACCAGGCAGAGGGTGATGATGGAGACGCAGGTGCTGAGGGAAGTGAGACATGCAATGATCTGACACAAGATCTGACCGGTACGCCATCTGAGATGCAGGTAGGTGTCTACACGCATGGGCTGCAGGATGGTGCAGTGGAGAAGCCCAGTCACCGCCAGGTTAACGATGAGCACGTTGAAGCGAGTCTGGAGACGGGAGTCCAGGGCGAAGGCCAGGATGGTCATCAGGTTTCCCACAGTTCCAGTGATGATCACAAAACATTCCCACACCACAGCAAAGTACCGGTACTCCACCACCGAGGAGCTGTAGCAGGAGAAGTTACTGTCCTCCATTTGGTTTGTGTAATTCATCTTTATGCTGTGAAAATAATAGAGAAGTTGGTTTCCTTTAGATGATTTCATAGCAGGTAACTAGTTTGAACAAATTTTCAAAAATCTCACTCTCTTAAATTGCTTATTTGGTGGAACCGAACCCCAAAAGACCTACAACTGTCATCACAACAGCTGGCTCTACAAAGGATTCACTCAGGGGAGCTGAGTACAAAATAATGCAACATTTTGTTACGTTGAAAACCATGAATTATTTGCCTTCCCCTTTAAACTATTCACTCTTTTCACTTAGGATTTGAATATCATTTGAGGTTGTTACTCAGCAAAATGTGAATTCATTGCCCATCCATCTATACACCCTTGTCCCTAGTGGGGTTGGGAGGTGCCGGTGCCTATCTCCATCTAACGTTCCGGGCGAGAGGTGGGGTCACACTGGACAGGTTGCCAGTCTGTCGCAGGGCAACACAGAGACAGACAGGACAAACACATACACTCACACATTGGGACAATTTGGAGAGGCCAATCAATCTGACAGTCATGTTTTTGGACTGTTGGAGGAAGCTGGAGTACCCAGAGAGAACCTACACATGCACAGCGAAAACATGCCAACTCTTTGCAGAGAGACCCCAGGCTGGGAATCGAACCCAGAACCTTCTTGCTGCAAGGCAACAGCTTTACTAACTGTGCAGCCCTTGAATACATTGTAAGTATTCCCAAAAATTACAATGTAAGAAGTCCAGGAGTCTTCCATGAAATCACTTGCTGTTCATGTTGTGGATGAATCAAAGTCTAGAGCAGAGGTTCCCATTCTCTGGGTCGCGTCCCCTAGGGGTGCAGGGGGGTGCGGAAAGCAGACTGGATGAAAAAAAACAACATGAATGCTGTGTGCGCTGAGTTTTCACCTTATAATGGCCAACTCTGTTATTCCTATGTCAATTTGATACAGTAAGGGCTTCCACATGGGAAGCCCTTCCCATTCCGCATTCCACCTTCCAATGGGCTCACCACCTGTCGGAGGGGCCAAAGGGGTCGGATGCAATGTGTTATGGGCGGCGGCCGAGGGAGGGGACCCTGGCGATCTGATCCTTGGCTGCAGAAGCTGGCTCTTGGGACGTGGAACGTCATCTCTCTGGTGTGGAAGGAACTAGAGCTAGTGTGCGAGGCTGAGAGGTTCCGGCTAGAAATAGTCGGCTTGACCTCGAAGCATGGCTCTGGTTCCGTAACCAGTCTCCTTGAGAGGGGCTGGACGTACTTCCACTCTGGTGTTGCCTACGGCGAGAGGCGCCGGGCAGGAGTGGGCATAATTGTTGCCCCCCATCTTGGTGCCTGCACGTTGAGGTTTATCCCGGTGAACGAGAGGGTAGCCTCCCTCCGCCTACGGGTGGGGGTACGGGTTCTGACTGTTATCTGTGCTTACGGGCCGAACAACTGTTCAGATTACCCACCCTTCTTGGAGTCCTTAGAGGGGGTACTGGAGAGTGCCCCTCCTGGGGGCTCACTTGTTCTACTAGGGTACTTCAACAATCACGTGGGCAACAACAGTGAGACCTGGAGGGGCGTGGTTGGGAGGAACGGCCCCCCTGATCTGAACTCGAGTGGTGTTCTGTTGTTGGACTTCTGTGCTCGTCACGGTTTGTCCATCACAAACACCATGTTCAGGCATAAGGGTGTCCATACGTGCACTTGGCACCAGGACACACTAGGCCGCAGTGCGATGATCGATTTTGTCGTCATTTCATCGGATCTGCGGCCGTATGTCTTGGACACTCGGGTGAAGAGAGGGGCGGAGCTGTCCACTGACCTCTACCTGGTGGTGAGTTGGCTCCGGTGGTGGGGGAGGAAGCCGGTCAGACCTGGCAGGCCCAAACGTGTAGTGAGGGTCTGCTGGGAACGTCTGGCGGAGTCCCCTGTGAGACAGAGCTTTAACTCCCATCTCCGGCAGAACTTTGAACACGTTCCGGGTGTTACGACTGACAGCGTAAAGTTGCTTAAGTTGGATAATGAGTCTGCAGGTGCCCGTCCCTGATTGGCTTAAAGAAGACGATGGAGATGTCCTATTGGCTGCTTTCCGGAAGTGACGGACATAAAGGCTGCTGACGTGGACTTCTCGGGATCCATCCTCGATCCATCTCTACCGGCCACACCCCGTTCCTTTGTTTGTTTGTGTTACAGCTCTGGAAGTGTAGGAGTGAGCTGCCGTTTATGTTTCCTTAGTTTTTTCATGTTTTTCTTAGCTTAGGAAGGCAAGTCTTGGTATTTTGGTTTATTTACTTTCAATTACGAAACATTCCGTTACTATGTAGGTAGAGTCCTTTTGTTTGTTGTTTTCGGCGATAGCTCACTCCGAAGCTAAAATATTCCAGTGGCAATCTCTTTTTCAAAAATACACCTTTTAAAAAAATAAATCATAATCAACTATTCAACCTTGTGTGTTTCGGTTGTTGAGATTGGAGGAGGATGGATCTTTCATGTTGCGGCCACGCTCCCCTAGACTGGTCGTAACACGGGGGATGTGGTGGACATTGAGTCTTGAGTGGACCATGTTCCGTGCCTCCATCACCGAGGCGGCTTATCGGAGCTGTGGCCGCGAGGTTGTTGGTGCCTGTCGCGGCGGCAACCCTCGAACCCGTTGGTGGACACCTTCGTTGAGGGATGCTGTCAAGCTGAAGAAGGAGTCCTATGGGGCCTTTTTGGCATGTGGGACTCCAGAAGCAGCTGATGGGTACCGGCGGGTCTCACTCCCAGAAGGAACAATAGCAGACATTGAGGACAGTTACAAGTACCTGGGAATACCAAAAGCAAATGGCAACCTCGATGAGGTCACAAGGAAAGGAGCCACAGCCAAATACCTCCAACGAATAAGGCAAGTCCTGAGAAGCCAGCTCAATGGCAAGAACAAGATCCATGCAATAAACAGCTATGCCTTACCAGTAATCAGATACCCTGCCGGAATAATTAGCTGGCCAATGGAAGAGATAAAGGCCACGGATGTTAAGTCTCGGAAGCTACTAATCATGCATGGAGGGTTCCACCCCAAATCCAGCACCCTAAGACTGTACACAAGCCGTAAGGACGGAGGCAGAGGACTAGCGAGTGTGAGAGCCACTGTCCAGGATGAAACATCCAAGATCCATAAATACGTGAAGAAGCCTCAAAAGACAATATGCTCAGCGAATGTCTCAGGCAATGGGAAACAGAGGATGAGGGGCTAGAGGTTCCATCACGGGAGAACAAGCCCCTACATGGGATGTACCACCGACAAATAACTGAAGTGGCTGATATCAGGAAATCCTACCAATGGCTGGACAAAGCTGGACTCAAGGACAGCACAGAGGCTCTCATCCTGGCTGCACAGGAACAGGCCCTAAACACCAGAGCAATAGAGGCTCAGATCTACCACACCAGACAAGATCCAAGGTGTAGACTGTGCAAGGAAGCCCCTGAGACAGTCCAGCACATAACAGCAGGGTGCAAGATGCTGGCAGGGAAAGCGTACATGGAACGACATAACCAGGTGGCGGGCATAGTGTACAGGAACATCTGTGCAGAATATGGACTGGAAGCCCTGAGATCGAAGTGGGGAACACCCCCAAAGGTGGTGGAGAATGACCGAGCTAAGATCCTGTGGGACTTCCAGATCCAGACAGACAAGATGGTAATGGCGAACCAACCGGACATTGTGGTGGTGGATAAAGAACAGAGGAAAGCCGTTGTGGTGGATGTAGCTATACCAAGTCACTACAACATCAGGAAAAAGGAGCATGAGAAACTGGAGAAATACCAGGGCCTCAGGGAGGAACTGGAAAAGGCCTGGAAGGTGAAGACCACAGTGGTGCCTGTGGTCATCGGGGCCCTCGGGGCAGAAACCCCCAAACTGGAGCAGTGGCTAAAACAGATCCCGGGAACAACATTAGACATCTCAGTCCAGAAATGTGCAGTACTAGGCACAGCCAAGATACTGCGCAGAACCCTCAAGCTCCCAGGCCTCTGGTAGAGGACCCGAGCTCAGAGGATAAAAGAGAGAGAGAGAGAGAGAGAGAGAGACCACCCGCAGAGCGTGAGAAGGGAATTTTTATTTTTATATTTAAAATAAAAAAATAAAAAATTCCCTTCTCACCCTCTGCGGGTGGTCTCTTTTATATATATATATATATATATATATATATATATATATATATGAAATGAAATATTGCATCAAATAATATCAAGAGAAGTCAAAGACCTTTTAATTCGATTCACAAAAGATAAATTAAAACATTCTCATCCACCAGATGGAGGCAAAGACCTCTACAAACATTTTAATAAAACGTTGGGTGTAATACCTCAGTTGAACTGAGGTATTACATCCAGGAGTTTATAGGTTTATTTTGTTCCCCAGAAAAAAAGAGCTCCATTTATTTGATTAATCAGCATTAAAGCAAAGTCCAGAATAAATTTACTGTCTTTAGTGCATATGTTGCACAGTGGAAAATACTGTATGATGTCTTTAATTTTATTTTTGTTGTGTTTTGCATGTTTGGATTGTTTTGTGCTTGTTTTCCCCTTTAAAAACCCAAACACCCAGAGCTGAAAGGGGCAGTTTAAAGAGGTGGAGCCCACTGATTGTATTCCGTGATCGGTGCGCCCAGGTGAGGCTGAGTGAAGCCAGAATAAAAGGAGCCTGGAAGAAGGAGAGAGGAGTATGTAGAAATTAGTCAAACAACACCAATTTCAATTATATCACCTTGGATTCTGCCAGAAGCAAATGTAGATATGTCAATAATGGAATCTAGATAAATCATACTGATCCTGTAACCGAGAGAGGGACGGCGTAGACGATCTGGGTGGAAGGAATCCGCACGCCAGGCGCAGAGTGCCGAGAGGTTGGCCTATGGCTCAGTGCAGAGGATCGGGGCAGAAGGGAACCTGCCCGCGCCTCAGGGTCAGACTGAAAAGTGCCGGGTACGCCAAAGAGTGGAATGGTACAGGAGCGTCGAAGAAGTCAGCTGAGGATCAGCAAGTGACGTCTTGTTGTCACCTGGAGCAGCGCGATAAGTAGAACCCAACTGATGGTCTGGAATTGGTGACTTTCTTTAACGGAACTTTTGGATTTTATTCAGAAAAGGAAAGGACTGTGTTTTTTATTGTCACTATTAAAAGTGACTCTTTGTAATAAAATATTTTAAATTTGATAGTTCTGGAGTGTTTGGGTTTTTGAGTTGTTTCCTCCCCCTTGTTTCGAGAACTAAGCGTAGGGCCATTTTGGTCACACATGCTCAGCTTTTCTGAAGCCAAAATGTTTAAAGGCGGCTTGAAAAACAGGTTACAACGTGATAACAACAGATTAAAAACAGTTTTAACTGCTGAAAAAAGTGACAGATGACACAGATCTCCATCTCCCTTTTCCCTCCATTGTTGTCGCTGTTGATACTGTCACAGAGACGTCGGTCACTCGACAAGACGCGTAGAAAATGCAATTACATTCCAAAGAAGGTAGTAACGCACAGTAAGGCAAACTGATTTCCATAAGTAACTGTAGTCTGACTACTAGATTTGACACAGCAACGCGTTAGATTACTCGTTACTTAAAAAAGTGGTCCGACGTAACGCGTTACTTCATCACTGTTCGGAAAGACTCAGGGATTTTCCTCAGGCGGTTTGACACCTGGTTTGTTGAAAATGTAACAAAATGTGATACATTACTTATACAATGTATTTATTTTTAAGTAACTATCAAGTTGTTTATTTTAACATCTTTATTGTAAATGTCAGGGAGGGCTTAGCCCTACCAGCCCAGTCACCAGCCGTCCCTGCAAACCACCCTGCTATTCCTTCTTATCCTGAATAACATCACGACACAGTTAACCTCTTAATAAAATTTATTACACAATAAACAACATATAGTGGTGTGCAAAGATATCTGCTCATTGAATTGTAAAGTGTGACCTAAATTTATACTTCAAAATAGATGATATCTATGAAATATAAGAATATAAGTGAAGAACCCTGGTAAAAAAAGGTATACTTTATTATACTTCAAACATACCTAAATTTGTGAAAGTACACTTTAAGTATGCTAATTATTAATTGTACTATAAGTATATCTGAAGTATACTAAAAATACACTTGTACAAATTTTGAAATAAGTACTTTAAACACACTTAAACATAATTGTATCAAAATACACTTTTAATATATTTAATAAAAGTATACTTTTAGTGAACAAAATCTGAATAAATATGTCTGAGCTTTTAAGTGCCTTATTAATCTTTTACTATTTATTAAAATTGCTTACCATAAAAAAAGGATAATCATGATGTATTTTTTAAGAAAGTACCCAATCAATTTTCAGATGTGTGATGTAAAAACCTTATAATCAACAGCATTAGCTACAGTTCACACTCCAGACCAGAAGGTGGCAGTATTGCACACTCATTTATTTAAAAAAAATGCCACAAAGAGAAGAAAAAACTTTAAGCAGGATATATTACAGACGCTTTTCAAATTCGCCGTTTTTACTCGCATAATATTGCCTTAAAAGTACAGAGGACCTTGACAATAGTTAATAATTTAGTTAAATTCAAGCTTGTGACGTCCTAATCCGAGTTAGACGACAACACAACGGGACAACAGCCGATGGAAATGAAATGTTTGTCACAAAAGGAGTCCTGGGGAACGAAGGCTGCTAAGTGTTGCTAGCTGGTGGTAAGTTTGCTTATCTAATATTTATTTATATTTATTTAATTATAAACAGTGCAGTAAAGATATATAACTTACATTGGTTTCTTAAATAATTTATCAATTTTATTGTGACTTACATGATTATTATTATAGTAATCATTCAGCTTCATGTTATAACTAGATGGAGGCTGTTTGTTGCGACTTATACTTTAATTCATAAACTTAACCTGGTTTTAATTAATCTCCATAAGACAGAGAGACTTTGATATTGTGAGGTTGTTGTTCTAACTTGTTCATCAGTGATTTTATCTTCAACATATGTTTGTGTTGAGGAATATAATTATGTTAATAGTTAAAAGTTATGTTGATTCACATTAAGATATGTTTTGCTGAAAAGGAATGTATTCTGTCGAATGGCTGGGTCGATCTGACCCAGTACAAATTATACTCCTTTCCTGCTTGCGTAAAAGAAGTTGGCCAGAGTCTCTGTTTGGACAGATAAGAACTAAAAATTTGACTAATGGTCCTCTGAGGGAGCAGATTTAACTTCCACGAGGTCAGCCCAGAATTCTCGGAACAGAGTCAACCAAAGCCAAAAGCGAGTCTGTAACGCCTTTGGTCAAAGTTTCCAATACACAACAGCAGACTGAAAAGCAGTATAAGTATTCGAAGCCATAAGCAGAAGACAAGACATTTTGGATAGTGAGACAATGAAAATGAGATGATGATAAAATGTAAGTTGTGAAGATGCCACAGATGTGCATTAAATGTTTTCCTGTTTGCCTGTGAGCTGGAAAGAATGGAGTTTTGTGTGTTGTCACTTAATTCATGAATTCAACACCTTTGACTTCCTCCATATTTGCAGTCTTAACTAAGCAAATAAAGATGAAAGAGGAAGCCAGAGAAATCAGGTGTTAGAAAACCTAAAGACTTTCTGTCTCAGAAGAAGCTCTGACTTCACCACATCAACAACCAGCTTTGAGGATGAACCTCCACATCGTCTTAATGATGTAAGTTTGTTTTTTCAATCAGGACCTAGTTACATTTCCAACAACTAAAACTGCTGTTACCAACACTAAGTGCTTAATAAACATGATTTGATTTAAAGGTAACTGGAAAGAATTTTTCTCTTCTTGTTAATATAACATTTATCTTTCATTGTTTTTATTTGTTGTTGACCTTCTGGACCCTGTAAGTGACCTGTCCAGGGTGAACCTGCCTCTCATCTGATGGCTGCTGGAGATGGGCACCACCAGCCCCCCTCACCACCCTGCAAGGATCAGTGTGTTCAGATCATGGATGGAAAGATTTTAAGGTAGTTTGTCTCCTTAGTTCCACACATAAAACAGCTTCGTAGTTAATGCCAACATCAACTGACTCTATGACATTGCTGATCATTTTTTTCTACTTCCAACATAAAAAGGTAAAGAAGACACCCAGAAATGTTTTTCCACCCCAGGCATCTGGTCCCAATGATCATCAGTTCTTATGATGTCACATACATGGCGAGTCCACAGCGTCTTGAAATAAGTATTACTTTTTATTTGCCATTTTTCTGTTCTCTTTAAATACAAAAGCTTTCTCTGTTTAATTGCTCTATTGTTCTTTTTTGTAGGTTTCTGTAAGGTGCAGTGAATAGGAATGTTCTGTCGTTGATCCTCACTGTCATATTTTATTGTGAAAGTGAGGATGTTCATGTGTTCACTTTTGATGTGTAAACTGATCATTTATGTAAAGTTCATAAAGTTGTGAGTAAAATTGGACAATTTTAAAATGTCTGTAATAAAAAAATATTTGAATTATCTTGGGCATCTTGTGTAATTAATCTTTTCATGTAATTTTAGCCTAAAACAATGTAAGTACTGTAGTGTAGTTATGCATGTCATTTACAAAATAGGTACGTAGGAATAAAGTCAAATTAGGAGTAATTAAAATTGTAGTTCATTATCAATAGCAGGAAATAAAAAATAAAAATTAAGTGTAATTTAAATACATTATTTTTTTTTCTACTTCTATTAATAGTATATTTAAAATATATTTGAAGTATATTTAATATTATCTGCGACAGACTGGCGACCTGTCCAGAGTGAACCCCGCCTCTCGCCCGGAACGTTAGCTGGAGATAGGCACCAGCAACCCTCCCGACCCCACTAAGGGACAAGGGTGTCAAGAAAATGGATGGATGGATGGATGGATTTAATATTATTTTTGAGACAATTATATAATTATAATATAATTAATAACACTCAAAATATGATTATATCAAAATATAATAAAACTCTGAAATATGAAATTTAAAAGTATACTTTAAGTATACTTGAAGTTGATCCAAAAAAGTATGTGTAGTATACTAAAGTATACTATTAATTGTAATTTTATACTATTTAAATACTACTAAAGTATAGTAAGCACAAAATAAGTTCTTCCAAATAGTACAGTTGAAGTACATCGATAAAAGTATACTAAAGTATGTTAAAATTTAGTATACTAAAGAATTTTTTTTTTTACCAGCGAAGCTCCACCGTTAGCCTCCATGTTTACTTCCGCAAACACTGAGACCTTCTTCTTTTATGGCAGTTGGCAGATTACTTAGAATGCTGACCTATTGCGCCCTCTACTGCGCATGCGGGACACTTTCAGGTTGTTTGCCCGTTTACACTGCAGAACACATACAGGTCGCATTTCCTGGCAGTGTGAACGGCCCTGGCAAAAAAATCAGAATTGAGTCACTTAAAGCTGCAGTGTAAACGCACCCAAAGACCTTCTATCCAGAACTGCACAGCATTCAACACAACTGGGGCAGTAGAAGTTTAAGGTTTCTTATAACTGTTTAAAAATAAAAGCCAATTGCGTGGAGTAGAAACTGGGGATAAGACAGGATAGGTTATACCACCGCATAGACAGTATTTCAGATATTTAAAACAAAAACTTAATTAATAATTATATCGACAATTACTCACATCGACTTCATGATGTTTTGAGTCATGTAGTCCAGTTCTAATAAACATAATAAAATGTCAATACTGGTAGCTTTCAGGGGATGTTTTCCCTCAGAGACCCAGATAAGACTTAAAACCAGGAAGCCTGAAATGGACACTATGGACTCGTGGATCAGTCAAAATAGGTTTTATGAAATCAGACGTAGGTCTAGTGCCAGCTGCAGAGGCAGATGAAAGGAGCAGCAGCTCGGCTGAGCAGGTCGCTGTAGGACTGCCGAAACTGTCTGTTCATGACAGCGTACAGAATAGGGTTAATGAACCAGTTGAAAGAGGTGAGGTTGGCAAAGAACATATGCAATATCGGTGGGGCTTGGTTTCCTTTGCCCGATATATTTGGTAGCAAAAATGGGACAAAGGAGCACACAAAGCAGAGAAACACAGCAAAACACATGCGGGTCATACGGTCGAATTCATCATATGGAGTCACAGACTGCAACTGTTGCACAGCAGAGCTTCGAGGTGGGAGGATGACCTTCTCATTACCATGCGTGTTTTGGTCCGGTTCTGCTTGCCTGCTATTCTCTGAGCTACATGTCTTCCCCACACCACTTTCCACTCTGCTATCGTTTGTCCCCTGAGCTGAAGGAGTAGATTTCCTCCTAGAAGTGCTTATACTGAGCCTGTAGTGGACCACAGCTTTTGATATACACTTTACTTTTCTGTAGATGAGAATGTAGAAGACTCCAATACATCCTAGACCGATGATGAAATAGATGAAAAGTATGATGGTGGAGTAGGGGCGGCCTTTGGTACGATGGAAGCTGCAGTTGCACACCTGAGGCACAAACGTGTAAACAGACCAGAGCGGGGCGACGCTGCCCAGACCCAGACCCCAAGCTGAGACCACGAGTAAAGTAAGTCCAAGGTTGGAAAACACGCGGTTGAAAACGCCTCTTTTCGCAATCAGGAGGTATCGGCTTACTGCCACCAGGCAGAGGGTGATGATGGAGACGCAGTTGGTAAGGAAGACGAGTAACGCACAGATCTGGCACCAGACCTGACCGGTACGCCATCTGAGGTGCAGGTAGGTGTCTACACGCATGGGCTGCAGGATGGTGCAGAAGAAAAGGTCAGTCACCGCCAGGTTAACGATGAGCACGTTGAAGCGAGTCTGGAGACGGGAGTCCAGGGCGAAGGCCAGGATGGTCATCAGGTTTCCCACAGTTCCAGCGATGATCACAAAACATTCCCACACCACAGCAAAGTACCGGTACTCCACCACCGAGGAGCTGTAGCAGGAGAAGTTACTGTCCTCCATTTGGTTTGTGTAATTCATCTTTATGCTGTGAAAATAATAGAGAAGTTGGTTTCCTTTAGCTGATTTCATAGCGGGTAACCAGTTTGAACAAATTTTCAAAAATCTCACTCTCTAAAATTGCTTATTTGGTGGAACCGAACCCCAAAAGACCTACAACTGTCATCACAACAGCTGGTTCTACAAAGGATTCACTCAGGGGAGCTGAGTACAAAATAATGCAACTTTTTGTTACGTTGAAAACCATGAATTATTTGCCTTCCCCATTAAACGATTCACTGTTTTCACTTAGGAGCTGAATATCATTTGAGGTTGTTACTCAGCAAAATGTGAGTTCATTGCCCATCCATCTATACACCCTTGTCCCTAGTCGGGTTGGGAGGTGCCGGTGCCTATCTCCATCTAACGTTCCGGGCGAGAGGTGGGGTCACACTGGACAGGTTGCCAGTCTGTCACAAAGCAACACAGAGACAGACAGAACAAACACATACACTCACACATTGGGATAATTTGGAGAGGTTAATCTATCTGACAGTCATGTTTTTGGACTGTAGGAGGAAGCTGGAGTACCCAGAGAGAACCTACACATGCACAATGAGAACATGCCAACTCTATGCAGAAAGACCCCGGGCTGGGAATCGAACCCAGAACCTTCTTGCTGCAAGGCAACAACTCTACCAACTGTGCAGCCCTTGAATAGATTTTAAGTATTCCCAAAAATTACAACGTAAGAAGTCCAGGAGTCTTCCATGAAATCACTTGCTGTTCATGTTGTGAATGATTCAAAGTCTAGAGCAGAGGTTCCCATTCTCTGGGTCGCGTCCCCTAGGCGGGCGGGGGGTGGCGGGAATCAGACTGGATGAAAAGAAAACAACTGAATGCTGCGTGCGCTGGGTTTTTTTACCTTAGAATGGCCAACTCTGTTATTCCTATGTCAATTTGATACAGTAAGGGCTTCCACATTTACAATATCTGTGTCCTCTGTCTCTTTTATCAGCAGTTAAAACTATTTAATCCGTTGTAAACATGTGGTAACTTGTTTTTCTGAGTCGCCTTTAAACGCAACATGAGCGCTACAACTCTCCCGCTGTGCGGCAGTGAAGGAGATCTGCTGCTGCTGTGCGGAGCTACGCAGGTGTGTTAGAATCATGGCAGCAAACTAGGAAAAGCAAAGAAATTTTCACAGTTTTTCCCCCAAACTAACCGACTGTTAAATAATGCTGTTAGATGCAGGTAAAGTTATCTAAAAGATAACCAACTAGCTAATATCAATGCCTCACCTGAAGCTTAGCAAGTAGCCTGTAGGCAGTGGCGCAACTACACATTATTCAGGTGGATGCGAAAACATAAATCGGCAGCTCCCCAGAGAAGGAACGTCAGGGAGAAGAAGCGAAGTTCACTCGCTCGCCCCCCCCCTCCAGACGGGGTTTTGGCGCCCCCTCTGGTGCTGCGCCCCTATGCGTTGCATACGCTGCATACCCACTTTTTGCGCCACTGCCTGTAGGCTACAGATTTTGTTGTCTATGTCCAGCAACGTACATTCATTTTGCCCCGAAAAAAGTTGATTTCCCCAACCTCCTTTCTTAGAGACAGGGAGTCTCTAAGAACCCACCTTAAACACACACACACACATATTGTTGAACCAAACAGCTATTTGTAATCCATAGGGGGCGTGAAGCGGGCGGTTCTGGTGAAGAGAGAGCCGAGTCAACCAGCGAAGCTCTCGATTTACCGGTCGATCTACGTTCCCCACCCTCATCTATGGTCATGAGCTTTGGGTCATGACTGAAAGAACGAGATCACGGATACAAGCGGCCGAAGTGGGTTTCCTCCACAGGGTGTCTGGGCTCTCCCTTAGAGAGAGGGTGAGAAGCTCGGTCATCCAGGAGGGACTCAGAGTAGAGCCGCTGCTCCTCCACGTCGAGAGGAGCCAGTAGAGGTGACTTGGCATCTGGTCAGGATGCCTCCTGGACGCCTCCCTGGTGAGGTGCTCTGGACACGTCCCACGGGGAGGAGGCCTCGGGGAAGACCCAGGACACACTGGAGGGACTATGTCTCTCGGCTGGCTTGTGAACACCTTGGGGTTCCTCCACAGGAGCTGGAACAAGTGGCTGGGGAGAGAGAGGGAAGTCTGGGCCTCTCTCTGAAGTTGCTGCCTGAGCAACATGATCCTGGATGAAGCGGCAGAAAATGGATGGATTTGTCACAATCTGTGTTTCGGTGTGTTTATTTTTGAGTTTTCTCTGTGTAGTTCCGTTCCCTGTGAGTCCTGCTCTCCCGTCTTCCCCGTTGATTGTTTCCCAGGTGTGTCTCGTTCCCCCGATTACCCCTTGTGTATTTAGTCTCACCTGTTGTCTGTGTTCTTCGTCGGGTCCTTGTCAATTGTCGAACGTACATCTAACGTGTCTGTGTAGCGTAGCCAGTAGAACTGTTAAGTCCTGGCCAGCTTAGCTCTTGTTGTCTGTACTTAGCTGCCAGTAGAAATGTGAAGTCCTGGTTAGCCTAGCTCGCACTGTCAGTCTCAGTTAATCAGTTGCTACCGGTATTAGCTGTGTGCTTCTTCCTGACGTGCTGCCTGTCCTGGACTGTGAGCCTGTCAATAAATCCTCATCATCATCTTCATAACCTGGGTCTCAGTGTCTCTCCTCACCACCATCCACCACACCGTTTCATGACAGGATTAAAATATAATTTCTTTGTGTATTACCTTTTAGCCTATAATACTAGAAAATAATAATATTACTGATTTACAGTCGCTAAAAAAATAAATGTACACAGAAACTAGGATTGTTAAACTGGAAATTAAATTTAAAAAACACTTAAAGTCCATACAAGTCAAACTACCAAGCCTGTTTTATTTAGCACAGAAAAATGAGGAGTGATGTTTATGCAAGGGAAAAAGACACAATAAGAGACTAAAAATAATTAGGACAGGAAGAATACAAATTTTAATACCAATGACTAGATCTCAGAACTACAGTAAAATAAAATCTGAAGTACATGTTTTTTTTTCAATTAGTTTCAAATAATTGTTACAATTAAACCCAAAATACTTTACAGGTCAAAGAGCACAAATTTATATCAAATGGAGACCAAACAGATGAAATCTGATTGTACACATTTCAGGTTTTGACTAGTTGTTATAAACTACAAGACATTCCTGTTTCTGTCACTGTGTGGTTAACACAGACCTTCCTGTAAAGACACGGGTTAAACATAAAATTAGACAAGGCAAATGTAGAGCCAATCTGAAGTTCATAGTTACCACAATGTCTGCAAACTAGACAACTTTTTATAAAGTTCAACGCTAAACACAGTTAAACATGTAAACACCTTGTAAAACTGGAGCTGCTGGACATAGAATGAAATGAAACCAGTTTCATCCAGTCTGACAGGAAACCTGTATGCCTTGTTCACATCATGGTTTTATAAAGTCATAGAAATTATTCACAATGACGATCAAATCAAACGTTATACTGTTCTGAAGCTCGCTACCTTGTGGTGGTTTAACTGTACAACCACAAATCCCCTACCAGCTTACTGTTCTAAGACTTTTTGAAAATTATTTGTCATTAAATGTGTTTATGCATAATATGAAGAGATTTATTAAAACCTTACCTTATGTGTTTTCAGTGTTCTTTTAGTTCCCTGAATTTTTTTATTTTTATTTGAATTACCTCCTGACAGTTCTGTACAAAAGTTGTTGCTCCATCCCAGAGTTCTGTATTTTTTAAATTTTTATTTATTTTTGTTCTTTGCATCTTTAACTTATAATCTTTACACCATAATAATTATTTAATTTCTTACATATTTTTCCAACTGATTATCTGCTAGTTGCAAATGCTACTGTGTGCGGAAATACTGTCAGTCAGTAGCACATTTTTTTATTATTTCATTTTTTTCACTGTAGAGCCAACAGTTTTGTAGAGTTTACTGATTAAAAATGAAGTTTTTTTTCCCCCAAATTACAGACACTTAAAAACACAAATTTGCAGCAACATAATTCTTTATTTACTCATTTGTTTTAGCCTCAACCAATATAAACGGATCAAGCAGCAGTATAAAGCTTTTGGTGAACGTCCAAAATTAAAATAAAGTTCACCTACTCTTTTTTTTCTGTTCTGCAGAGCAAACCTGATTCCAGGTTGAATGGAAAACTAAAGTAAATAACTAAACATTTATTTTTCTCTTATTTGAACAATACAAAAAACGCCAAAAAAAATCTACCGTATTCAGCTGTCAAAATGCATTTGTGAAAAAAACCTTATTTAAACTAAGAAAATTATATATATATATATATATATATATATACATATATATATATATAGACCAGGGTTCGAATCCAGGCTGGGGGTGAAGTTACAACAGTCAATTGAGCTGTCAGTGTGGGTCCTTAGGCAAGACCCTTGGAGCTATATAGCCGACCTCATACCATGAGAGACACTGATAAGCACGACATGCCGGCTCAGACGTCGCCCAGCCAAACAAGGTCTGCGTCAGGTGCTGGGGAACCAGAGCACCTAGATGAAAAATGGGCTACTGGAACAAGACGGAAATGGGCGAGAGGTGAAAACATGGATCTGTTGGAATGCTACAACTCAAGTAACCCTAGTCAGAGGGGCTACATGCAAAGACTGTGGGAGGAATGGTTACTTCGACATCCCCAGTCAACACTAACTGCTAAGAAACTAGTGGCTCACTGTTCCAACATCCGCAAACGGCAACTGCTGTCACAACTTGAGATTGACGAGGTACAACACAAATGCTATGGCAACAGGGAGGAGCCAGAATGCCAGGTCAGAGGGGAGTTAACTACCCACCCAGAGACTGGGTATGTAGCCCCAGTAATGAACGAACCATCAGAGCTGAATGAGGCAGCAACTGACCTAAGAGAGAGAATCGTGGCCTTAATGAACACCAGACAACTTGAGATTGACGAGGTACAACACAAATGCTATGGCAAAGGGGAGGAGCCAGAACGCCAGGTCAGAGGGGAGTTAACTACCTACCCAGAGACTGGGTATGTAGCCCCAGTAATGAATGAACAACCTCCCTGAACAAGCCCCAGTAACCATCACTGTGGCAGATGTCCAAGAAAGAGTCTCGGGTATGAAAAACTGGACAGCACCAGGACCTGACATGATCCATGCCTACTGGCTAAAGAAACTCACTGCCCTCCATGAGCGACTGGCAGCTCAAATGAACCAGCTGCTACAAAATGGGATTCACCCTGAATGGTTAACTGAAGGTCGCACAATCCAGATACAGAAGGATCCCTCAAAGGGTTCAATCCCATCCAACTATCGGCCAATAACCTGTCTCTCTACAACATGGAAGCTCATATCAGGCATCGTAGCGGCTAAGATAAGTGGTCACATGGATAAATACATGAGTACGGCACAGAAGGGCATTGGCAAAAATAGCAGAGGAGCCAAACACCAACTCCTTGTAGACCACACAGTCGCCCGAGACTGCAAAACCCGACACACCAACCTGTGCACCGCTTGGATAGATTACAAGAAAGCCTATGACTCAATGCCACACACTTGGATCAATGAATGCTTAGAGATGTACAACATCAATAGGACTATAAGAGCCTTCATTGCAAACTTGATGGGGCTGTGGAAAACCACCCTTGAAGCCAACTGCAAACCACTTGCACAAGTGTCCATCAAATGTGGCATATACCAAGGAGATGCGCTGTCCCCACTGCTGTTCTGCATAGGCCTGAACCCCCTCAGCCAAATCATCAACAAGACTGGCTACGGATGCCGACTGAAGAATGGGGCCACAATCAGTCACCTCCTCTACATGGATGACATCAAGCTGTACGCTAAGAGTGAGCGAGACATTGACTCACTGATCCACACTACCAGGATATACAGCACTGACATTGGGATGTCATTCGGACTAGAAAAGTGTGGTCAGATGGTTACAAAGAGAGGGAAGGTCGTCCGCACAGAAGGGGTCTCACTCCCAGAAGGAACAATAGCAGACATAGAGCACAGTTACAAGTACCTGGGAATACCACAAACAAATGGCAACCTCGATGAGGTCACAAGGAAAGGAGCCACAGCCAAATACCTCCAACGAATAAGGCAAGTCCTGAGAAGCCAGCTCAATGGCAAGAACAAGATCCGTGCAATAAACAGCTATGCCTTACCAGTAATCAGATACCCTGCCGGAATAATTAGCTGGCCAATAGAAGAGATAAAGGCCACGGATGTTAAGACTCGGAAGTTACTAACCATGCATGGAGGGTTCCACCCCAAATCCAGCACCCTGAGACTGTACACGAGCCGTAAGGAAGGAGGCAGAGGACTAGCGAGTGTGAGAGCCACTGTCCAGGATGAAACATCCAGATTCATAAATACATCAAGGACAAAGCCTCAACGGACGATATGCTCAGGGAATGTCTCAGGCAATGGGGAACAGAGGATGAGGGGCTAGAGGTTCCATCATGGGAGAACAAGCCCCTACATGGGATGTACCACCGACAAATAACTGAAGTGGCTGATATCAGGAAATCCTACCAATGGCTGGACAAAGCTGGACTCAAGGACAGCACAGAGGCTCTCATCCTGGCTGCACAGGAACAGGCCCTAAACACCAGAGCAATAGAGGCTCAGATCTACCACACCAGACAAGACCCAAGGTGTAGGTTGTGCAAGGAGGCCCCTGAGACAGTCCAGCACATAACAGCAGGGTGCAAGATGCTGGCAGGGAAAGCGTACATGGAACGACATAACCAGGTGGCGGGCATAGTGTACAGGAACATCTGTGCAGAATATGGACTGGAAGCCCCGAGATTGAAGTGGGAAACACCCCCAAAGGTGGTGGAGAATGACCGAGCTAAGATCCTGTGGGACTTCCAGATCCAGACAGACAAGATGGTAATGGCGAACCAACCGGACATTGTGGTGGTGGATAAAGAACAGAGGAAAGCCGTTGTGGTGGATGTAGCTATACCAAGTGACTACAACATCAGGAAAAAGGAGCATGAGAAACTGGAGAAATACCAGGGCCTCAGGGAGGAACTGGAAAAGACCTGGAAGGTGAAGACCACAGTGGTGCCTGTGGTCATCGGGGCCCTCGGGGCAGTCACCCCCAAACTGGAGCAGTGGCTAAAACAGATCCCAGGAACAACATCAGACATCTCAGTCCAGAAATGTGCAGTACTAGGCACAGCCAAGATACTGCGCAGAACCCTCAAGCTCCCAGGCCTCTGGTAGAGGACCCGAGCTCAGAGGATGAAAGAGAGAGAGGAGACCACCCGCAGAGGGTGAGAAGGGAATTTATTTTTTACATATATAATTATATATATATATATATATAATATATTATATATTATAAAGAGAGAGAGAGAGAGAGAGAGAGGCTGCACAGTGGTGCAGTTGGTAGAGCTGTTGCCTTGCAGCAAGAAGGCTCTGGGCTCGATTCCCGGCCCCGGCCCCCCTGCATGGAGCCTGCATGCTCCCCCCGTGCATGCGTGGGTTCCCTCCGGGTACTCCGGTTTCCTCCCACAGTCCAAAAACATGACTGTTAGGTTAATTGGTCTCTCCAAATTGTCCCTAGGTGTGTAAGTGCATGATTGTTTGTCCTGTGTGTCTCTGTGTTGCCCTGCGACAGACTGGCGACCTGTCCAGGGTGAACCCCGCCTCTCGCCCGGAACGTTAGCTGGAGATAGGCACCAGCAACCCTCCCAACCCCACCAAGGGACAAGGGTGTAAGAAAATGGATGGATATATAAGATTAAATATTACATCAAGAAGAGTCAAAGACCTTTTAATTCGATTCACAAAAGATAAATTAAAACATTCTCATCCACCAGATGGAGGCAAAGACCTCTACAACAGTTTTAATAGCAAGTTTGGTTTCAACTGAGGTATTACCTTCAGGAGTTTATAGGTTTATTTTGTTCCCCACAAAAAAGAGCTCTGTTTATTTGATTAATCAGCATTAAAGCAAAGTCCAGAATAAATTTACTGTCTTTAGTGCATATGTTGCACAGTGGAAAATATGATGTCTTTAATTTTATTTTTGTTGTGTTTTGCATGTTTGGATTGTTTTGTGCTTGTTTTCCCCTTTAAAAACCCAAACACCCAGAGCTGAAAGGGGCAGTTTAAAGAGGTGGAGCCCACTGATTGTATTCCGTGATCGGTGCGCCCAGGTGAGGCTGAGTGAAGCCAGAATAAAAGGAGCCTGGAAGAAGGAGAGAGGAGTATGTAGAAATTAGTCAAACAACACCAATTTCAATTATATCACCTTGGATTCTGCCAGAAGCAAATGTAGATATGTCAATAATGGAATCTAGATAAATCATACTGATCCTGTAACCGAGAGAGGGATGGCGTAGACGATCTGGGTGGAAGGAATCCGCCACGCCAGGCGCAGAGCGCCGAGAGGTTGGCCTATGGCTCAGTGCAGAGGATCGGGGCAGAAGGGAACCTGCCCGCGCCTCAGGGTCAGACTGAAAAGTGCCGGGTACGCCAAAGAGTGGAATGGTACAGGAGCGTCGAAGAAGTCAGCTGAGGATCAGCAAGTGACGTCTTGTTGTCACCTGGAGCAGCGCGATAAGTAGAACCCAACTGATGGTCTGGAATTGGTGACTTTCTTTAACGGAACTTTTGGATTTTATTCAGAAAAGGAAAGGACTGTGTTTTTTATTGTCACTATTAAAAGTGACTCTTTGTAATAAAATATTTTAAATTTGATCGTTCTGGAGTGTTTGGGTTTTTGAGTTGTTTGCTCCCCCTTGTATCGAGAACTAAGCGTAGGGCCATTTTGGTCACACATGCTCAGCTATTCAGAAGCCAAAGGGTGCGTTCACACTGCAGCCTGAAGTGACTCAATTCCGATTTTTTTGACGTAACGCAACCTGTATCCGATCTTTTCATTGCAGTGTGAACAGCACAGGTCGGATTCTTTTTAGAATGTGACCCATATCTGATATGTATCCGATTCAAATGCGACCATAACGTCCAGGACAAACGCCACTATTCTGAGTGCAGGAGGAAACAAAACAGCCATGGCAACCCTGGTATCCATGATAACCATGGTGGACGCTAATGCGGAAAGCAGTCAGTGGAGAGAAAGCGAGGTATCTGACCTAATGAATATATGGGGGATAGGTCTATCCAGGCCAAACTAGAGGGATCTTATCGGAACCGGGCGGTTTTTACTAGCATTTCACAAGAAATGACCGTGCGTGGGTATAGACGTTCCTGGCTCCAATGTCAAAGAAAAATGAAGAGCCTCCGTAAAAAATATAAGGAGGCTAAAGATTCAAACAAACGAAGCGGCAGTGGACGTGTCACTTGTCCATTTTACAACGAGTTGGACCGCATTTTAGGAGACAAGCCCAGCGTTCAACCTTTGGACCTACTGGATCGCTGCTGCGCCGAAGAGGAGCAGGAGGAGATGAGCCCAAGTCCTGCAGCTAATACAGTCCGAGCCAACACATAAAAATCTGAACCGATGTTGCTGCCACTGACCCACAAAATGCCATGGCCAAAATCCAGCTCTCTTTCTTTTCGATCTTCTTAAGAGGAGTATGTTATTAAGATGCCTCCGGTTGGACAACAACTGGAACATCGCTAAATATGTTCCATTTCCATCCATGTTTTTATGTTCGTCTCAGGTCGACCTTACGACAGATGCACTCAGGATCAACGTATTTATTTTAACAAGAGAGGAAATCAAGTTGGTGGTTAATATCACTTCACCAGCTGCCCGTTCACATTAAATAAAATATATAGTTCCCGGTTTCCTATTTAGTTAAAATTTGTAAAATGTAAAATTTAAGATACACATTATAGGTTAAAAAATACAAAACATCGCAATATTTGTCCATTACCCCTGGTATGTAAATACATTCGCTTAAAATACATTTTATAACTAGAATAGGTATAAATACATCACAGATCTGACCATAATACATACCGCAGTAAAAGACGGCAACAGAAAAAGGGGACGACGTGTCGCGTGGTTCCTATGGTTACACAAACAGTCAACAGCAGTATAACATAATTAATGACTGGAGAAACAACTTTTTGACTAAACAATGTGAATTTGAAGAATGAATAAAACATTTTTCGATTCACTTCACATCACAGATATAGTCATTTCGCCCTCTACTGCGCATGCGGGACACTTTCAGGTCGTTTGCCCGTTCACACTGCAGAACGCATACAGGTCGCATTTACTGGCAGTGCGAACGGCCCCGGCAAAAAAATCGGAATTGGCAAAAAAATCGGAATTGGGTCACTTCAGGCTGCAGTGTGAACGCACCCAAAATGTTTAAAGGCGGCTTGAAAAACAGGTTACAACATGATAACAACAGATTAAACAGTTTTAACTGCTAAAAAAGTGGCAGATGATACAGATATGGGAATTGTGGAACCCTCTACTGTATTAACGACATAGGAATCACCAGTGTTGTATAGGAACGAAGTAAAAACACTTCACTACTTTACTTACAGTATATTTTGGAGTACTTCATACTTTCCTCGAGTATGGAAAATTTTTGATAACTTTCACTTTAACTTCACTATATTTCCGAACTTAATTGCATACTTTTACTCCAATACATTTTTAATGTGTGGTTTAGTTACTCTTTACAAAAAAGCGAGAAAGAGAAACGCTCACCTTTTGACCCCACCTAAACAATTCAAATTCAAAAGTGTTAAATGTTTTGGTGTTAGTAGACTTCATCCAAAAGCAGAGTTAATTTTACTCTTATAAAGTCACATTCTGTTTATGTAAGTCTGAGGTGTGTATTATTAGTATTTAAAACCCAGTGTTAAAACAAAGTGTTTCCGTATCAAATCTAGAGGTGTTAAAATAGAATCAATAACTCTTTACTTCTGAACTCTGAACTCCACCAGCGGCTCTAACACTGAAGGAGTTAATTCACTGACTCCACCCAGAATCACAGATTCCCACAGAAGCAAAGCCACAGAACCCAAGACATTTCAGGACTATTTACTTTCCATATGTTCGAGTTATTTACTGCACTTGGTAAGTTATTTTTTTCTGAGATGGTTTATAACTATTATTTTGAGTTGAGCTCAACCTGTATGACAGACGTCACGTTCGCCACATGGCTCAGTGTTGGCATGTTTAGCTTAGCAAAAAAAAAAAAAAAATAAAAAAAGCATGTTTAGCTTAGCATGTTTAGCTTAGCATGCCGAATGTTAGCGGAGTATAAATGTTGGAAATAATTGAGCCGGTGAAGATTTAATCAAATTATTGGCTAACTTGAACAGATCTGTAATAATCTGGAGTATGTTTTTTCATGATGTTAAACGTTTACATGCATATTGGTCAGATTTATCAACTTTTCAGATCGATCTTTTTCCTTTGAAAAAATTAAAAGGCTTTTTTACGTTGAGAGCATTATTCCCGCTGTTGTGTCTTATATATGTTTTCACCATGTTTTAATCCTTTAATTGCCTTTTTGTATATATTAGAACCAGTTTGGTTGAGGATAAATCTCCAGTCGTCAGCCTAACCTCTCCCTCCTGATCCTCCATGGATTCTTCGAAGATTCAAGCTCCAAAAATGATTATGTAAGTGTTAATATCTCTGAAACTCTACATTTCTGTAATGGAGGCTTGTTGTCAGAGTTGTAGTAAAATGTATTCCTTCGTTCCATTCCTCATTGTTATATTTTTATTTGTTATGATCCAGACCGACACTAAATGTCCTACTCAGAGACTGAAAACTGTCTGATGCAGTAGAGGAGCAGATATGTTAGTGACTCCAGCCAAACATCACGAACAGCCCAACAACCTGAAGACAGTCTGTTAGTGAGTGGACATCTCTCTAGTGAGTGGACATCTCTCTAGTGAGTGGACATCTCTCTGGTGAGTGGACATCTCTCTAGTGAGCGGACATCTCTCTGTGAGTGGACATTCTGGTTGGACATCTCTGGTTAGTGGAACTCTTAGTGGTGGACATCTGTCTGGTTAGTGGACATCTCTCTAGTGAGTGGACATCTCTCTGGTTAGTGAACATCTCTCTGGTTAGTGGACATCTCTCTAGTGAGTGGACATCTCTCTAGTGAGTGGACAGCTCTCTGGTGAGTGGACATCTCTCTAATGAGTGGACATCTCTCTAGTGAGTGGACATCTCTCTAGTGAGTGGACATCTCTCTGGTTAGTAGACATCTCTCTAATGAGTGGACATCTCTAGTGAGTGGACATCTCTCTAGTGAGTGGACATCTCTCTTGTTAGTGGACAACTCTCTGGTTAGTGGACATCTCTCTAGTGAGTGGACATCTCTCTGGTTAGTGGACATCTCTCTAGTGGAGTGCAGAGAGGAACTGACTCTTATCAACAGAAACAAACTGGATAAGAAATTATGGATCTGAATATGAGGTTGGCCTGTTGTGTACTGTAAAATTCAAACAATAAAATACCTATTTAATATTAATTACAAATAACTCCTATGAAGTTAAAAAATACTCTGAGAGTGAATATTAAGATCTAACACTGAATTAGTGTTAGTGTTAAATTATTAACTCCAGAAGATTTACTATTTGACACTTTATAAGAGTTAAGGTACCAACTCTCCAAAAAGAGTTAATTTAACACTTTCTGGTGTGGACCCATATAGACACTTTAAAAGTGTTGAAATCAAATCTGCCAGTGTTAATCTGGGCCTGCTGGATTTGCTGTGACTGATTGACTGCAACCAAGTTGGACACAAATGGAACCCCATTCATACGAACCCCATACGCGTATGGGGTTTGTATATGTGGTTCATGTCAGAAGCTGGTTCAGTTGTAAAGCAGGTTAAGTTAACCTTGTGCTATAGGTAAAGCACCTAATTTTCTTAACTAAATGATGCCTGCAGGTATATCTATTAGCAGGTTTAATTTTGCCTGCACTTGGTTATTTGAAAGGTTTACCAAAATATAAAAAATGTCATTCAAACTGCATGTGCCTTGTTTTACTTTTTACTTATACTTTTCATTACATTACTTGAGTACATCCATTTTTACAGTAATTTCCATACTTAAGTAAAAGTCGTTTCAGATACTTTAAGACTAACTCAAGTAACATTTCACTCAGTGACATGGATTTTTACCATTTAGAGAGGAACCTATACTTTTACTTGACTCTGAGATTTCAGTACTTTATACAACACTGGGAATCACAGAGAGTTGGCCATGGTAAAAACAACAGACAGCTTCCAGTCCAGGGGGGCAGGGGTTGGGCACAGCTGACTCCGAGGGCGAGCAATGGCCCCTAATGCCCGCCAATGCCGCCGGGCCTGAGCCCTGCGGCCTCCAGGTTCTGCGTTACGGTCCTGCGTTTGGTGTCAGACCGCAGCGCACAGAGCTGCTCCTCCTGTAGCTCCACAATTCAGATGGCTACTGAACAAATTTGTGACACTTACCTTAGTATTAATAATTATAATCGCGTTTAGTTGTACAACTTTACGGACTCGTTCATTCATGGCTGTTTTCACGTTTATTGCGCTGTTTAGTCTCTATGTTTGCAATTTTCTGAATTTTTCAACGTAATTCACAAGTAAAATATTAACTTGACTTTAACAAAGACACAGGGGAAGGATCATCCTGGTAAATGATGGACAGGGAGAGCCTTGAAAACGAACAAATTCTGGGATTTATTATGAGTCTGCTTATTTCCAAGCCCAAATGGGTAACTTCACGTTCAAAAACGATCCCAAAAAGCCTCAACCCACGACTCATTAAATTTGCAAGCGACTTAAAAAAAAGCCACTTATAATAATCGGACTTGGCGACAGAAACTCAAAGTAGTCCCTGTTTTTTCATCAACATGATGCGCATATCCCTTTTCCCTCCATTGTTGTCGCTGTTGATACTGTCACAGAGACGTCGGTCACTCGACAAGACGCGTAGAAAATGCAATTAAATTCTAATCATGATGTATTTTTTAAGAAAGCACCCAATCGATTTTCAGATGTGTGATGTAAAAACCTTATAATCAACGGCATTAGCTACAGTTCACACTCCAGACCAGAAGGTGGCAGTATTGCACTCATTTATTTAAAAAAACGCCACAAAGAGAAGAAAAAACTTTAAGCAGGATATATTACAGACGCTTGTCAAATTCGCCGTTTTTACTCGCATAATATTGCCTTAAAAGTAGAGAGGACCTTGACAATATTTAATAATTTAGTTAAATTCAAGCTTGTGACGTCCTAGTCCGAGTTAGACGACAACACAACGGGACAACAACAGATGGAAATGAAATATTTAAAATATTTAAAATGAAAAGGAGCCCTGGGGAACAAAGGCTGCTAAGTGTTGCTAGTTGGTGGTAAGTTTGCTTATTAATTATCTTCATTTGATTATAATCAGTGCAGTAAAGATGTATAACTTATGTTGGTTTCTTAAATAATGATTTTATCAATTTTATTGTGACTTATGTTATTATTATAGTAATCATTCAGCTTCATGTTATAACTGCATGGAGGCTGTTTGTTGCGACTTATACTTTAATTCATAAACTTAACCTGGTTTTAATTAAACTCCATAAAACGGAGAGACTTTGATATTGTGAGATTGTTGTTCTAACTCGTTCATTAATGATTTTATTTTCAACATATGTTTGCAGTCTAACTGAGCAAATGAAGATGAAAGAGGAAGCCAGAGAGATCAGGTGTTAGAAAACCTAAAGACTTTGTCTCAGAAGAAGCTCTGACTCCACGAGATCAACAACCAGCTTTGAAGATGAATCATCTTAATGATGTAAGTTTGGTTTTTTCAATCAGGACCTAGCTACATTTTCAACAAAAAAAACTGCTGTTGCCAACACTAAGGGCTTAATAAACATGATTTGATTTAAAGGTAACTGGAAAGAATTTTACTCTTCTTGTTAATCTAACATTTATCTTTCTTTTTTTTTATTTGTTGTTGACTTTCAGGGCCCTGTGATGGTCTGGTGACCTGTCCAGGGTGAACCCTGGATGGCTACTGGAGATGGGCACCACCAGCCCCCCTCACCACCCTGCAAGGATCAGTCTGTTCAGATCATGGATGGAAAGATTTTAAGGTAGTTTGTCTCCTTAGTTCCATACTTAAAACAGCTTCATAGTTAATGCCAACATCAACTGACTCTATGACATTGCTGACCATTTTTTTCTACTTCCAACATAAACAGGCAAAGAAGACACCCAGAAATGTTTTTCCACCCCAGGCATCCGGTCCCAATCATCATCAGTTCTTAATTAGCATACTTAAAGCGTACTTTCAAAAATGAAAGTATGTTTGAAGTATACTAAAGAATACTTTTTTTTTTACCAGGGCATACAGGTCGCATTTACTGGCAATGTGAACGGCCCTGGCAAAAAAGTCGGAATTGCCAAAAAATCGGAATTGAGTCACTTCAAGCTGCAGTGTGAACGCACCCAAAAACCTTCTATCCAGAACCGCACAGCATTCTGGGAAATGTGGGCAAACCTCTCAAAGTTGGTGGAATCAACTAACTCATTCTTTGGTTACCTAGCAACCTGCATTTGAAATTCTTCCCAACTTCAGTTACCTAGCAACAACACAACTGGGGCAGTAGAAGTTTAAGGTTTCATATAACTGTTTAAAAATAAAAGCCAATGGCGTGGAGTAGAAACTGGGGATAAAACAGGATAGGTTATGCCACCGAATTGACAGTATTTCAGATATTTAAAACAAAAACTTAATGAATAATTATATTGACAATTACTCACATCGACTTCATGATAATTTTTTTGAGTCATGTAGTCCAGTTCTAATAAACATAATAAAATGTCAATACTGGTAGCTTTCAGGGGATGTTTTCCCTGAGAGACCCAGAGAAGACTTAAACCTAGGAAGCCTGAAATGGACACTATGGACTCGTGGATCAGTCAAAGTAGTTTTTATGAAATCAGACGTTGTAGGTTTGGCACCAGCTGCAGAGGCGGATGAAAGGAGCAGCACCTCGGCTGAGCAGGTCGCTGTAGGCCTGCCGAAATCGTCTGTTCATGAGTGCGTACAGAATAGGGTTAATGAACCAGTTGATAGAGGTGAGGTTGGCAAAGAATATGTGCAATATAGGCGGGGCGTTGTTTCCTTTGTCCGCTATGTTCAGTAGCAAAAATGGGACAAAGGAGCACACAAAGCAGAGAAACACAGCAAAACACATGTGGGTCATACGGTCAAATTCGTTATCATATGGAGTCACAGACTGCGACTGTCGGACAGCTGAGCTCTGAGGTGGGAGGATAATCTTCTTGTTATCATGTGTGTTTTGGTCCGGTTCTGCTTTGCTGCTATTCTCTGAGCTACATGTCTTCCCCACACCACTTTCCACTCTGCTATCGTTTGTCCCCTGAGCCGAAGGAGTAGATTTCTTACTAGAAGTGCTTACACTGAGCCTGTAGTGGACAACAGCTTTTGATACACGCTTTACTTTTCTGTAGATGAGAATGTAGAAGGCTCCAATACATCCTAGACCCATGACAAAATAGATGAAAAGTATGATGGTGGAGTAGGGGCGGCCTTTGGTACGATGGAAGCTGCAGGTGCACACCCGAGGCACAAACATGTAAACAGACCAGAGCGGGGCGACGCTGGCCAGACCCAGACCCCAAGCTGAGACCATGAGTAAAGTAAGTCCAAGGTTGGAAAACACACGGTTGAAAACGGCTCTTTTTGCAACCAGGAGGTATCGGCTTACTGCCACCAGGCAGAGGGTGATGATGGAGACGCAGTTGGTGAGGAAGGTGAGAAACCCATGCATCTGGCACCAGACCGGACCGGTACGCCATCTGAGGTGCAGGTAGGTGTCTACACGTATGGGCAGCAGGATGGAGCAGTAGAGAAGCTCAGTCACCGCCAGGTTAACGATGAGCACGTTGAAGCGAGTCTGGAGACGGGAGTCCAGGGCGAAGGCCAGGATGGTCATCAGGTTTCCCACAGTTCCAGCGATGATCACAAAACATTCCCACACCACAGCAAAGTACCGGTACTCCACCACCGAGGAGCTGTAGCAGGAGAAGTTACTGTCCTCCATTTGGTTTGTGTAATTCATCTTTATGCTGTGAAAATAATAGAGAAGTTGGTTTCCTTTAGCTGATTTCATAGCGGGTAACCAGTTTGAACAAATTTTCAAAAATCTCACTCTCTAAAATTGCTTATTTGGTGGAACCGAACCCCAAAAGACCTACAACTGTCATCACAACAGCTGGTTCTACAAAGGATTCACTCAGGGGAGCTGAGTACAAAATAATGCAACATTTTGTTACGTTGAAAACCATGAATTATTTGCCTTCCCCTTTAAACGATTCACTGTTTTCACTTAGGAGCTGAATATCATTTGAGGTTGTTACTCAGCAACATGTGAATTCATTGCCCATCCATCTATACACCCTTGTCCCTAGTGGGGTTGGGAGGTTGCCGGTGCCTATCTCCAGCTAACGTTCGGGGCGAGAGGTGGGGTCACACTGGACAGGTTGCCAGTGTGTCGCACGGCAACACAGAGACAGACAGAACAAACACACTAACACCTTGGGACAATTTGGAGAGGCTAATCTATCTGACAGTCATGTTTTTGGACTGTAGGAGGAAGCTGAAGTACACAGAGAGAACCTACACATGCACAAAGAGAACATGCCAACTCTTTGCAGAAAGACCCCGGGCTGGGAATCGAACCCAGAACCTTCTTGCTCAAGGCAACAGCTTTACCAACTGTGCAGCCCAGAATACATTTTAAGTATTCTCAAAAACTACAACGTAAGAAGTCCAGGAGTCTTCCATGAAATCACTTGCTGTTCGTGTTGTGAATGAATCAAAGTATAGAACAGAGGTTCCCATTCTCTGGGTCCCGTCCCCTGGGGGGAAGGGGAGGGGGCGGGAGGCAGACTGGATGAAAAAAAACATGAATGCTGTATGCGCTGGGTTTTTACCTTAGAATGGCCAACTCTGTTATTCCTATGTCAATTTGATACAGTAAGGGCTTCCACATTTACAATATAGCTGGCGGTTGTGGAGAAGAGAGCTGAGTCGAAAGGCGATGCTCTCGATTTACCGGTCGATCTACGTTCCCACCCTCAACTATGGTCATGACCCTGGTAAAAAAAAAAAAAAGCATACTTTAGTATACTTCAAACCAGTGACGTGCGGTCAGGGGAGGCAGGTGAGGCAGAGCCTCACCTGTCATGGAAAAATAATATAAAATCATTTAGGCTATATTGCTATTTTCACCCTGTGGTTTTGTACTAGAAAGTATCTATTTTTTACTTAGCTTAACCAATTCTGATTAGTTTTTCTTCAAAATCGCTGGATTTTCATATTTTCCCATTCAAATGCTCAGACGCGAAGCCGGGGAGGCAGCAGCAGCTCAGCCTTACTTTTGTTATGCAACTTCTCGCTAACGGCACTGGCTGCCGTTATATGACAGCATGTTCGTCCTGTCTGTACGCCGGCAATAAAATGGCTAAGAAACATTTAATATATTGTCTGATTTTCCATAACTTTGCTTATGTATATAATGAACAGTGTTTTTTGTCACTAACAGTGTGTGTATCGTGTTTTGTGAGAGGAGAAGCGATAAGAAACAGCAGAGAACTGACTCAAGGGGAGGCAGGCAGGAGGGGGCGCTCATGTTCCCAGACTCTGCAGTTGTGACTGCACAATTGCAGAGTAAGACACAGTGTAAAGTACAGCAATATATTTGTTTTCTTCTCTCTTCCAACGTCAACATGAAAGACTACATTTCTACACTTTAACCGTTTTCTAAAGTGGATTTTCAATTGAAGCAGGAGATGATAACTAAAGGAAGAACACCGGAGCTGAAAGTTTTACTTCAAGACAGTTTGATGATTCTCAAACTGAGTAGAAAAGACATGCCGAGGATAAACTTGGCTTTGGATGAACGGATATTTTTGTGCAGAATTAGGGGTGCATGGATTTCATTGATGCGTAAAGGTAAGGCAGCAATAAGATGTTTTAGTTTGTTTTTTTCATAAAATGTGCGTTTTGTGGCCTACAGTTAATGTTTAAATAATTCAGTAAAGTAGAAGCGGTAGCTAATCTACCACAGCAATTATTTATTAATAAAACCTCAAGCCTAAAACGAACTACAACAAACTAAATGTTCTGTTCTGTGTGCAAAATTCTTGAATGTTTTGGGACTAGGCTTTGACCTCGTCCCAAAGGAAGAACCACCCCGGACGGGGTGGTTTACCATTGGAAGAAGAGGAGGACCTTTGGGACCAGTTTTTACTGTGTTCCCTACAGAAAAACTGATCCAGAAGGTGAAATTTCTATGACAAAAAATTATTTTGTGATTACAGCTGCCATAAAGACAGGAGCCTCATGACAACGATGGAGGACAACCTCTGTACAAGTTTTCCAACTGGCCCAGAAATTGTTGGCAGTTTTTAAAGCGATCTGAAAACGACACCACACTCTGCAGAAAATCCTAGCTAACAATTTCTCCTGCCACTCCTCTCGAAAGCAACCAAGCTAGTTTTAGAGAGGAGCAGGAAACATTGAATTTTGTGATTCAACTATATAAAGTTAATATCCTGAGGTTTCTCTCAGGGCGCTCCGGCTTCCTGCTACAATCTAAAGTCATCATTGTTGGCTTGATTAGTCTCTAAATTTTCCTTTGGTGTGAATAAAACATTCATTTTGTGAATAAAACATCAGGGCTGCACAGTGGATCAGTTGGTACCACTGCTGCCTTGCAGTAAGAAAGTCGTGGGTTTGAATCCCAACCTAGTTCTGTCCACATGGGGTTTTCTGCATCTCCAGGTCCATATATTTAGCCACTAAATACTGTATATATATACTGTGGTCTTCACATTCCAGGTCTTTCCCAGTTCCTCCCTGAGGCCCTGGTATTTCTTCAGTTTCTCCTTTTTCCTGATGTTTTAGTCACTTGGTATTGCTACATCCACCACAATCAGTTCTGGGTCTAATCGGTTCTGGGTCTAATCGGTTCTGGGTTTCAATAATTCTGGGTCTAATCAGTTCTGGGTTTAAATAGTTCTGGGTCTGAATAGTTCTGGGTTTGAATAGTTCTGGGTTTAATCAGTTCTGGGTTTAATCAGTTCTGAGTTTAATCAGTTCTGGGTTTGAATAGTTCTGGGTTTAATCAGTTCTGGGTTTAATCAGTTCTGGGTTTGTATAGTTCTGGGTTTAATCATTTGTGTTTTGAATAGTTCTGGGTTTGAATAGTTCTGGGTCTAATCAGTTCAATTCCAATTAAAAGTCATAATTGGGTTTAATCAGTTCTGAGTTTAATCAGTTCTGGGTTTAATCAGTTCTGGGTTTGAATAGTTCTGGATTTAATCAGTTCTGGTTAATCAGTTCTGGGTTTGAATAGTTCTGGGTTTAATCATTTCTTGTTTTGAATAGTTCTGAGTAATCAGTTCTGGGTTTAATCAGTTCTGGGTTTAAATAGTTCTGGGTTTAATCAGTTCTGTGTTTTTCATTGCAGTTATAGTCACTTTTTGTTTGTCTAATTCCGTTAGTTTTAATTAGTATTTAGACTGTGTTTTATTGGTTTTATTAGTTACATTTTGTTTTTTCATACTTTGGTCAATTTTTAGGTGAAAAGGGTCAAAGTATTGCAATTAAATTTATTTGTTAATGAATACTCAACAGAACTTTTTATAAAGCAAAAACTGTGAATTAATGAGAATAAAGTCGTACAAGTCAAAATAATGTATCAATAAATTTGAAGTATTGTGAGAAAAAAGTTGGATTAGAATAAAATCAAAATAATCTGTGAAGTCGTAGGATTACGAGAATAAAGTTGATATATTACAAGAATTAAAGTAATAAAATTACCATTTAATTCCAATTAAAAGTCATAATTGGACAACAGCCCAGGGCATTCTGGGTAAATACAGCCAAAGCTAACATGCTAGTCTAGTGCTAGCAGCAGAAATGGCTCCTGGTCTTCAGCCAAAAACTAAAGAGAAATCCTCCAAACACTAAAATCTCCATCTTGTTTCCATCTGAAGAAGGAAGTTGCTCCAGGCTCGTTACTGGTTCTTTTGGAGTTGGTGGATTTTGTGTTGCATCTGGGCTGCCAGCCTTTTCCCCCCCAACAGTCTTAAATAACAACCAGCAGGTTAATAAGTGAACGTTTCTGTTTTTGCAGCTTCAGGTCTGTTAATTCACTCAGAGGTCGGATTTTCTCCGTTGCTGTTTTCCTTTTAGATAAGACGAGCAATTAATGAGAGGCGAGTCCCAGAGCCGCAGTTACTGAGCATCATCCAGTCCGTTGCCCTCAGCAACATGGCTGCTCGATGCCCTCCTAACGTCATCTACTCCCAGGAACTGCGGAATATGGGGCAACAAATGTGTTTTTCTGCGTATCGGGTGACAGACTGAGTTAGGCAAGCAGAGTCATAATGGAACTTTAGTGGTTCCATTATGAACCACTAAACATATGTAGCAAGCCAAGCCGACATGCTTTAGTCAGATGGTTTTGTTTTTACATCAAGTCTTACAGACAAAAATCCAGTTTCTTCAACTTTTCTATCTATTTTCTATGGAGCTAAATTGGTGCCCAGACGTTTGCATGAAAATTTTTTTAAAAAACAACTTTTTTCTCACAATACTTCAAATTTATCGATGCATTATTTTGACTTGTACGACTTCATTCTCAATTTACGACTTTCTTCACTGTTTTGACTTGATTCTCCTAAGATTTTAACTTTATACTCATTTTATGATTTTAAACTCGGATTTTTAAATATTTTATTTGTGTGGCCCTAATACTTTCATACTATTTCGACAGAATTTTCCAATCAACACTTTCTAAAAACCTGCAAAACTTTTTTTTGAAAAGTTTTTTAAAAACCTTTACAGTTTCAGTTTCAAAATGTTTCCTTTCAGTGTGTAAATTATAAAATCTCTGCAGTAATGTGACAAACCCTCCGCTGTGTAAAATTAAAACGGAGAGTGAGATTAGTGTGTCGGGATTCACTGAACATAAATTATGTTCACGTATTCAGAATCTGATTAAACTATTTCTCAAAACTCTCTGCACTCGTTTCTTTCCTGACCAAAGCTCCTGAAACCCAAACGAATCTCCCAAATGGGTCTGATGTCGACGCACGGCGACGCACTGGCGTCCATGTTGAGTAGGTCGCGTCGTCCCCAGGAGGGAAACGGGGACGGGAGCAAAGCATGATGGGAAACAGACGAGGAGAGGGAAAGTGGCACAGCAAGACGACGGCTGATATATTTCTAATGAAAGTCATGGTCAGAAAGCAGCTGCTAAAAGCAGAAAAATACCCGGAACTGAGATCAGATGGTGGTTATACACTGAAAAACATTTCTGTTAGAATAAAAGGCCATAAATCTGCAGATACACTGTAAACATGAAAATGATGGAGGCAGAAAGCAAAACTCTGGAGTCACAAATCTGACAGGCCAACTTTTTCTCTAAAAAGAAAAAGTTGAACCAATTTAATTGAATTGCTTCTATGGGTAACAAGCAATTCAATTAAGTTTATGGATGATAAGTTGGATATATTGAATTGGTTAAACTTAATAAATTAAGTTGGATAAACTTAATTGAATTGCTTGTTACCTATGGAAGCAATTCAGTTAAGTTGGTTCAACGTTTTAGTGTAAGTTTTGAGTTAAATGAACACAAAAAGGTAAGTTGTCATAGCAAAAGCAAAATAATTAAGTTAAATTAACGTAAATAAGTCCATAAGATGAACTTAAGCCCCAAAAACGTTTTTTAGAGTGTATGGTTATGAGCTTTGGGTCATGACTGAAAGAACGAGATCACGAATACAAGCAGCCGAAGTGGGTTTCCTCCACAGGGTGTCTGGACTCTCCCTTAGAGAGAGGGTGAGAAGCTCGGTCATCCAGGAGGGACTAGTTGAGGCGACTTGGCATCTGGTCAGGATGCCTCCTGGACGCCTCCCTGGTGAGGTGCTCTGGACACGTCCCACCGGGAGGAGGCCTCGGGGAAGACCCAGGACACGCTGGAGGGACTATGTCTCTCGGCTGGCTTGTGAACACCTTGGGTTCCCCCAGAGGAGCTGGAACAAGTGGCTGGGGAGAGAGAGGGAAGTCTGGGCCTCCCTGCTGAAGTTGCTGCCCGAGCAACATGATCCCGGATGAAGCGGCAGAAAATGGGTGGAATAAAATATAATTTCTTTGTGGATTACCTTTTAGCCTATCATACTAGAAAATAATAATATTACTGATTTACAGTCTCTAAAAAATAGTTGTACATAAACTAGGATTGTTAAAACTGGAAATTAAATTAAAAAAACACTTAAAAGTCCATACAAGTCAAAATACCAAACCTGTTTTATTTAGCACAGAAAAGTGAGGAGTCATGATTATACATGGGAAAATGACACAATTAGAGACTAAAAATAATTAGAACAGCAAGAATACAAATTATAATACCAAGGACTAGATCTCAGAACTACAGTAAAATAAAATCTGAAGTACGTTTTTTTTTGTTTTCAATGATAGAGTTTAGAGGTGTGCCGATCGATCGGTCACCGATCATAATCGGCCGATTTTTGTGAAATCGGTGTTGATCGGGATCGGCCGATCATTGGCTCTGTTACCGACACCGATCACCTGCATCTCATTTCTCAGCCTGTCTGTCCAGCTGGTCTTGTCTTTCCTTAACTGCGCAAACGCGCAGCAACAAATGCTAAGCGATGTGTAACTATAACGCACTGAGTGAATGAGGATGTTTGCGTGTTGCGGTGGAAAATTGAAGCAGGTCAAAATACATCAACACAACGAGGCTAATAGACATAAAAACCATGACGGAGTTTGGCTACATCGAGGCTCACTGGAGTAAAAAAGACATGGAGGATCAGAAAGCAGGTAAAGCAGCGCAGCTACAAACACTCACCCGGATTAGCATGACGGTCAGAAAGCTAAACTAATAACCAGTAAAATGATTTAAGTCTTGGAGCTGCGATGTGAGACGCTGGTTCTGCTCTCCTGTTGAACTGCTGCTCCGCTACAGGTAGTAATATTTCATATTTAGTAATATTTGACACGGAGCCGCTTCTGCTGAACCCGGTAGTGACTCTCACACCGAAGCTGTTTAAAGCTGCAGCATCTAACTTAAAAAAATACATTTTACATACATATTAAAACTTTCTCTGTCCTAACATGAGACAGATAATCTCTAAAAAAATAATCAATCTCCTCCCTGTTCTGCATAATTACTCCGCTCAGTCAGAAACAGCCAATCAGAACTAGCATTAACCAGCTAGCCGCCATGCTAACAGGAAGTTTTCATTCAGTAACTCTGGATTGTTATTGTAATGGATCCTGTTTTTGCCTTTGAATGTTAAGTTTTATACTTGAATTTTTTGGCAATGTTGAGAGGTTTTATTTTGGCTCTTTGCATTATTTAGCCTCTTCAGAGCCTTCATATGTTATCGGTCTGTTAAAGATAGTATTATTGATAGCAGTTCAATTTGCACAATGCCTGTTTTGTTTAGTTTTCTTCTTGGGAAAGTTATTAAAAACAAGTTTTTGTCGAAATTAAGGTGAATTCATGGTTCCTTTTTTCACATAATGTAACAGTAGTGTTTATGATAAAAAATAAATAATAATTATGTGATCGGTAACGGGGATCGGAATCGGCGATCGGCCCTCAGGGGTGATCGGTATCGGGAGAAAAAAACCTGATCGGCACATCCCTAATAGAGTTTCAAATAATTGTTACAATTAAACCCAAAATACTTTACAGGTCAAAGAGCACAAATTTATATCAAATGGACCAAAGAGATGAAATCTGATTGTACACATTTCAGGTTTTGACTAGTTGTTATAAACTACAAGACCTTCCTAAGACGGGTCAAACATAAAAATAGACAACAAAGCAAATGTAGAGCCAATCTGAAGTTCATAGTTACCACAATGTCTGCAAACTAGACAACTTTTTATAAAGTTCAACGCTAAACACAGTTAAACATGTAAACACCTCGTAAAACTGGAGCTGCTGGACATAGAATGAAATGAAACCAGTTTCATCCAGTCTGACAGGAAACCTGTGTTCCTTGTTCACATCATGGTTATATAAAGTCATAGAAATGATTCACAATGACCATCAAATCAAACGTTATACTGTTCTGAAGCTCGCCACCTTGTGGTGGTTTAACTGTACAACCACAAATCCCCTACCAGCTTACTGTTCTAAGACTTTTTGAAAATTATTTGTCATTAAATGTGTTTATACATGTAGCCCAGCTATACCACTTTAAAGTAGATAAGGGCTCCTGAGTTCGATAAACCTGTGAACTCACAAATAACTTTCATACACTCTCGTGTTTAGACCTATGTTGGGTTTCACCCTTAGAGAAAGACTACCTCAGTACGGAAAAAAAAAATCAGAACACATCTTTATGAGTTTGAAACTTGGGAACATATATTAAACATAAATGTAAAATCACAAAACACACAATACTTCAATCTCCTATGTAACTAATGTGGCCCACACTTAAATATTCTCCTAAGCCGGCAATAACGAACTAAAATGCAGGCTCAAACAAACCCGTTGCAGGCCTGATGCGGTGAAGAAGCGTGGAATAGTTACACCTCATTCCAAGGAAAAATCTTTATCCTGAGTCACAGCTGTCCAGATGGTGTCAGCTCCTCCTCCAGTCCTTCGGTCCACCGGACCCGGGAAACAGCAGGAAAAACCGACACAGTCCTCCAGCAAACCGAAATGCTCCCACTAGGTTTCCTGGTAGCTGAGCTAGTTCCCAACACTAACAGGCACAGTCAATTAGCATTCACGGCGCTAGTGAATGCTATGCGCTATGGCGAGCATCACCGGTAATTCTCACCCAACTGTATAATGAATTTCGATTTGAAATCCTCACAGTAACTATTATAAGAGCGTGAAGTTGGCATCTATAAATAAGCTGTCGAATTGAAAACTTAGATACCTACATAAAACTCTTAACAACTCCTCACTTTTTTCCAGCGCGGTTGATCTTTTTTTTTTCTTTCTTTTACTTCCTGTCTCTCCCCTTTGTTCTCCTATCTGCTCCTGACCCTCAGCCAACCAGTCAAATTGCTGTGCTCTACATCCCTTCCTCTTACAAACATGAGCCCTTCAAAATAAAATATGATAAAGATTTCTTTCTGTTTTAACTACATATTTCCCAAATATTTTAACTTATTATATCCAGTTACATCAAATACCCTAAAATACAGCTTTTTGTTAACACTTATCTATAACAACTTTAACATATTCAAGCAAACATGTATAACACATTTCAAATTATTTCGCCCTTCATGAACCTAACTCAAAACAGAATACCTTTAATTTAGACTGGGTTACATGCATAATATGAAGAGATTTATTAAAACCTTACCTTATGTGTTTTCAGAGTTATTTTAGTTTCCTCATATTTTTATTTTTATTTGAATTATCTCCTGACAGTTCTGTACAAAAGTTTTTGTTCCATCCCAGAGTTCTGTATTTTTTTAAATTTTATTTATTTATGTTTTATTTACTTTTGTTCTTTGCATCTTTAACTTGTAGTCTGTAAACCATAATAGATATTTAATTTCTTACATATTTTTCCAAATAATTATCTGCTAGTTGCAAATACTACTGTGTGGTGAAATACTGTCAGAATCAATAACACATTTTGTTATTATTTCATTTTTTCTCTATCCACTGCAGTGCCAACAGTTTTGAAGAGTTTACTGATTAAAAATGAAATTTTTTTTCCCGAATTACAGACACTTAAAAACACAAATTTGCAGCAGCATAATTCTTTATTTACTCATTTATTTTAGCCTGAATTTTATTCAACCAAATATAAATGGATCAAGCAGCAGGATAAAGCTTTTGGTGAATGTCCAAAATTAAAATAAAGTTCACCTACTCTTTTTTTTCTGTTCTGCAGAGCAAACCTGATTCCAGGTTGAATGGAAAACTAAAGTAAATAACTAAACAACATTTATTTTTCTTTTATTTGAACATTACAACCCCCCCCACAAAAAAAATCTAACGTATTCAGCTGTCAAAATGCATTTGTAAAAAAAACCTTATTCAAAATTATATATATATATATATATATATATATATATATATATATATACACAGTCCAGTCACATTAATGTGACCATCTGTCAAAAGCCAGAATAACCACCTTTCGCAGAGCGAACTGCTACGAGACGTGCAGGAAGAGAGTCACTTAGGTCCCTGAAGGTCTTCTCTGGGATGTTGAGCCATGCCGACTCTAATGCCGTGGCCAGCTGCGCTAGATTACGCGGTTGAGGATCCATGGCGCGAACAACTCGATCGAGATGGTCCCACAGATGCTCGATTGGGTTTAAGTCAGGTGAGTTTGCTGGCCAGGGGAGGACGGTAAACTCATCCTGGTGCTCTTCGAACCACGCACGTACACTGGCAGCTGTATGGCACCTCGCATTGTCCTGCTGGAAGATGCCATCATCCTGAGGAAAAACAATGCGCATGTAGGGGTGGACATGGTCCGCAAGGACAGATGCGTACTTGTATTGATCCATCGTGCCTTCCACAATAATCAGTGAACCCAGAGAATGCCAGGAAAACATTCCCCAGACCATAATGCTCCCGCCTCCAGCTTGGACCGTTCCTGCAATGGTTGCAGGGTGGTTCCTTTCAGAGGTTTCACGCCTTATACGCCAACGTCCATCTGTCCGATGGAGCATAAAACGCGATTCATCTGAAAACGCTACCTGTCGCCACTCAGTGGACGTCCAGCTGCTGTACTGGCGTGCAAATTCTAGCCTTCGTCGTCGATGAACACCAGTCAGCATAGGTGCACGAACCAGGCGTCCGCTTCGGAGGCCCAGACGCAGCAATATTCGCTGAATAGTGGTTTGGGAGACACTTGTGGTAGCCCCTTGGTTCATTTTAGTGGTCAGTTGCTCAACGGTAGCCCGTCTATCCCGTCTATCTGCCCGAACGCATCTCCGCAACCGTCGTTCGCCTCTGTCATCTATGGCCCGTGGTGCACCACATTTGCCACGTCGTTGATTTTGGACAGTCCCATTTTGCCATGCACGGTACACTTTTACCACGGCGGCACGCGAACAGTTCACAAACTCAGCCGTTTCGGAAATGCTTCCACCCTTGGCCCGAAAGCCAATGATCATGCCCTTTTGGACGTCGGATAAATCGCTTCGTTTCTGCATTACGCCAACGATTGAAATGTTTTCCGAAGCCCACACACACCCTTTATATACGCTCAACTGCACTGTGCTGCCACCTGCCTTCTGTGATTGGTTATTTAACTCTGAAGTGGAAAGTACGTGGTGGTCACATTAATGTGACTGGACTGTGTATTATATATATATATATATATGTATATATATATATATATACATATATATATATATATAACTGTATATATATTATATATATATATATATATATATATATATATATATATATATATATATATGCGTAATAGGAGATTGTAACTGTCCTCACTGTCTGCTATTTTTCCTTCTGGGAGTGAGACCCCTTCTGTGCGGACGACCTTCCCTCTCTTTGTCACCATCCAACCACACTTCTCTAGTCCGAATGACATCCCAATGTCAGTGCTGTATATTCTGGTGGTGTGGATCAGTGAGTCAATGTCTCGCTCACTCTTGGCATACAGCTTGATGTCATCCATGTAGAGGAGGTGACTGATTGTGGCCCCATTCTTGAGTCTGTATCCGTAGCCAGTCTTGTTGATAATTTGGCTGAGGGGGTTCAGGCCTATGCAGAACAGCAGTGGGGACAGAGCATCTCCTTGGTATATCCCACATTTGATGGACACTTGTGCATGTGGTTTGCAGTTGGCTTCAAGGGTGGTTTTCCACAGCCCCATCGAGTTTGCAATGAAGGCTCTTATAGTCCTATTGATGTTGTACATCTCTAAGCATTCAATGATCCAAGTGTGTGGCATAGGCTTTCTTGTAATCAATCCAAGCGATGCACAGGTTGGTGTGTCGGGTTTTGCAGTCTTGGGCGACTGTGTGGTCTACAAGGAGTTGGTGTTTGGCTCCTCTGCTATTTATGCCAATGGCGTTCTGTGCCGTGCTCATGTAATTATCCATGTGACCACTTATCTTAGCCCTATGATGCCTGATATGAGCTTCCATGTTGTAGAGAGACAGGTTATTGGCTGATAGTTGGATGGGATTGAAGCCTTTGAGGGATCCTTCTGTATCAGAATTATGCGCCCGTCAGTAAACCATTCAGGGTGAGTCCCATTTTGTAACAGCTGGTTCATTTGAGCTGCCAGTCACTCATGGAGGGCAGTGAGTTTCTTCAGCCAGTAGGCATGGATTATGTCAGGTCCTGGTGCTGTCCAGTTTTTCAGACCCGAGACTCGTTCTTGGACATCTGCCACAGTGATGGTTACTGGGGCTTGTTCAGGGAGGTTGCTGTGTTCCTCTCGTAGAGAGGTCAGCCACTTTGCATTGGTGTTGTGGGTCGCCTCCCTTTCCCATATGCCTTTCCAGTATTGTTCAGTCTCCAGCCTTGGTGGGTCTGCTCTGTTGTTAGTACCCTGCCATTGAGAGTACACTTTAGCTGGTTGGGTGTGGAAGAGCCGGTTGATCCTCCTGGCTTCATTCTCTCTTGTGTATCTCTTCAGGCGGCTGGCCAAGGCTTGGAGCCTTTGTTTGGCAGTTTCAAGTGCTTCTGGTATGGGCATCTGGCTGTACTTCTTGGGTACTGATCTTTTCATTGCACCCCTTTGGAGCTCTGACAGTTGGCTCACTTCCCTCCTTGTTACTTTGATCTTAGCCTCTAACAGTCTTTTCCATGGTGTGTATTGGTTCTCATGATTGCTCTTATAGCCAAGCATCTCAAGGATCACTGATGCTGAGTTGTATATTAACTCATTGGTTTCTGTTATTGTGGTGGTAGGGATTGTTCTCAATGCTGCATTCACATCTTCAATTAGGCTTTCTGGTGGTGCTTCACTCAGCCGTTGTAATTGGCGTCGGGGTTGTTTGGTGTTCATTACGGCCACGATTCTCTCTCTTAGGTCAGTTGCTGCCTCGTTCAGCTTTGATGGTTCGTTCATTACTGGGGTTACATACCCAGTCTCTGGGCGGGTAGTTGTAGTTAACTCCCCTCTGACCTGGCGTCCTGGCTCCCTCCCTTGCCATAGCATTTGTGTTGTACTTCATCAATCTCAAGTTGTGACAGCAGTTGCCGTTTGTGGATGTTGGAACACTGAGCTACTAGTTGTTTGGCAATTAGTGTTGACTGGGGATGTCGAAGTAACCATTCCTCCCACAGTCTTTGCATGTAGCCCCTCTGACTAGGGTTACTTGAGTAGTAGCATTCCAACAAATCCATGTTTTCACCTCTCGCCCATTTCCGTCATGTTCCAGTAGCCCATTTTTCATCTAGGTGCTCTGGTTCCCCAGCACCTGACGCAGACCTTGTTTGGTCGGGCGACGTCTGAGCCGGCATGTCGTGCTTATCAATGTCTCTCATGGTACGAGGTAGGCTATATAGCTCCAAGGGTCTTGCCTAAGGACCCACACTGATAGCTCAATTTCACTGCTGTAACTTGTTGCCTCAGCCCCAGCCTGGATTCGAACCTGGGTCTCCCGGATGGAAGACTGGTGACTTACCCATTGAGTATCTATATGTATCTTCTTGATATTATTTGATGTAATATTTAATTTCATATATATATATACAAATTCTTGAAATTGTGTTATTTTTGTTCTGTTCTATATTCTTTTCTCTTTAAATACAAATGCTTTCTTAGGGATGTGCCGATCAGGTTTTTTTCTGCCGATACCGATACCTATCACCCCTGAGGGATGATCGGCGATACTGATCCCCGATATCGATCACATAGTTATGATTTATTTATTTTTTGTCATAAACACTACCGTTACATTATGTGAAAACAGGAACCATGAATTCACCTTAATTTAGACAAAAACTTGTTTTTAATAACTTTTTCCAAGAAAAAAACTAAACAAAACAGGCATTGTGCAAATTGAACTGCTATCAATAATACTATCTTTAACAGACCGATAACATATGAAGGCTCTGAAGAGGCTAAATAATGCAAAGAGCCAAAATAAAACCTCTCAACATTGACAAAAGATTCAAGTATAAAACTTAACATTCAGAGGAAAATACAGGATCCATTACAATAAACAATCCTGAGTTACTGAATGAAAACTTCCTGTTAGCATGGCGGCTAGCTGGTTACTGCTAGTTCTGATTGGCTGTTTCTGACTGAGAGGAGTAACAGGGAGGAGATTGATTATTTTTTTAAAGATTATCTGTCTCATTTTAGGACAGAGAACGTTTTAATACGTATGTAAAATGTATTTTTTAAGTTAGATGCTGCAGTTTTAAACAGGTTCGGTGTGAGTCACTACCAGGTGGAGCAGAAGCGGCTCCGTGTCAAATATTACTAAATATTAAATATTACTACCTGTAGCGTAGCAGCGGTTCAACAGGAGAGCAGAACCAGCGTCTTACATCGCAGCTCCAAGACTTAAATCATTTTACAGGTTATTAGTTTAGCTTTCTGACCGTCATGCTAATCCGGGTGAGTGTTTGTAGCTGTGCTGCTTTACCTGCTGTCTGATCCTCCATGTCTTTTTACTGCAGTGAGCCTCGATGTAGCCAAACTCCGTCATTGTTTTTATGTCTATTAGCTTTGTTGTGTTGATGCATTTTTACGTGCTTCAATTTTCCGCCGCAACACGCAAACGTCCTCATTCACTCAGTGCGTTATAGTTACACATCGCTTAGCATTTGTTGCTGCGCGTTTGCGCAGTGAAGGAAAGACGAGACCAGCTGGACAGACAGGCTGGGAAATGAGATGCAAATAATCGGTATCGGTAACAGAGCCAATGATCGCCGATCCCGATCATCATCGATTTTACGGAAATCGGCTGATTATTATCGGTTACCGATCGATCGGCACACCTCTACTTTCTCTGTTTAATTGCTCTATTGTTCTTTTTTGCAGGTTTCTGTAAGGTGCAGTGAATAGGAATGTTCTGTCGTTGATCCTCACTTTCATGTTTTATTGTCAAACTTAAATTTTCATGTTCATGTGGTCACTTTTGATATGTAAACTTATCATTTATGTAAAGTTCATAAAGTTGTGAGTAAAATTAGACAATTTTAAAATGTCTGTATTAAAAAGTATTTGAATTACCTTGGGCATTTCTACTTTTATTTTTATATTGATTCTTTTAGTAATTATTATGTTGGATATATATTTATTCTTTTATTGATATATTATTTTATTTATAATGTCAGTTTTTTGGGGGGATTTGTTGACGTTATGAAATTTTGAAACAACATATTTTCCCCTTAAAATTATACATTCTCTCAATTTAAAATTCTGATCTGTGATTTGTGTTCTAATGTGAATAAAATATTAGATGTTGGCACATCATTTCGTTCAGTTTTTATTCACAATTTGTTTAGTGTCCTAACTTTTTTGGAATCCGGTTTGTATTTTAATTTCACATAATTATCACGGTAGAATCCATTTGTTAAATACTTAATGAAACATATTTACCGTGTTTGATGTTTGATGTGAATGACATATAGTCAGATGAACGAGGTAATTAGTTAAAGTTTGTTGTTTATTAAAAGTTCAGAAACTACAGCGGCTGTGATGAGCAACAAGGCAAACAAAGGTAAAACAACCTGAACAGGTGATCAACTCTAAACCACTTGTACCTTTTTACTCTCCATCTCTCTGTCATTTAAGCACACCCGTTCCCATGGTAACCTCCTGCGCTCCAGGCGCTGACCAGAGATTACGTTAAAAACATAACATTTAGTTCACAATATCAGGATTTCAGGCTTGATATATATTTTTGCGATTATTAATAAGCCTCTCATGTGATTAGTTAATTTTAAACTCCTGCCCTGCTAGTTATTTTGATAATGCAACCGAAACGCACAGAATTGCGCAACACCTTGTTGAAACTACTGAGATTATTGTTGTTGGGTCATTAATTTTAACACGTTTTTTTTTTGTTCTTTAATAAAGTTACGAACGTTTTAATGAGCCAGAGGAGGACGTGCTGGTCTCATCGTTATGGCGGCTGTTAACTTTTCCTGATGAACCTCCAAACGTCGTGGGTTAAACACAGCGGAGCTCCTTCTCGCTCCAAGGCTGAGGTGGTTGGAGACTTCAGGGTTAAATCCCTTCGTGGTTCTCAGCGACCGCAGTGAACCACGTAAGCAAGAGACAGTCAAAGGTTCCTTCCGAAGGTGAACGTTTATTTATAGCCCAGTAACAAAACATACGACCAGGAACTGTAACGATCGCTCTCCTAAAACATGGAACTCTACTTACTCTAATAAAACTCTCTATCCCGAACATGTGGGCCCCCTGCTGGTGTAGCGGTGCTAGTGCAACACGGCGTTCAGTTTGTCACCTAATGCTGAGATCGACTCAAAACCTTCCGCGATTGACGTATTATTGGACTCCTGCTCTAACAAAGCACGGGTCCAACAAAGCAGTTTAGATTGTTCTTGAAAAAACTAATCAGTCACGGCTAATTAGTGGGTGCACTCACGGCTGCAGAGTGAACCCATTGATTCTTTACAGCAGACGGGCGATCCGCTCTACGGAAGAGATTAAAGACGGAGATTAAAGATTAAAGACTTTAAAGTCAGAATTCTTTTTTTTCTTCTCGATGGCCCTAATCCCCTTCTGTACCCCTGTAGGTACTACTTAATTAACCTAATTAATAATTATCTATATCGACAATTACTGACGTCGACTACATGACTCCATGGTAAGTTTTTAAGTCATGTAGTCCAGTTCTAATACACACAATAAAATGTCAATGCCGGTAGCTTTCAGGGGAGGTTTTCCTAGAGAGACCCAGAGAAGACTTAAAACCAGGAAGTCTGAAATGGACACTATGGACTCGTGGATCAGACAAAGTAGGTTTTATGAAATCAGTCTTCGTCGGTTTGGCACCAGCTGCAGAGGCTGATGAAAGGAGCAGCAGCTCGGCTGAGCAGGTCGATGTAGGCCTGCCGAAATCGTCTGTTCATGACCGCATACAGAATAGGGTTAATGAAGCAGTTGAGCCAGGTGAGGTTGACACAGAACATTTGCAATATCTTTGGGGCGTGGTTTCCTTTGTCCACTATGTTTAGTAGTAAATATGGGACAAAGGAGCACACAAAGCAGATAAACACAGCAAAACACATGCGGGTCACACGATCAAATTCGTTATCATCAGGAGTCACAGACTGGAACTGTCGCAAAGCTGAGCTCCAAGGTGGGAGGATGGCCTTTTTGTTACCATGTGTGCTTTGGTCCGGTCCTGCTTGGCTGCTAAACTCTGAACTACATGTCTTCCATACATTACTTTCCACTCTGCTATCATCCGTCCCCTGACCTGAAGTAATAGATTTCCTCCTGTAGTGGACCATAACTTTTGATGCACGCTTTACTTTTCTGTAGATGAGCATGTAGAAGACTCCAATAAATCCTAGACCCATGATGAAATAGATGAAAAGTATGATGGCGGAGTAGGGGCGGCCTTTGGTACGATGGAAGGTGCAGGTGCACAGCTGAGGCACAAACATGTAAACAGACCAGAGCGGGGCGAAGCTGGCCAGACCCAGACCCCAAGCTGAGACCAGGAGTAAAGTAAGTCCAAGGTTGGAAAACACGCGGTTGAAAACGGCTCTTTTTGCAACCAGGAGGTATCGGCTTACTGCCACCAGGCAGAGGGTGATGATGGAGACGGAGTTGGTGAGGAAGACGAGTAACGCAAAGATCTGGCACCAGACCTGACCAGTACGCCATCTGAGGTGCAGGTAGGTGTCTACAACCATGGGCTGCAGGATGGAGCAGAAGACAAGGTCAGTCACTGCCAGGTTAACGATGAGCACGTTGAAGCGAGTCTGGAGACGGGAGTTGAGGAAGAAGGCCAGGATGGTCATCAGGTTCCCCACAGTTCCAGCGATGATCACAAAACATCCCCACACCACAGCAAAGTACCGGTACTCCACCACCGAGGAGCTGTAGCAGGAGAAGTTACTGTCCTCCATTTGGTTTGTGTAATTCATCTTTATGCTGTGAAAATAATAGAGAAGTTGGTTTCCTTTAGCTGATTTCATAGCAGGTAACCGGTTTGAACAAATTTTCAAAAATCTCACTCTCTAAAATTGTTTATTTGGTTAAACCGAACCCCAAAAGACCTACAACTGTCATCACAACAGCTGGTTCTACAAAGGATTCACTCAGGCTCTACATTTGCCTTGTCTATTTTTATGTTTGACCCGTGTCTTTACAGGAAGGTCTGTGTTAACCACACAGTGACAGAAACAGGAAGGTCTTGTAGTTTATAACAACTAGTCTAAACCTGAAATGTGTACAATCAGATTTCTGATTGTACACATTTCACATTGTACACTGAGTACAAAATAATGCAACATTTTGTTTTAGAAATATCTGTAATATCGTTGAAAACCATGCAGCATTTGCTTTCCCCTTTAAAACTATTCACTGTTTTCACTTAGCACCTGAATAAAACTCAACATTTGAGGTTGTTACTCAGGAAAATGTGAATACATTGCCCATCCATCTATACACCCTTGTACCTAGTCGGGTCGGGAGGTTGCCAGTGCTTATCTCCTTCTAACGTTCCAGGTGAGAGGTGGGGTCACACTGGGCAGGTTGCCAGTTTGTCGCAGGGCAACACAGAGACGACAGGACAAACACACACACTCACACATTGGGACAATTTGGAGAGGCTAATCAATCTGACAGTCATGTTTTTGTACTGTAGGAGGAAGCTGGAGTACCCAGAGAGAACCTACACATGCACAGCGAGAACATGCAAACTCCATGCAGAAAGACCCCAGGCTGGGAATCGAACCCAGAACCTTCTTGCTGCAAGGCAACAACTCTACCAACTATGCAGCCCTTGTTTTCAATAATTGTCATAATTAAATTCTGACACCTTGTTTTGTTTTGAATAATTGTTATAATTAAACTCTGATGTCAAAAAGGCTTTTGAACTCTTGTCATGGAATAACTTAGCAAAGACCCAACATTTGCAAATGTTTTTCCATGTTGTCTGAAGTAGATCGTCACAAATAAACTTGATAAGTCCAACTCAGCTACTTCACAATGCAGAAGTGGCCCAACAAGAGGAAATGATTAAAGGGGTTTTTTCACTTCAACTCTAAATTTAGGATGAGATCAAAAATTCCAAACAATATACATATATATAGTTCAGAAATTAATTTAACATGTCATTAAAATGTGCCTCCAAATCCGAGGCCATGGTCTTGAACTGGAAATGGGTAGAGTGCCTTCTCCAGGTCAGGGGAGGATGTCCTGCCCCAAGTGGAGGAGTTTAAGTATCTCGGGATCTTGTTCATGAATGAGAGAAGCAGGGAGTGGGAGATCGACAGGCAGATTGGCACAGCGTCTGCCGTGAAGCTGGTGGTTGTGATGAAGATGAGCTGAGTCAAAAACCAAAGCTCTCAATTTACCGGTTGATCTACGTTCCCACCCTCATCTATGGTTATGAGCTTTGTGTCATGACTGAAAGAACGAGATCACAGATACAAGCTGATGAAGTGGGTTTCCTCCGCAGGGTGTCTGGGCTCTCCCTTAGAGAGAGGGTGAGAAGCTCGGTCATCCAGGAGGGACTCAGAGTAGAGCCGCTGCTCCTCCATGTCAAGAGGAGCCAGTTGAGGTGACTTGGCATCTGGTCAGGATGCCTCCCTGGTGAGGTGCTCTGGGCACGTCCCACCGGGAGGAGGCCTCGGGGAAGACCCAGGACACGCTGGAGGGACTATGTCTCTCGGCTGGCTTGTGAACACCTTGGGTTCCCCAGAGGAGCTGGAACAAGTGGCTGGGGAGAGAGACTGAAGTCGGGCCTCCCTGCTGAAGTTGCTGCCCGAGCAACATGATCCCGGATGAAGCGGCAGAAAATGGGTGGAATAAAATATAATATTCTTTGTGTATTACCTTTTAGCCTATCATACTAGAAAATAATATTACTGATTTACAGTCGCTAAAAAAATAAATGTACACAGAAACTAGGATTGTTAAACTGAAAATTAAATTTAAAAAACACTTAAAGTCCATACAAGTCAAAATACCAAGCCTGTTTTATTTAACACAGAAAAGTGAGGAGTGATGATTATACAAGGGAAAAAGACACAATTAGAGTCTAAAAATAATTATGACAGCAAGATTACAAATTATAATACCAAGGACTAGATCTCAGAACTACAGTAAAATAAAATCTGAAGTACATGTTTTTTTTGTTTTCAATGATGGAGTTTCAAATAATTGTTACAATTAAACCCAAAATACTTTACTTTACAGGTCAAAGAGCACAAATTTATATCAAATGGAGACCAAACAGATGAAATCTGTTTGTACACATTTCAGGTTTAGACTAGTTGTTATAAACTACAAGACCTTCCTGTTTCTGTCACTGTGTGGTTAACACAGACCTTCCTGTAAAGACACGGGTCAAACATAAAAATAGACAAGGCAAATGTAGAGCCAATCTGAAGTTCATAGTTACCACAATGTCTGCAAACTAGACAACTTTTTATAAAGTTCAACGTTAACACAGTTAAACATGTAAACACCTTGTAAAACTGGAGCTGCTGGACATAGAATGAAATGAAACCAGTTTCATCCAGTCTGACAGGAAACCTGTGTGCCTTGTTCACATCATGGTTTTACAAAGTCATAGAAATGATTCACAATGACGATCAAATCAAACGTTATACTGTTCTGAAGCTCGCTACCTTGTGGTGGTTTAACTGTACAACCACAAATCCCCTACCAGCTTACTGTTCTAAGACTTTTTGAAAATTATTTGTCATTAAATATGTTTATGCATAATATGAAGAGATTTATTAAAACCTTACCTTATGTATTTTCAGTGTTATTTTAGTTCCCTATTTTTTTTGTTTTTATTTGAATTATCTCCTGACAGTTCTGTACAAAAGTTGTTGCTCCATCCCAGAGTTCTGTATTTTTTTAAAATTTTATTTATTTTTGTTTAATTTATTTTTGTTCTTTGCATTTTTAACTAATAGTTTGTATACCATAATAGATATTTAATTTCTTACATATTTTTCCAACTGATTATCTGCTAGCTGCAAATACTACTGTGTACCTAAATACTGTCAGTAGCCCATTTTTTTATTATTTCATTTTTTTCTCTATCCACTGTAGAGCCAACAGTTTTGTAGAGTATAATGATTGAAAATGAAGTTTCCCCCCCCCAAATTACAGACTGTCATGGCCCGAGTTCTGTTTTTTTTTCTTTTCTTTTTTTTTTTTTTGGTTTGCCTGCTGATTCCTCCTCCGTCCACCAGGTGTCACTAGTCGACTGAGCCCCTGGAGAGATGCGAGGCCAACCCCGTAGACACACCTGTGTCTAATCGGGAGGTGGCTGCTGTGGTTTACTTATGGAGCGGCTGGCTGACACTGCATCGCCTGAGTGTTTGCCTTGCTTGGTAAACATAACTCCTCGACGGCTTAGAAACTACCTCTTAGTAGTGATCGGCAAATGAAGCCTCATGAAGCAATGAAGCTTTCCAGCCCTTTGCTTTGCAAAAAGGTTCATTACTCGATGCTTCATTCATGACTCACTAGTGGTGAAACTGTAACTGCCTTGTCACTCAGTTGGATCTTACTTCCAAAAATTACTAAACGCAATATTGTCACAAAGTTTTCATCAAACTCATGTTTAGTAACAGGAGAATCAATGAAACCATATTTAATTGTCATATGTTTTAATTATTACAATTATTTGTAGCCAATCTAATCTTGGTTTATGTTGAACGTCAGTGCTTGTGTTGGGTTTTCTTTTATGTCAGACTGATTTGAAAAAGACATTTGATGTTTTGGTGTCTTGGGAGTGCAGTACCTGTTGGGGCGTTCACTTTTACTTGGATTTATAATTGGCTCTGATCTCTTATATTTGGCTACATGTTGAATTTTTGTTCTGCAACACCATTAAATCTGTTTCTGCTGTGAAAGACGGATATATTTTTGCTAATCAGACTACAAATAATAGTGGAACTTTGCAGAAGGTGAGAAATTGGGAGGTGAAGGGTTAATTATTATCTAAGAATAATTTTATTGTGAGGACAATCTCAAAATATTTCCAGATGTCAGAGATTTTCCTCTTGCTGGCTCCATTTCAGACAATCAGTCAACTTTATTTGTGCAGCACATTTCAGCAACAATGGAGTTTAACGAGATTTACATCATAAAATCACAAAAGTATAGTTATATATAAAAAACAATCTACAATTGAGAAAATCCGTAACAAACATTACATTTTGATGAGTGTCATCATCAATAAACATCAAATATGTCGGTCAATGTTTAATTTATTTGGCCACTGAAGACTGATATCATCCTCTGGTGCGACCAAATGGACAATCACAGCACGGCTCATCGCGCTTTTATTTTGAAAATCGACACGCAAAATGAAGCAGTCACGTGACCCATGCAATGCGAGGCCTCGTTTGTTGCCAGTCATAGACATAATATAAGGATAGACGCCTCACGCACCGCTCTCGCCTATTGTCGCTGACGAGATTTAGGGCGGCCATCTTGGAGCGGTAGACCACTCCACTCAGCCTTATGTGTTTAGCAGGTAAAATGACATATCAGCGCATTTAATCGATCATAACACGCTGAATAGTAATCACATTGTCATGTATTTAAATTTTAGGCATACAGCTATTAAAACTGCATGTATAGGAACGTATAGTTTAGCATATTTAAATACTTTTGGTGGAATACAATATTTTAAAGTATGACATGTTTGGCAAGATTCAACCAACGATGCAATTTATTCACACACGCATTATGTATATATTAAGATATATATTCAGATAATCTCATGTGTGTGTGTATATATATATATACACACATGAGATATATATACACATACATACATACTTATCTGCTGTGACAGCAATATTTACATGTTCATTACATTTTTACATAATCTAATAGCCTTGAAATAGGACAGTTTTGCTGAGTTTTTTTCTGGTGCTGCCTTTCTGCAAACCAAGACAGGTGATCTTTGCAATGTGGTGCATCCTTATCTTCAGAAATACAGACACAACTAATGACAAGTCAGAATGATGGTTGTCAATGCCAAATTGTGTCTCCTGAGTGTGTTCCCCAAGCTGGAAATCATCTTCTGTTCCAATGTCTTCACAGACGATAGACGTGGCAACTATTCTACTGGCAGAGCCTCAGTAGAAACCTCAGTCTCATTGTTTCCATCCCCCAGGTCCACGAAGCCAGACAGTGACTGTGTATGTGGATTATATTGTACATGCTTTCTGATTGCCATTGCATCCAAAATGAGTGCAACAAATCCATATTTAGCATAGTCTTCCTTGCATCTTCTCTCCAGCATATTCAGCATCATCTTGTTCAAGCCAGGCCTGTCATCTATTGAACAGAACCAGCTGTAAAAAGTAGTAGTAGGAGCATAAATATTTAACATGTTTGTAATAATAAAAGGTTACATAAAACCAAAGAAAATAATTTGGGCAATGTTAAGGCTACCTTTGTAATGTGTGCGGATGTGGGAGGGGAAATCCTCGCTTCTCTCTAAGGTATTTGTATGCCTTTGGGCCATGGAGATGAAGTGTGAGGGCAAACTCTCTATATTCGTTGGAGTATTCATGGCCCTTTTTCTCCATAAACTGTAGTTGTAGATCTGACAATTTAAGAGGAAAAAAATATAAACTCTCCTGATATAGCTCTGGAAGGGAAAAAAACATACAAGAAAATGTACATAAATTTTGAGGAATTAATTTTTTAATTACCAGAGTAGAATTCAAGCCGTTCTTTAAGTTCTTCATTAATGAGATTTTTTTCACTCAATTCCCCCAAAAGTGAATTTACTGTGGTCTTTGCCCTCTTCTCTCTGGCCATGGTGTTTTTCTTGTCCCGCTCCAGATATTCCACTCTTGCCAAGGCTCTCTTAAGTTTTGCAGTGACAGCTGTAAGAGAAGCTGGCAATGTATAGCAATGATCCTATAGACAGAGGGATGAATATCACATATCACTTAGATACCACTACGGTACACCGTCTTTCAGACAACAGCAGCACTGTGTGCGTCTTCAACTGTATGTTAGTTTTATTTGTGAGAACATTCAACATGAGCGTTAGAAAACAATTTAGATTTTAATATGATCTTGACCAGTATGATATGATGTTTACAATAGAAAAAATACATCATTAGACTGAGGTTTCAGGTCTGAATTGCAAGTTTCTGGGTCATCTTGAGAGGCCACAGACACACTAGTTAGAGCTTTTGTGGAGGTTATCGTAGTCCTGTAGTTTTGAACCTTAAATGTAAAAACCTTATGAATATGGACTTTACAGTATATACAACCTGTACATAAACACACATATCTCACCGTCTCTTAAGGCCAACATTATGTACATTTATGAATGCTAATGAACTTAATGCACCTACTCTTTGAAGGTGAACTGGGAAGCTGAAAATTGATGGTATCACATCAGCTCTCAGTCTGACAACCTGACCAGTTTTGTCAAAATCCTTCGTTTTGAAATGCTCACTGCATAGCACAGATGAACTACTTGCAGTGAATCCATCCCTCCTCAAAGCTACTTCCCACCTGTTCCTCATCTCTTTATCTTTTGAAAACCTTTAAAACAAAAACGTGATATCAGGGAGTGTGTACACAAAAACATTGTCCCAATGATGTCCATGTTATTTTATTTATATACTGTTATTTAGTGAGTTCATTGAAGTTATTTTGTACTGGCTGATCTGCACATAAGGCAACGATTGAAACTAAGGAGCCTTGTTGCCTTCTTAAGCTAGCAGAGCATTCAGAAAAACGTTACACTCACTATTTTTGATCTTCATATTTCAAACAACATAAAACTCCAAATTTGATTAATATTTGTTGATAACTATAATTAACCAAAGCTACTGAAATTGCGAGTAGGCCTGTTTGAAACATATTCCTGTCATCAAATCTCCGGCTGAAGACCGATAGCTAACATTTCAGTTAGCTATCGGTCTAACCGCTGGTGGGAATAAATACAGTACAGTAATATTACATTCACAACATACTAACAATAATATGTCATTCTTACTTGTGAAAAGTTATCCCCCGGTCCCTGACATCAACAATTCTTTGATTTAAACACGAAAAAGCCGAGCAGAACTGAGGCATCTTCTGCTGTTTTGGTTAAGCAAAGTACGAGGGTCTACCGCCCCAAGATGGCCGCCGTATTTCCTGCACCGGAGCGGCGCATGAGGCGTCTACCCTTATATTATGTCTATGTTGCCAGTCACGTGGTTTTCAGCAAGACAACACAAGCCTCAAAGTGGGTCTTCATCGGATACGCCCCCTTTTTACTCGGTACACGCCTGGAAGCCTGGATTCAGATAGACCATCACTACCTCTTAGTGTTTTGTTGTTGTTTGCTTCCTATGGGTAATTCCTCCTTGTGTTCTCGTCAGGTGTCTTCCCGTGTGTGTCAAGTTCGCCAATGCTCGCTGTCTCCCCTGGATCTCTCCGTGTGTTCCTCCACGACGCCATAGGAAGTACCTATCGGTCGCCAAGCCCCGTGCACACCCTCTTCCCGGTCCCACCCCAGCGGCTTCTCCTCGGGACGCCACTGGTAGAACCCGCAGGTAGCCTTAGTCCTGGGTACTAGGATAGTCCTGGACCTCCGCCAGCGGCTCCGTTCTACCAGGGTAAATCTTACCAGTCCCCCGTCCAACGCTCGTCCGGAACCCAAGCCCTTAGCGCTCTCTCTCTCTCTCTCTCTCTCTCTCTCTCTCTCTCTCTCTCTCTCTCTCTCTCTCTCTCTCTCTCTCACCCTTTCTCCTCATTTTCCTGTAAACTCACTTAACTGATTATTGTTTCTCCTGAGTGTGTTGCATGTGGGCCAGAAAACTGGTACCCGATGTTGGAGGAAAACCTTATTTAACTATTAAAAACAACTAGGCTCGGGCTTTCCTCCTGGTCCTAGGCTCTTTCTTGTATCCGAAGCCGAGCCGCGGCCGTGTGGCACAAAACAGAGGCGCACGCTACGTGTTGACGTCACAGAAGCTCAGAGTTTAATCCAATCAGTGGACAGTATAACACAAGACAGAAAATTTAAAGAAACACAGTCACACATTAGTCACCTGATAGAATAAGACAGATAGAGAAAAAACGAAGACGTCTTCGGAGAAATAGCCAGCCCAAAAGGAGCTAAAAATTGGCTATTTCTGGCTCATTTTCTTTGTGCAAGAGGTTTTATACTAGTAGGTGTGTTCTATTCAAATAGGGGGCAACACTTCTCGACCAACCAAAAGCTGTCTCTGACCCTTTTCAAATTCAGAAAATTCCTAGAGTTCCTTCTAAAACAAAAACGCGGCTTCTCCTTTTGTTTTAAATAAGTTAGAAGCAGGATGTCTCCGATCCCCTGTTGGTTTATGGCTTTTCACAAATTACTGTGAAACAGCTGGAACTTCCACTGGTGATATCCTGACATAAAAAACTAATTTGAAACCTTTTATGACAATTCACTCTAGACCAAAAAGTAAAGGTCAATAAGCCAGAAAAAGTTTCTAATTCCAAAACTATTATTAGACCATTTTCGATTAAATCAGGTTACATTTTACAACTAGCATATTTTAAATATATTTTCTTAACACCGACATGACACAGACACTTACAAACACAAATTTACAGCAGCATAATTCTAAATTTAATCATTTGTTTTCACCTGAATTTTACTCAACCAAATATAAACGGATCAAGCAGCAGAATAATGTCCAAAATTAAAATAAAGTTCAGCTGCAGTGCAAACCTGATTCCAGGTTGAATGGAAAACTAAAGTAAACGACAAAACATTTATTTTTCTTTTATTTGAAGAATGCAAAAAACTAAACTACTATCTGAGCTACATGTTTTCCATAGATAGATAGATATTAACATTTCATTGGAGAAAAGTGATTCTCTGTGTTATTCTATGTGTGTGTGTCTATATACATATATACATACACCTAAACACCAGAGCAATAGAGGCTCAGATCTACCACACCAGACAAGACCCAAGGTGCAGGTTGTGCAAGGAGGCCCCTGAGACAGTCCAGCACATAACAGCAGGGTGCAAGATGCTGGCAGGGAAAGCGTACATGGAACGACATAACCGAGTGGCGGGCATAGTGTACAGGAACATCTGTGCAGAATATGGACTGGAAGCCCCGAGATCGAAGTGGGAAACACCCCCAAAGGTGGTGGAGAATGACCGAGCTAAGATCCTGTGGGACTTCCAGATCCAGACAGACAAGATGGTAATGGCGAACCAACCGGACATTGTGGTGGTGGATAAAGAACAGAAGAAAGCCGTTGTGGTGGATGTAGCTATACCAAGTGACTACAACACCCGGAAATAGGAGCATGAGAAACTGGAGAAATACCAGGACCTCAGGGAGGAACTGGAAAAGAACTGGAAGGTGAAGACCACAGTGGTGCCTGTGGTCATCGGGGCAGTCACCCCCAAACTGGAGCAGTGGCTAAAACAGATGCCCAGGAACAACATCAGACATCTCAGTCCAGAAATGTGCAGTACTAGGCACAGCCAAGATACTGCACAGAACCTTCAAGCTCCCAGGCCTCTGGTAGAGGACCCGAGCTCAGAGGATGAAAGAGACAACCTGCGGAGAGTGAGAAGGGATTTTTTTTTCTTTTTTTGTGTGTGTGTATATATATATATATATATATATATATATAATATATATATTAGCTCATTAACATTAACTTCACTCACATTTCTCCAATGAATATTTATCAAATGTTATGATTAGAAGGTTAAGTTACTTTTACTTTGTTTTCCTGTGGTTGTAGACTTGGCAGTAAAAATGGATAACATAGGAATAATAACTTTATATCCCTTTTAAGAGGTTACACTCTATTCTGCTGTGGTGCCTTTGGAAACAAAGTACATGAAGTTTGTGCTCAGGTGGGAAAACCCTGTGAATCACATGGTGGGACTTGTGCTTCAAACTGCTCACTACAGAATACATCTGCCTCTGTCATCCACCAGTTCACTGCAGACTGGAACCAGTCCACTGCAGACTGAACCAGTCCACTGCAGACTGGAACCAGTTCACTGCAGACTGGAACCAGTTCACTGCAGACTGGAACCAGTCCACTGCAGACTGGCACACGCCAAGGACCCAACATGGACGTCTTCTTAAGTTGTAAACCCTGAGTACATACTGTTGAAATAAAATTGATATGCCTTTTGTAAATACATTTTCTCTATCAACGACTTAAATTGTTAACTGTGGTAATTATATTTGTGTAATCTACACAACCATGTAACCATGTACAGTGCTTAATATAATTATTAAATGATGTTTTAATGAAACAGCTACAAACCTTATGTCTTTGGTCCACAATAGCAGCTTTAATTTTAGCGTTTCCTCTCCTCACCATACTTTGTTGCCAGATGCGTAAAATTTACAAAAAGAAGCTATTTAAATGTAATAGTTGCACATATATAGATTACTTGAGAAGCTATTAAAAATAGTTTTTTCAAGAACTATACACAAAATCAATTCATTTATTAATAGATAGTTATCAATTAACTACAGAATAGATGCACAAAGATTTAATTTCTAACAGCTGCTAGCAGTAGTGAGTGTTCATCCAAGAAGTGTGACTTGCAGGAGCAGGGAGGCTCTGTACTGGTTTGTGTCCTTTTATAAATCTAGAGGTCCATGATACTTTGAATAGGCAACAGATGTTCCACAGCTGATTGACTGAACTTGCCATGGACAGAGGAACAAAACCATCTCAGATATGGTAGGTTGTTAGGTCGGCTACTGTTGGGAAAGATGGACAAAAAAACAAATGGAGAAATTATGAATCACATCAGAATATGTAAATTATTTGGCAGATGTTGCTTTAAAATGCTTTTCTAAACAACAGTGATTGAAGATGTAATTGATTTTAGTGAATGTTTTAACAACACAACACTGAAAGACAGCGGTGTATGTTTCTTAACTGTGGCTAAAGCTGCTGCTATAGCTGGTTTACTCTCCAATCGGAGGCTGGTTCCTTTGAATACAGTTGGAGAATTTTAAATTGACAATGTCTAATAACGGCTAACACTTAAATGCTGTTTTACTAAAGTTGATACAGAAAGTGAACCTTTTAACGTTACAACACTGACAGGCAGCGGTGTATATATTTCCCCAACTGTGGCTAAAGCTGCTGCTAGCTGGTTTACTCTCCGACCGGAGGCTGTTTATTATATACACAGTCAGATAATGGTGGATTGACAATGAGAAATAACAGCTATCTAACACTTAAATATTATTATTATTATTATTGTACCTTTAAGATAATGAGTATTCGTAAATTTTTCAGTCAGGTTTCCCGAGGACTGTTGAACTGAGGCCGAATCGCCAAGTAGGTAGACATTCACAATCGATCTGCCCATGGATCGTTCTCTTTCCTGTTTATTGACCAATAGTAGAAGAGCTGGACATTGAAGGCAGCCCACTTCATTAACATAACGATGCAACAAAAATACAGCGAGAAAACAATACAGAAATAAATACAGCAAACGTAAAGGGGAGAAGTTAAAAAATCAAAGTATATATTTATGCTTTATTTCTTATCAAAATATACATTATTTTATTTATATATTTATGTGAGGGTTCTCACATTAACCAGCCAGAGAGATGCTGAATGGATTAAAAAAATAATCTTAATTTATTATAAAAAAGTTCAAAAATAATTAAACAATGAAGAACCGGGCCCAAAAATTGAGGTCAACGTAACAAACTCCAACTCAGATACTAACACAAAGAACTCAAACACAAAACTGACCTAACAAACAAGACATGAGGGAAACTTAAATAGTGACTGATCAGACAACTGCTGACACACAAGGGTGAATTAAACATACAAAAACTTAAACAAATACAATATGAAATCTAAGTTAAACAAACACCAAAATGAAACTACCAAAATAGAGGAAACATTAAAGAAACAGTCAAATTAAATGAAAGAAAACCAAATTTCCCCGTCCCCTGGCAAACAAATGGAACGACCCGCTGAGGTTTGTCAGCCATATATGGACATCAATTAGGTGGATCTCTTCTATGACCCTCCAGCAGCTCCACAGGAAACTGGTAACTCAAAACAAATACATTAATTTGTTGCTTTTAACAAAAATATAAAGAATTGACAAATAAAGTTAACTAAATGTGTGCACTTCAAATAGTTAACTAAAATGTCAAGTTAATGAAAATAATTTTCAAAAATAAAAATCTAAACTATTCACTAATTAATGTTAAGGATGAACAAAACAAACAGTTACCATTCAGGTCTCTGTGTGACAGTAGGGTCAGCTGTCACAATTTATTGTATTTATTATGTAGTATATATATTTTTCTTTATACATTTCTACTTTTATTTTTATATTGATATTTTCATGTATTAGTATGTTGGATATATATATTTATATATTTTTACTTTTTATATTGATTTGTTTATTTATTATTATGTTGGATATATACTTATTCTTTTATTTATATATGTTGGATATATATTTATTCCTTTTTTTATATTTTTATTCTTTTATTTATTATGTCAGTTTTGGCCCTCCATACAGCTTTTCAAAAGTCAAAATGTTTAAACTACTGTTTTCCATTTCTCTAAAGCCATACATCATTTCACAGTGTCTACAAATCCCAAAAATGTTGGGATAAGTAGCAATTGGTGGCTGGAAAAAGGAAATTGAACATATAACAAACAGCTTGAAGACCAATTAACACTAATTAGGTCAATTGACAACATGATTGGGTATAAAAAGAGCTTCTTAGAGTGTCAATGTCTCTCTGAAGCCAAGATGGTAAGAGGATCACCAATTCCACCATTGTTGCACAGAAAGATAGTGCAGCAATACCAGAATGGTGTTACCCTGAGTAAAATAGCAAAAACTTTTAAGTTAACATCATCAACCGTGCATAACACCATCAAGATTCAGAGAATTTGGAACAATTGCTGTCCGTAAGGGTCAAGGCCGTAAAACTCTACTGGATGCTTGTGATCTCTGGGTCCTTAAACGTCACTGCACCTCAAAAATAAATGCCACTGTCAAGGAAATATATTATTATATTATATTAAATATACTGTATTAGACATGAATGGGAGAGCATTCCTATTTCTAAACTTGAGAAACTGGTCTCCTCTGTCCCCAGACATCTGTCGAGTGTTCTAAGAAGAAGGGGAGATGCCAGTGGTAAAAATAGCCTTGTCCCAACTTTTTGGGGATTTGTTGATGTCATGAAATTTTGAAACAACATATTTTCCCTTAAAATTATAAGTTCTCTCAGTTTAAAATTCTGATCTGTGATTGGTGTTCTATTGTGAATAAAATATTAGATGTTGGCACATCCACATCATTTCATTCAGTTTTTATTCACAATTTGTTTAGTGTCCTAACTTTCTTGGAATCCGGTTTGTATATTAATTTCACATAATTATCATGGTAGAATCCATTTGTTAAATACTTAATGAAACATATTTACCGTGTTTGATGTTTGATGTGAATGACATATAGTCAGATGAACGAGGTAATTAGTTAAAGTTTGTTGTTTATTAAAAGTTCAGAAACTACAGCGGCTGTGATGAGCAACAAGGCAAACAAAGGTAAAACAACCTGAACAGGTGATCAACTCTAAACCACTTGTACCTTTTTACTCTCCATCTCTCTGTCATTTAAGCACACCCGTTCCCATGGTAACCTCCTGCGCTCCAGGCGCTGACCAGAGATTACGTTAAAATCATAACATTTAGTTCACAATATCAGGATTTCAGGCTTGATATATATTGTTGCGATTTTTAATAAGCCTCTCATGAACACAGCCGTGAGTGATTAGTTAATTTTAAACTCCTGCCCTGCTAGTTATTTTGATAATGCAACCGAAACGCACAGAATTGCGCAACACCTTGTTGAAACTACTGAGATTATTGTTGTTGGGTCATTAATTTTAACACGTTTTTTTTTTTGTTCTTTAATAAAGTTACGAACGTTTTAATGAGCCAGAGGAGGACGTGCTGGTCTCATCGTTATGGCGGCTGTTAACTTTTCCTGATGAACCTCCAAACGTCGTGGGTTAAACACAGCGGAGCTCCTTCTCGCTCCAAGGCTGAGGTGGTTGGAGACTTCAGGGTTAAATCCCTTCGTGGTTCTCAGCGACCGCAGTGAACCACGTAAGCAAGAGACAGTCAAAGGTTCCTTCGGAAGGTGAACGTTTATTTATAGCCCAGTAACAAAACATACGACCAGGAACTGTAACGATCGCTCTCCTAAAACATGGAACTCTACTTACTCTAATAAAACTCTCTATCCCGAACATGTGGGCCCCCTGCTGGTGTAGCGGTGCTAGTGCAACACGGCGTTCACTTTGTCACCTAATGCTGAGATCGACTCAAAACCTTCCGCGATTGACGTATTATTGGACTCCTGCTCTAACAAAGCACGAACAGTTTAGAAACAATATGAAATGGGAAAAAGCTATTTATTAATTGATTAAGTAGTGTTTAGATTGTTCTTGAAAAACTAATCAGTCACGGCTACTTACACTCTAAAAAGTGTTTTTGGGCTGAAGTTCATCTTATTGATTTATTTACATTCATTTAACTTAATTATTTTGCTTTTGCTAAGCCAACTTACTTTTTTGTGTTAATTTAACTCAAAACTTACACTAAATAGTTGAACCAACTTAATTGAATTGCTTCCATAGGTAACAAGCAATTCAATTAAGTTACTCCATCTTAATTTATTAAGTTTCTCCAACTTAATTTGTTAAATTTATCCAACTTAATTTATTAAGTTTATCCAACTTAATTTATTAAATTTATCCTACTTAATTTAAGTTTATCCAACTTAATTTAAGTTTATCTGACTTAATTTATTAGGGTTATCCAACTTAATTTAAGTTTATCCAACTTTATTTATTAAGTTTATCCAACTTAATTTATTAAGTTTAACCAATTCAATATATTCTAATCATTCAACTCAACTTGTTAATTTTATTTAACAAATTTATTAAGTATGTTTAAGATAACAGATTTAAGTCACTCTTACTCAAATCATTTATTTTCTTCTAATAAACATTTAAAATCTCTTTGTCTTAATTCTACAGAAAGTCAACTCAAACTTTTAAGTAGTTCCAAACTAAATATTTGGGAAAACTCTTTTTACAGTGTCCTCTAAATATACTCAAATTTAAAAGTTATAAATCTTTTCCTTAAAGGACCTTTTTACTTTGAATTTACTTGAAATAATTAAGTTCAATACCATATTTGTATCGTCTGACCAGATAGTTTTACTTTTACTTGAGTACATTTTTGTCTATGTATTTGTACTTCTACTTAAATAAATTTTTTGAGAACTTTTTCCACCACTGTCGTTTCCATAGCAACGATCAGAAGCAAGACCTTACCTCGGAACTACAGCGAGCTCACGGATGAGGTCATAGATGAGGTCACAGCAGATCAAAGAAGTTCTGAGGCTTTGATTGCTGAAATCTCAACACTTCCGTCAGAATCCAAACGCTTCTCTGAGATTCAGATTTTGTGCCTAGAGATTATTTTTGTGTTTCCAAGATGCCATACCATTTTGTTCTACCATTCGGATTTCTGACAGGAGCGAAGAAGGTATGTGACTACTTCTTCCCAAGAGACTGCTCAGATGAAAGGAGAGGAGATGAATCAGAAGAAAGAACCACTCAGATTGGTTCTGGGACGGACTTCCATCCCATCCCAAAGCACAACCTGACTCGGATGGGGGTGAAGTGAGAGATTGGTTCTGGGACGGACTTCCATCCCGTCCCAAAGCACAACCTAACTCGGATGGGGATGAAGAGAGAGACTGGTTCTGGGACGGATTTCCATCCCATCCCAAACCACAAGCTGATCCGGCTGGGAAAATTTGTGTTGAACAGGTGGCAGACCCTCAGTCTACAGAGACTTCACAAAACAGGACTGCAGATGTTGGAACTGATGAAACTGACCCAGCTGGGGAGGTTTCTGGGAACGTCACAGCTCCTAAGCTGTTTTTGGGAGGTACTGTTCCCAAAAACAAAACAAACCCGGACAAGGATGATCACTCGAAGGATCAAGACAGACAACACCACCCCGGACGGGGTGGTTCAAACTCATCTTCGAAGGAAACACATAGGGACCAGGCTTTGATGTGCTGTTGGGAACGGAAATCCCACTCGATAAATCATAATTTGTATTGACACACGGAGCATAAAATCAGCCAAGAAAAGAATTCAGACTTTACTTATTTTGTTCACTTTCAGCGCTGAAAGGAGACGCTTTTACCATTACATCCGAGAAGAGTTTCTAAAAAAGTCTGTGCAGCGTCTAAAGAGAAGGAGGAAGGCAGCTGATTATATGAACTGAAGACACTCCCTGAAATCTCACCATGTCTCTGTGTCCTTGATAAGTTTTTGTTTCGTGAGAAATGGACCTTAGAGTCTAACAGAATCTAAAATGTAACTCGTGTGACTCGTTCTCGACCTTGGTAAAGCACCTCAACAGTGCCAAAGGAAGAAGCACCCCCGACGGCATGGTTCGACCTCTTCTTCCAAGAAAAAACGTAGGGACAAGGCTTTGATTAGGTCCCAAAGGAAGAACCACGCCGGACAGGGTGGTTCAAACTCATCTTCCAAAGAAAGACATTGGGACTAGGCTTTGACCATGTCGCAAAGGAAGAACCACGCCGGACGGGGTGGTTCAACTTCTTCTTCTGAGGAAAGACATTGGGACCAGGTAAACCTCCCCGGATGGTGGGGTTTACCATCGGAAGATGAAGAGGAACTTTGGGACCAGTATTTTAACATTTCACCAAGGAACCCCAGACGGCGTGGCACAACCTCTTCTTCCGAGGAAAGACATTGGGACCAGGATTTGAACATGGAAGATGAGGAGAATCCTTGGAACCAGTTTTTGGACATTTCACCAAGGGAGAACCACCCCGGACCATTACCATTGGAATATAAGGAGAAACTTTATTTAAAGAAAAAAGATTATTTGGCGATTACAGTTGCCATAAACAAGGCAGCGTAGACAAGGATGATCACTTGAAGGATCAAGAAAGACGACACCTCCCCGGACAGGCTGGTTCAACCTCATCTTCCGGGGAAAGACTTTGGGACCAGGTTTTGACCTGGTCCCAAAGGAAGAACCACCCCAGATGGGGTGGTTTACCATTGGACGATGAGGAGGACCTTTGGGACCAGGCTTTGAACATTTCTTCTAAGGAAAGAAATTGGGACTAGGCTTTGACCTTGTCCCAAAGGAAGAACCACCCTAGACAGGGTGGTTTACCATCGGAAGATGAGGACCTTTGGGACCAGGCTTTGAACATTTCTTCGAAGGAAAGACATTGGGACCAGGCTTTGACCTTGTCCCAAAGGAAGAACCACCCCGGATGGGGTGATTTACCATTGGAACATGAGGAGAACTTTGGGACCAGTTTGTACTGTGTTCCATACAGAAAAACTGATCCAGAAGGTGAAATTTTCTATGACAAAAAGACAGGAGCCGTAAAGACAGGAGCCTCATGACAACGATGGAGGACAACCTCTGTACAAGTTTTCCAACAGGCTCAGAAATTGTTGGCAGTTTTTAAAGCGATCTGAAAACGACACCACACTCTGCAGAAAATCCTAGCTAACAATTTCTCCTGCCACTCCTCTCGAAAGCAACCAAGCTAGTTTTAGAGAGGAGCAGGAAACATTGAATTTTGTGATTCAACTATAAAAAGTTAATATCCTGTTTGCAGGTTTCTCTCCGGGCGTTCCGGCTTCCTGCTACTACCTAAAGTCATCATTGTTGGCTTGATTAGTCTCTAAATTTTCCTTTGGTGTGAATAAAACATTCATTTTGTGAATAAAACATCAGGGCTGCACAGTGGATCAGTTGGTACCACTGCTGCCTTGCAGTAAGAAAGTCATGGGTTTGAATACCAACCTGGTTTTGTCTGCATGAGGTTTTCTGCATCTCCAGGTCCATATATTTATTCACTGCTCCACTTTGGGGGTTTCTGCCCCGAGGGCCCCGATGACCACAGGAACCACTGTGGTCTTCACCTTCCAGGTCTTTCCCAGTTCCTCCCTGAGGCACTGGTATTTCTTCAGTTTCTCCTTTTTCCTGATGTTTTAGTCACCTGGTATTGCTACATCCACCAAAATTAGTTCTGGGTCTAATCAGTTCTGGGTCTAATCGGTTCTGGGTCTAATCAGTTCTGGGTCTAATCAGTTCTGGGTTTGAATAGTTCTGGGTTTAATCAGTTCTGGGTCTAATTAGTTCTGGGTCTGAATAGTTCTGGGTCGGAATAGTTCTGGATTTGAATAGTTCTGGGTCTAATCAGTTCTGGGTCTAATCAGTTCTGGGTCTAATCAGTTCTGGGTTTAATCAGTTCTGGGTTTAAATAGTTCTGGGTTTGAATAGTTCTGGGTCAGTTTCTATGCGCCACGAATCTGGAACAAACTTCCAGAAAACTGTAAAACAGCTGAAACACTGAGTGACTTTAAATCTAAAATTAAAACCATGCTGTTTATAGTTGCTTATGGGTAAGCTGAATGCTTTTATTTTTATTTTCTACTTTTAATCTTTTTAAGTCTTTTTCAAACTCTCTGTCTCCTCATGTTTTTATTTTTATTTTAATTAATTAATCACTGTCTTTCTGGTTTTATTTTTATTTTAAATTGTGTAAAGCACTTTGAAATGCCTTGAATCCTTGTAAGATACAAAAACTCTGAGGTTTGAGAATCCTTGTATGATGTCGCTCTGCTAAAACTCTTAGGTTTGAGAATCCATGTATGATGTCGAGGTTTGAGATGTTTTAAAATGTTTTTACTTTTACTTGTTACTTTTAATAATGTTTCTATCTTTTTCTAATCATTTTCAAAATCTCCGTCTATTTCTGTTTTCATTTTTATTTTTTATTTTAAATTGTGTAAAGCACTTTGAAATGCCTTGCTGCTGAAATGTGCTATACAAATAAAATTTGATTGATTGATGGGTTTAATCAGTTCTGGGTTTTTCATTGCAGTTATAGCCACTTTTTGTTTGTCTAATTCCATTAGTTTTAATTAGTATTTAGATTGTGTTTTATCAGTTTAATTGGTTACATTTTGTTTTTTCATAATTTGGTCAATTTTTAGGTGAAAAGGGTCAAAGTATTGCGATTAAATTTGTTAATGTATACTCAACAGAACATTTTTTAAAAATGTTCTGTTTTTATTATTAAATATTTTGTAATATATTAAATTATTTAACAATCGACTGGTGTTTTCTCTAACCTTTTACTCAACGTTTACAAGAAGTAATAATATTAAAGGAATCAATTAAAAAAAAAAGTAAAGTTCAAATCATGAGAATAAAGTCATAATTTTTCTAGAATAAAGTCAAAATAATTAGGTATATCCCTAATACTCCATTGTAGTTTATTGGAAATTGTTCATAAAAATGATCAAAATATTGAGTTAATTTGATACCAACTCCTCACAGTAGAGGGCAGCATTTCTGACTTGAACTCGAGCTGCCTCAGCTTTACTTACTGTCCATAATAATGGACTACAATCCATTATCATAAAATAATAAAAAGTCACATTTACCATCATAAAGGAACACAAACGTTTCTAAATTAATTCTGCGAACAATTGGATTTTTTTTTTTTAAATTACAAAAACAACTAAAATCTCGGAGGGCCTGAAAAAATTTTCAATATGACGCCCCGACCACCGGCTTAGCAAGTTTTCTGGGGGAAACCCGGCTCAAGCTAACCAGGCACAGATTCCCTGGTATTTGACTGTGGCTCAGTGGGTAGAGTTGGTCGTCATTTGATTGGAAGGTTGTAGGTTCAGTTCCAGCTTCCTCCTGCCACATGTCGCTGTGGCTATTGGTGTGTAAAGGTGACTCTAATGTGAAGTCACTGGTATTTTAAATATACTTAATAAATTTGTTTAAAAAATTAACAAATTGAGTTGGATAAACTTAATTGAATTGCTTGTTACCCATAGAAGCTTTCTTTTTAGCGTGAGCTCCTTGGTTGCTAGGTAACGGGTGGAATTCTGCCGGGGTTGCTAGGTCGTTACCTAGCAACCCCGGCAGAATTCCAAGTTTTTGAAATATTTTCCAGACACCAAAAAACATGAACTTCACTCTAAAAAGAAAACGTTGAACCAACTTAATTGAATTGCTTCTATGGGTAACAAGCAATTCGGTTAAGTTTATGGATGATAAGTTGGATGATTACAATATATTGAATTGGTTAAACTTAACAAATTAAGTTGGCTAAACTTAATAAATTAAGTTGGATAAACTTAATTGAATTGCTTGATACCCACAGAAGCAGTTCAATTAAGTTGGTTCAACTATTTAGTGTAAGTTTTGTGTTAAATGAACACAAAAAAGTAAGTTGGCATAGCAAAAACAAAAGAATTAAGTTAAATTAATGTAAATAAGTCCATAAGATGAACCTAAGCCCAAAAAACACTTTTTAGTGTGTAGTGGGTGCACTCATGGCTGCACAGTGAACCCATTGAGACTTTAAAGTCAGAATTATTTTTTTTCTTCTTGATGGCACTAATCCTCTTGTACCCCTATCTTATAGGTACTACCTAATTAAAGTAATTAATAATTATCTATGTCGACAAATACTGACATCGACTTCATGACTCCATGGTAAGTTTTTTCAGTCATGTAGTCCAATTCTAATAAACACAATAAAAAGTAAATGCTGGTAGCTTTCAGGGGATGTTTTCCCAGAGAAACCCAGAGAAGACTTAAAACCAGGAAGCCTGAAATGGACACTATGGATCAGTCAAAATAGGTTTTATGAAATCAGAACGTAGGTTCAGACTTTGTAGGTTTGGCGCCAGCTGCAGAGGCTGATGAAAGGAGCAGCAGCTCGGCTGAGCAGGTCGATGTAGGCCTGCCGAAATCGTCTGTTCATGACCGCGTACAGAATAGGGTTAATGCAGCTGTTGAGCCAGGCGAGGTTGACAAAGAACATTTGCAATATCTGGGGGCTTGGTTTCTTTTGTCCGCTATGTTTAGTAGAAAATATGGGACAAGGGAGAACACAAAGCAGAGAAACACAGCAAAACACATGTGGGTCACATGATCAAATTCGTTAAAATCTGGAGTCAAAGACTGGGACTGTCGCACAGCTGAGCTCCGAGGTGGGAGGATGACCTTTTCGTTACCATGTGTGCTTTGGTCCGGTTCTGCTTTGCTGCTATTCTCTGAGCTACATGTCTTCCCCACACCACTTTCCACTCTGCTATCATCCGTCCCCTGACCTGAAGTAATAGATTTCCTCCTGTAGTGGACCATAACTTTTGATGCACGCTTTACTTTTCTGTAGATGAGCATGTAGAAGACTCCAATAAGTCCTAGACCCATGATGAAATAGATGAAAAGTATGATGGCGGAGTAGGGACGGCCTTTGGTACGATGGAAGGTGCAGTTGCACAGATGAGGCAAAAACATGTAAACAGACCAGAGCGGGGCGAAGCTGGCCAGACCCAGACCCCAAGCTGAGACCAGGAGTAAAGTAAGTCCAAGGTTGGAAAACACGCGGTTGAAAACGGCTCTTTTTGCAACCAGGAGGTATCGGCTCACCGCCACCAGGCAGAGGGTGATGATGGAGACAGCGCTGGTGAGGAAGGTGAGTAACCCATGCATCTGGCACCAGACCTGACCAGTACGCCATCTGAGGTGCAGGTAGGTGTCTACACACATGGGCTGCAGGATGGAGTCGTAGAAAAGGTCAGCCACTGCCAGGTTAATGATGAGCACGTTGAAGCGAGTCTGGAGACGGGAGTCCAGGGCGAAGGCCAGGATGGTCATCAGGTTCCCCACAGTTCCAGCGATGATCACAAAACATCCCCACACCACAGCAAAGTACCGGTACTCCACCACCGAGGAGCTGTAGCAGGAGAAGTTACTGTCCTCCATTTGGTTTGTGTAATTCATCTTTATGCTGTGAAAATAATAGAGAAGTTGGTTTCCTTTAGCTGATTTCATATCAGGTAACCGGTTTGAACAAATTTTCAAAAATCTCACTCTCTAAAATTGTTTATTTGGTTAAACCGAACCCCAAAAGACCTACAACTGTCATCACAACAGCTGGTTCTACAAAGGATTCACTCAGGGGTGCTGAGTACAAAATAATGCAACATTTTGTTTTAGAAATATCTGTAATATCATTGAAAACCATGCAGCATTTGCTTTCCCCTTTAAAACTATTCACTGTTTTCACTTAGCACCTGAATATAACTCAACATTTGAGGTTGTTACTCAGAAAAATGTGAATACATTGTCCATCCATCTATACACCCTTGTACCTAGTGGGGTTGGGAGGTTGCTGGTGCTTATCTCCATCTAATGTTCCAGGCGACAGGCGGGGTCACACTGGACAGGTTGCCAGTCTGTCGCAGAGCAACACAGAGACACACAGGACAAACACACACACTCACACATTGGGACAATTTGGAGAGGCTAATCAATCCGACAGTCATGTTTTTGTTCTGTAGGAGGAAGCTGGAGTACCCAGAGAGAACCCACACATGCACAGGGAGAACATGCAAACTCCATGCAGAAAGACCACGGGCTGGGAATCGAACCCAGAACCTTCTTGCTGCAAGGCAACAGCTTTACCAACTGTGCAGCCCAGAATACATTTTAAGTTTTCCCAAAAACTCCAATATAAGAAGTCCAGGAGTCTTCCATGAAATCACTTGCTGTTGATGTTGTGGACGAATCAAAGTCTAGACACCATAATTGAACTCTGACAGCTTGTTTTGTTTTGTTTTGAATAATTGTTATAATTAAACTCTGATTTCAAAAATGCTTTTGAACTCTTGTCATGGAATAACGTAGCAAAGACCCAACATTTGTAAATGTTTTTCCATGTTGTCTGAAGTAGACCGTCACACATAAACTTGATAAGTCCAACTCAGCTACTTCACAATGCAGAAGTGACCCAACAAGAGGACAAGATTAAAGGTTTTTTTCACTTCAACTTTAAATTTAGGATGAGATCAAAATTTCCAAACAATATACATGTATATAGTTCAGAAATGAATTTAACATGTCATTAAAATGTGCCTCCAAATCCGAGGCCATGGTCTTGAACTGGAAATGGGTAGAGTGCCTTCTCCAGGTCAGGGGAGGATGTCCTGCCCCAAGTGGAGGAGTTTAAGTATCTCGGGATCTTGTTCATGAATGAGAGAAGCAGGGAGCGGGAGATCGACAGGCAGATTGGCACAGCGTCTGCCATGAAACGGGTGGTTGTGGTGAAGAGAGAGCTGAGTCGAAAGGCGAAGCTCTCAATTTACCGGTCGATCTATGTTCCCCACCCTCATCTATGGTCATGAGCTTTGGGTCATGACTGAAAGAACGAGATCACGGATACAAGCGGCCGAAGTGGGTTTCCTCCACAGGGTGTCTGGACTCTCCCTTAGAGATAGGGTGAGAAGCTCGGTCATCCAGGAGGGACTCAGAGTAGAGCCGCTGCTCCTCCATGTCGAGAGGAGCCAGTTGAGGTGACTTGGCATCTGGTCAGGATGCCTCCCTGGTGAGGTGCTCTGGGCACGTCCCACCGGGAGGAGGCCTTGGGGAAGACCCAGGACACGCTGGAGGGACTATGTCTCTCGGCTGGCTTGTGAACACCTTGGGTTCCCCCAGAGGAGCTGGAACAAGTGGCTGGGGAGAGAGAGGGAAGTCTGGGCCTCCCTGCTGAAGTTGCTGCCCGAGCAACATGATCCCGGATGAAGCGGCAGGAAATTGGTGGAATAAAATAGTATTTCTTTGTGTATTACTTTTAGCCTATCATACTAGAAAATAATATTACTGATTTACAGTCGCTAAAAAAATAAATGTACACAGAAACTAGGATTGTTAAACTGGAAATTAAATTTAAAAAACACTTAAAGTCCATACAAGTCAAAATACCAAGCCTGTTTTATTTAGCACAGAAAAGTGAGGAGTCATGATTATACAAGGGAAAAAAGACAATTAGAGTCTAAAAATAATTAGAACAGCAAGAATACAAGTTATAATACCAAGGACTAGATCTCAGAACTACAGAAAAAAAATCTGAAGTACATGTTTTTTTTTTGTTTTCAATTATGGAGTTTCAAATAATTGTTATAATTAAACCCAAAATACTTTACTTTACTGGTCAAAGAGCACAAATTTATATCAAATGGAGACCACAGCAGATGAACCAGATGAAATCTGATTGTACACATTTCAGGTTTAGACTAGTTGTTATAAACTACCAGACCTTCCTGTTTCTGTCACTCTGTGGTTAACACAGACCTTCCTGTAAAGACACGAGTCAAACATAAAAATCGACAAGGCAAATGTAGAGCCAATCTGAAGTTCATAGTTACCACAATGTCTGCAAATTAGACAACCTTTTATATAAGTTCAACGCTAAACACAGTTTAACATGTAAACACCTTGCAAAACTGGAGCTGCTGGACAGAATGAAATGAAACCAGTTTCATCCAGTCTGACAGGAAACCTGTGTGCCTTGTTCACATCATGGTTTTATAAAGTCATAGAAATGATTCACAATGACGATCAAATCAAACGTTATACTGTTCTGAAGCTCGCTACCTTGTGGTGGTTTAACTGTACAACCACAAAACCCCTACCAGCTTACTGTTCTAAGACTTTTTGAAAATTATTTGTCATTAAATATGTTTTTGCATAATATGAAGAGATTTATAAATACCTTACCTTATGTGTTTTCAGTGTTATTTTAGTTCTCTAATTTTTTTTTGTTTTTATTTGAATTACCTCCTGACAGTTCTGTACAAAAGTAGTTCTGTATTTTTTAAACTTTTATTTATTTTTGTTTTTTGGAACTTTCACTTAGAGTCTGTACACCATAGTAGTTATTTAATTTCTTACATATTTTTCCAACTGATTATCTGCTAGTTGCAAATACTACTGTGAGCTGAAATAATGTCAGAATCAGTAGCACATTTTTTTATTATTTCATTTTTTTCTCTATCCACTTTAGCGCCAACAGTTGTGTAGACTATTCTGATTTAGAAATGATTTCCCCCCCCCAAAAGACACTTAAAACACAAATTTGCAGCAGCACAATTCTTTATTTACTCATTTGTTTTAGCCTGAATTTTACTCAACCAAACATAAACGGATCAAGCAGCAGAACAATGTCCAAAATTAAAATAAAGTTCACCTGCAGAGCAAACCTGATTTCAGGTTGAATAGAAAACTAAAGTAAACGACTAAACATTTATTTTTCCTTTATTTGAACAATACAAAAAACTGAACTAATGTCTGGGCTAAATGTCTTCCATAGATAGATAGATATTAACATTTCATTGGAGAAATGTGATTATCTTTTCTCTCTCTCTCTCTCTCTCCTCTCTCTCTCTCTCTCTCTTCTCTCTCTCTCTCTCTCATCTTTCATATATATATATATATATATATATATTTATATATATATATATGGAAGGTGCAGTTGCACAGACTCTCTCTCTCTCTCTCTCTCTCTATTCTATCTTATATATATATATATAATATATATATATATATATATATATATATATATATATATATAATATATATATATATATATCCATCCATCCATCAATCCATCCTTTTTCTTCCGCTTATCCGGGGTCGGGTCGCGGGGCAGCACCTTCAGAAGGGAGGCCCAGACTTCCCTCTCCCCAGCCACTTGTTCCAGCTCCTCCGAGGGAACCCCAAGGCGTTCCCAGGCCAGCCGAGAGACATAGTCCCTCCAGCGTGTCCTGGGTCTTCCCAGAGGCCTCCTCCCGGTGGGACGAGCCCGGAACACCTCACCATGGAGGCGTCCAGGACACATCCTGACCAGATGCCCGAGCCTCAACTGGCTCCTCTCAATGTGGAGGAGCAGCGGCTCTACTTTGAGTCCCTCCCGGATGACCGAGCTTCTCACTCTATCTCTAAGGGAGAGCCCGGCCACCCTGCGAAGGAAACCCATTTCGGCCGCTTGTATCCGTGATCTCGTTCTTTCGGTCATGATCATAGATGAGGGTGGGAACATAGATCGACCAGTAAATCGAGAGCTTCGCCTTTTGACTCAGCTCTCTCTTCACCACGACGGACCGGTACAGCGCCCGCTTCACGGCAGACGCCACCCCAATCCGCCTGTCGATCTGCCGCTCCCTTCTTCCCTCATTCGTGAACAAGATCCCCAAATACTTAAACTCCTCCACTTGAGGCAGGACGACCCCCCTGACCCGGAGAAGACACTCTACCCTTTTCCGGCTCAAGACCATGGCCTCGGATTTGGAGGCACTGAGCCTCATGCCAGCCGCTTCACACTCGGCCGCGAACCGTTTCAGCGAGAGCCGTAGATCACGATCTGATGAAGCCAACAGGACCACATCATCCGCAAAAAGCAGAGATGCGATCCTAAGGCCACCAAAACGGATCCCCTCAACACCTCGACTGCGCCTAGAAATTCTGTCCATGAAAGTAATGAACAGAATCGGTGACAAAGGGCAGCTTGGCGGAGTCCAACTCTCACCGGAAACGAGCCCGACTTACTGCTGGCAATGTGGACCAGACACCGGTCATACAGGGACCTGACAGCCCGTATCAAAGGGCCTGGTACCCCATACTCCCGGAGAACCCCCCACAAGGCCCCCCGAGGGACACGGTTGAACGCCTTCTCCAAGTCCACAAAACACATGTAGACTGGTTGGGCGAACTCCCATGGCCCCTCCAGGACCCTGCTGAGGGTGTAGAGCTGGTCCAGTGTTCCACGACCAGGACGAAAACCACACTGCTCTTCCTGAATCCGAGGTTCGACTATCCGACGGACCCTCCTCTCCAGGACCCCTGAATAGACCTTTCCAGGGAGGCTTAAGAGTGTGACCCCTCTGTAATTGGAGCACACCCTCCGGTCCCCCTTTTTAAACAGGGGGACCACCACCCCGGTCTGCCAATCCAGAGGAACTGCCCCCGATGTCCATGCGATATTGCAGAGTCGCGTGAGCCAACACAACCCTACAACGTCCAGAGCCTTGAGGAACTCCGGGCGGATCTCATCCACCCCCGGGGCCCTGCCATCGAGTAGTTTTTGACCACCTCGGCGACCTCGTCCCCAGAGATTGGAGAGCCCAACCCAGAGTCCACAGGCTCAGCTTCCTCAACAGAAGGCGTGTTGGTGGGATTGAGGAGGTCTTCGAAGTATTCCGCCCACCGACCCACAACGTCCCGAGTCGAAGTCAGCAGTACACCATCCCCACTATAAACAGTGTTGGTGCTGCACTGCTTCCCCCTCCTGAGACGCTGGATGGCGGACCAGAATCGCCTCGAAGCCGTACGGAAGTCTTTCTCCATGGCCTCTCCAAACTCCTCCCACGCCCGAGTTTTGGCCTCACCGACCACCCGAGCCGCATGCCGCTTCACCCGCCGGTACCATCAGCTGCTTCTGGAGTCCCACAGGCCAAAAAGACCCCATCGGACTCCTTCTTCAGCTTGACAGCATCCCTCACTGAAGGTGTCCACCAACGGGTTCGAGGGTTGCCACCGCGACAGGCACCAACGACCTTGTGGCCACAGCTCCGATAAGCCGCCTCGGCGATGGAGGCATGGAACATGGTCCACTCAGACTCAATGTCCCTCACCTCCCCCGGAACGTGTTCGAAGTTCTGCCGGAGGTGGGAGTTGAAGCTCCGTCTCACAGGGGACTCCGCCAGACGTTCCCAGCAGACCCTCACTACACGTTTGGGCCTGCCAGGTCTGACTGGCTTCCTCCCCCACCACCGGAGCCAACTCACCACCAGGTAGTGGTCAGTGGACAGATCCGCCCCTCTCTTCACCCGAGTGTCCAAGACATATGACCGCAGATCCAATGAAACGACGACAAAATCGATCATCGAACTGCGGCCTAGGGTGTCCTGGTGTCAAGTGCACGTATGGACACCTTTATGCCTGAACATGGTGTTTGTGATGGACAGACCGTGACGAGCACAGAAGTCCAACAACAGAACACCACTCGAGTTCAGATCAGGGGGACCGTTCCTCCCAACCATGCCCCTACAGGTCTCACTGTCTTTGCCCACGTGAGCGTTGAAGTCCCCCAGCAGAACAAGGGAGTCCCCAGGAGGGGCACTCTCCAGTACCCCCTCTAAGGACTCCAAGAAGGGTGGGTAATCTGAACTGTTGTTCGGCCCGTAAGCACAGACAACAGTCAGAACCCGTCCCCCCACCCGTAGGCCGAGAGAGGCTACCCTCTCGTTCACCGGGGTAAACCCCAACGTGCAGGCGCCAAGATGGGGGGCAACAAGTATGCCCAATCCTGCCCGGCACCTCTCGCCGTGGGCAACTCCAGAGTGGAAGTACGTCCAGCCCCTCTCAAGGAGACTGGTTCCGGAACCAGAGCCATGTGTCGAGGTGAGGCCCACTATTTCTAGCCAAAACCTCTCAGCCTCGCACACTAGCTCCGGCTCCTTCCCCACCAGAGAGGTGATGTTCCACGTCCCAAGAGCCAGCTTCTGCAGCCGAGGATCAGACCGCCAGGGTCCCCTCCCTCGGCCGCCGCCCCTAACACATTTCACCTGACCCGTTTGGCCCCTCCGACAGGTGGTGAGCCCATTGGAAGGGGAATCCATGTCTCCTCTTCGGGCTGAGCCCGGCCGGGCTCCGTGGTTGACAGCCCGGCCACCAGGCGCTTGCCATCGTGCCCCACCTCCAGGCCTGGCTCCAGACTGGGACCCCGGTGACCCGCGTCCGGGCGAGGGAACGCCAAATTCAAAGTTTGTGTCCATCATAAAGGGTCTTCAGGCTGCGCTTTGTCTGGTTCCTCACCTAGGACCTGTCTGCCTTGGGTGACCCTACCAGGGGCATAAAGCCCCAGACAGCATAGCTCCTAGGATCATTGGGACACACAAACCGCTCCTCACGATAAGGTAGCAGCCCACCTTATCGTGAGGAGTATATATATATAATATAATATATATATATTAGCTCATTAACTTCACTCACATTTCTCCAATGAATATTTATCAAATGTTATGATTAGAAGGTTAAGTTTCTTTTACTTTGTTTTCCTGTGGTTGTAGACTTGGCAGTAAAAATGGATAACATAGGAATAATAACTTTATATCCCTTTTAACAGGTTACACTCTATTCTGCTGTGGTGCCTGTGGAAACAAAGTACATGAAGTTTGTGCTCAGGTGGGAAAACCCTGTGAATCACATGGTGGGACTTGTGCTTCAAACTGCTCACTACAGAATACGACTGCCTCTGTTATCCACCAGTTCACTGCAGACTGGAACCAGTTCACTGCAGACTGGAACCAGTTCACTGCAGACTGGAACCAGTTCACTGCAGACTGGAACCAGTTCACTGCAGACTGGAACCAGTCCACTGCAGACTGGCACACGCCAAGGACCCTACATGGACGTCTTCTTAAGTTGTAAACCCTGAGTACATACTGTTGAAATATAATTGATATGCCTTTTGTAAATACATTTTCTCTATCAATGACTTAAATTGTTAACTGTGGTAATTATGTTTGTGTAATCTACACAACTATGTAACCATGTACAGTGCTTAATATAATTATTAAATGATGTTTTAATGAAACAGCTACAAACCTTATGTCTTTGGTCCACAATAGCAGCTTTAATTTTAGTGTTTCCTCTCCTCCACATACTTTGTTGCCAGATGCGTAAAATTTACAAAAAGAAGCAATTTCAATGTAATAGTTGCACATATGTAGATTACTCAAGAGAAGCTATTAACAATAGTTTTTTACAGAACTCTACACAACATCAAATCATTTATTAATAGATACCTCTCTATTAATTAACTACAGAATAGATGCACAAAGATTTAATTTCTAACAGCTGCTAGCAGTAGTGAGTGGTCATCCAAGAAGTGTGACTTGCAGGAGCAGGGAGGCTCTGTACTGGTTTGTGTCCTTTTAAATCTAGAGGTCCATGATACTTTGAATAGGCAACAGATGTTCCACAGCTGATTGAGTGAACCTGCCATGGACAGAGGAACAAAACCATCTCAGATATGGTAGGTTGTTAGGTCGCTACTGTTGGGAAAGATGGACAAAAAAACAAATGGAGAAATTATGAATCACATCAGAATATGTAAATTATTTGGCAGATGTTGCTTTAAAATGCTTTTCTAAACAACAGTGTTTGAAGATGTAATTGATTTTAGTGAAATTTTTAACAACACAACACTGAAAGGCAGCGGTGTATGTTTCCTAACTGTGGCTAAAGCTGCTGCTATAGCTGGTTTACTCTCCAATCGGAGGCTGGTTCCTTTGAATACAGTTGGAGAATGGTAAATTGACAATGACTAATAACGGCTAACACTTAAATGCTGTTTTACTAAAGTTGATACAGAAAGTGAACCTTTTAACGTTACAACACTGACAGGCAGCGGTGTATATATTTCCCCAACTGTGGCTAAAGCTGCTGCTAGCTGGTTTACTCTCCGACCGGAGGCTGTTTATTATATACACAGTCAGATAATGGTGGATTGACAATGAGAAATAACAGCTATCTAACATTTAAATACTGTTATTAACCTTACGTTTTATTGTACCTTTAAGATAATGAGTATTCGTAAATTTTTCAGTCAGGTTTCCCGAGGACTGTTGAACTGAGACCGAAACGCCAAGTAGGTAGGCATTCACAATCGATCTGCCCATGGATCGTTCTCTTTCCTGTTTATTGACCAATAGTAGAAGAGCTGGACATAGAAGGCAGCCCACTTCATTAACATAACAATGCAACAGAAATACAGCGAGAAAACAATACAGAAATACAGCAAAGGGAAATGGAGAAGCAAAAAAATCAAAGTATATATTTATTCTTTTATTTCTTAACAAAATAGATATTTATTCTTTTATTTATATATTTATTTTTATTTATATATTTATTATTTATTTATTATTTTACTTTATATGATTCTTTATATATATATTCTACTTTTATTTTTACATTGATTCTTTTATTTATATATTTCTACTTTTATTTTTATATTGATTCTGTCATGTATTATGTTGGATATATATTTATATATTTATTTTTTATTATTTTATTTCTATATTTTTACTTTTATTTTGATTTGTTTATTTATCATTATGTTGGATATATATTTATTCTTTTATTAATGTATTTATTATTTTATTCATACATGTTGGATATATATTTATTCATTTATTTATATATTTATTATGTCAGTTTTGGCCCTCCATACTGTCATGATTGAATGAATTATGTTTATGTCCACCAGGTGGCGAGAATGAGCTCATTAGAATGTATAAATGTAGAGAACAGAACAATAGAAGTAGAGAAAGTCTTAGAGAGTCTTATGCGATACACCTGTGAGCATGTTGGTGAACAGACCTTTGAAAGATGCTTTAATAAAAGTATCTGAGCATTACACAACGTCTGGTCTTTATCAAGCACAAATATAACACATACAGCTTTTCAGAAGTCAAAATGTTTAAACTACTGTTGTCCATTTCTCTAAATTCATACATCATATCACAGTGTCTACAAATCCCAAAATATGTTGGGTCAAGTAGCAATCGGTGGCTGGAAAAAGGAAATTGAACATATAACAAACAGCTTGAAGACCAATTAACACTAATTAGGTTAATTGACAACATGATTGGGTATAAAAAGAGCTTCTTAGAGTGTCAGTGTCTCTCTGAAGCCAATATGGTAAGAGGATCTCCAATTCCACCATTGTTGCACAGAAATATAGTACAGCAATACTAGAATGGTGTTACCCTGAGTAAAATAGCAAAGACTTTTAAGTTAACATCATCAACCGTGCATAACATCATCAAGATTCAGAGAATTTGGAACAATTGCTGTCCGTAAGGGTCAAGGCCGTAAAACTCTACTGGATGCTTGTGATCTCTGGGCCCTTAAACTTCACTGCACCTCAAAAATAAATGCCACTGTCAAGGAAATATATTATTATATTAAATATACTGTATTAGACATGAATGGGAGAGCATTCCTATTTCTAAACTTGAGAAACTGGTCTCCTCTGTCCCCAGACATCTGCCGAGTGTTGTAAGAAGAAGGGGAGATGCCACACAGTGGTAAAAATGGCCTGGTCCCAACTTTTTTGGGATTTGTTGATGTCATGAAATTTTGAAACAACATATTTTCCCTTTAAAATGATACATTCTCTCAGTTTAAAATTCTGATCTGTGATATATGTTCTATTGTGAATAAAATATTAGATGTTGGCACATCCACATCATTTTGTTCAGTTTTTATTCACAATTTGTTTAGTGTCCTAACTTTCTTGGAATCCAGTTTGTATATTAATTTCACATAATTATCATGGTAGAATCCATTTGTTAAATACTTAATGAAATATATTTACTGTGTTTGATGTTTGATGTGAATGACATATAGTCAGATGAACGAGGTAATTAGTTCAAGTTTGTCATTTATTAAAAGTTCAGAAACTACAGCAGCTGTGGTGCGCCACAAGGTAAACAAAGGTAAAACAACCTGAACATGTCATGTTTCTGGCCCGTCTGCCTGCTTTGTTTTTCTCCTAAGTACTCACCTCTTATCAAGCTCATCCGGTCCACCTGCATGCTGTTGCGCTTGAAACACAATCAGGCTCATGTCCTCCACCTTTTCACTAGGAGTTAAATTTGGCTCTCAGGCAGGCAGACGGTGCCAGATTTTTGAAAGCTTTGGTGTGAGTAGATATCCAGTAGTGATGGGCAAATGAAGCCTCATGAAGCAGTGAAGCTTTCCAGCCCTTTGCTTTGGTAAAAGGTTCAGTACTCGATGCTTCATTCATTACTCACTAGTGACATCTGCTGGTGAAACTGTAACTACCTTGTCACTCAGTTGAATCATACTTCCAAAAATTACTAAATGCAATATTGTCACAAAGTTTTCATCAAACTCATGTTTAGTAACAGGAGAATCAATGAAACCATATTTAATTGTAATATGTTTTAATTATTACAATTATTTGGAGTGAATCTAATCCTGGTTTATGTTGAACATCAATGGTTGTGTTGGGTTTTATTTTTTATCATAGATGGATTTGACAATAAAGACATTTGATGTTTTGGTGTCTTGGGAGTGCAGTGCCTGTTGGGGCTTCACTTTTTCTTGGATTTATAATTGGCTCTGATCCCTTATATACATGTTGAAATTTAGTTCTGCAACAGGATTAAATCTGTTTCTGCTGTGCAAGACTGATATATCTTTGTTAATCAGACTACAAATAATAGTGGAACTTTGCAGAAGGTGAGAAATTGGGAGGTGGAGGAGTTAATCATTATCTGAGAATAATTTTATTTTGAGGATAATCTCAAAATATTCCCAGATGTCAGAGATTTTCCTCTTCCTGGCTTCATTTCAGACAATCAGTCAACTTAATTTGTGTAGCACATTTCAGCAACAATGCAGTTCAAAGATATTTACTTCATAAAATCACAAAAGTATAGTTATATATATATATATATATATATATATATATATATATATATATATATATATATATAAACAAAAGTATAGTTATATATAAAAAAAACATAATCTACAATTGAGAAAACCAGTGACAAACATTACATTTTGATGAGTGCCATCATCAATACACATCAAATATGTTGGTCAATGTTCATTTTATTTGGCCACTGAAGACAAATATCCTCTGATGCGCAATCAAATGGACAACAGCGCGGCTCATCGCGCTTTTATTTTGAAAACCGACACGTAAAATGAAGCAGTCACGTGACCCATGCAATGCGAGGCCTTGTTTGTTGCCAGTCACGTGGTTTTCAGCAAGACAACACAAGCCTCGAAGCGGGGCTTCATCGGACACGCCCCCTTTTTACTCGGCACAAGCCTCGAAGCCTGGATTCAGATGGACCATCACTAATACCCAGCATTTCCTCCGGACCTGACCACGATCTCAAACTTGTTTTTGTCCCTTGGATTTTCCTGCCCTGTCTAGTCTGTCTTCACTGGCTTCTGTTTTCTGGACTCGACCCTGCTTCTGCCTTTGGACCTCTGCCTCCTGCCTCGCCCCTGGATTTGTCTGCCTGATATTGCCTGCACGTGTTGGACCCTTTTCTTGTGCCCTGACCACTGTTCTTCGCCAGACCCTCAGATAAGTTTTGTCTTGTCCTGCTATCCTGATCCTGCCCCAACCCTTGACCTCCTAGTTCTGTTCCTCCCTGGATGTGTCACCTGTCACTGACCACTGTGCTACCTGGACCCCTCATCCTCCACAACACACTAAGAGGTTCCTGTCCCATTGCCTGTGGTTGCCTGTCCCTTACCCTGATCCTCAATAAATATCTTAATTTTTCTACTTGGTGTCTGACTGAAATTTCAGGTCCTCAGTTTTGAGCATTACAGAACAGGTGATCAACTCTAAACCACTTGTACCTTTTTACTCTCCGTCTCTCTGTCATTTAAGCACACCCGTTCCCCTGGCAACCTCCTGCGCTCCACTCGCTGACCAGAGATTACATTAAAAACATAACATTTAATCCACAATATCAGGTTTTCAGGCTTGATATTTATTTTGCGATTATTAATAAGCCTCTCATGAACACAGCGGTGAGTGATTTGTTAATTTTAAACTCCTGCCCTGCTAGTTATTTTGATAATGGGTCATTGACTTATAAGGATATCCACCAAGCTAAATTAAAAATGTCAAAAATATTTATATCCATTGCAATTACTAGAATATTTGAAATGTTGTGCATACAGAAATTATAATTTCACATTCAAATTAGACCTTTTCAAGGGTTTTTTTATCAATATGATTTGGCTGTGGGCTTAAAAAATGTCATGTGGGGCGACCGTGATTTATCTAAAAATAAGGTATTTTCCATAATGTACTAAGCATTTGTTTCATAAGTTTCCATTTATTTAAGATGTTTCGAAACAAGAAGTTTTTTAATTTCTTTTTTATTTTTCTGGCAATTATAACAGTTTTTTTCCCCCCAAAAAACCTTTGAAAGTCCATGTATAATTGATTTGACCGTTATTTTTCTCCACCATTTTATCAAAATGTGTTAAAAATAATAAATAAATACCAGTCACTTAAAGATACTGTATTAGTGGTTAATTTTTATTCTCCAGATACTAGATATTCTATTTTGAATTCAATAAATGTATATTTTTAATCGGTCGCCCCACATGATTTATGGTCGCACCACATGATGTATACAATAAATGTCAGGAAACAGGTCAAAATCCTTTTAATACATGAAAATAGAATTAGATTCATTTACAGTACATTACAAAAAATAATAACACAAATAGAACACACCAATTTAATTTGCCTAAAAATTAATGCAGTAATCAACTTTGTAGTAAACATTTCAAACATATCCCTCATAAAATCAGAATGTACAGTGTTGAAAAGGAGTAATTTATCTAAATTAGAAAATACAATTCTGTTCTTTTCCTTTCCGGGTCCTGGATTCAAGCTACCGTCTTAGAGCCCACGTGAGGAGACAGAGGCGTGCGCAGCGTGTTGGCGTCACAGAAGTACAGAATTTAATCCAATCAGAAACAAAGTATCAGACATAACAGAGCGTGACAGAAAAACAAAAAGACTTACATTTCGTTACCTGAGATACTAGGAGACGAACATACAAAGACAAACGAACATACGAAGACGTCTTCGGGAAAAGAGCCAGAGCAAAAGCAATAAAGATCGGCTATTTTCTCAACCATTTCTTCCTGTCCTCAGATTATATCCCTGAGGGAGTGTTCTGGTTTTAGCATATTCAAACAAGGCGTCCCCTGTCTTGACCAACTAGAAGCCGTCTCAGACCGCCCCCGAAAACGGCACCTCCCCTCAACTCCGTTCGAGCGATCAAAGAAAAGCTTCTTTTTAGTGAAGTTAAACAGATCCCTCAAGTCCTGCTAGGTTTCATGACTTTTGGATGTCTCAAGAAACGTATTTGGAATTCCCTGTTAATCCACCCAAACAGATAAAGGCACATTTGTAAGCTTTTAAACAAATACTTTTCGGGTAAACTGCAGGTCAATGTGCCAGAATAAGTTATAACTTCCAAGATATATTCAGGTTTATTTCACTAAATGATTTTATCTCCTGAATCCTGCAGAGTTTCCTCCAGGATCTGGCTCCTTCCTGAGCCACGAGCATCAAAGCATTTCACAGGTCTCTGTGAAATTCTGGTTTTCTCCATTTCTCCCAAAACAAACCCTAAATCCTATATTTGATTCAATAAGAGTTATCTCTGAACTTAATATGCTTTTGCTCTGTTATTCCTCCCAAAGCCTCCCTGATATTAAACTCATACAAAACTACAAGAAGTAATTAGATACAGTTCCTGTTTCCTAATACTAAACAAAACATTTTCAATTGCATTCATCATTGACTGGTTTTAATTCTACAACTAACTAATACAATATTCAAATAAAATATTCAGTGAAAGCATGCAATATTAAAATATTTTATATGATAACAGTCTGAAAGTTTAAAAGTTCACAGCTTCAAAGTTCAGAAGTCTATAGGTCAATAGTTTACCATGCCAATGTTCACTGAAGGCTCTTTATTTCCTGAGACCTGAGTATCTCCTGTCCTCCCTAGATGTTTGAAAAGATAGGAGCCAATAGCTCCACAGATATATTGTTTAACAACGTCTTAAAAGGTTTTCTCCATCCATCACTTGTTCTTTGATATTTTGAACCCAGCCATGGCTCTTCCTGCCAATTGAACTCACCCACACAAACTTCTTCAAAATTTAAGTAAAAGATTCAGCTAACTAAACACAAAAAGATGGTTATATTTTCTAAATGCTAGAAACGATTATATTTCCTCAACAACAGGAGATTGCTGTAATTTCATAATTTTATTTTAAAAAGTGAAAAGACATTTTCAATCTCCCAAATGTAAGTGCATTCATGAAAATATAATAGTTCAGTTTAAGTTTAACCACTTTAAACAGAACCATATGTTATTATTTCAAAATGGAAAAATTTAATAAACTTAAAACCATCATGTTACTCCTGTAGATACGCTCTGATTAAGTTTTTTCCTGCCGATTCTGATCAATGAGGGCTGATCAGTGCCAATCACCAAAACTGATCACGTGGATTGACTGTTAATTTTTCGCTTTAGGTATAAATGACACCTGTGATCTGGCAAAATGGTTTCATTTTGCCAGATCAAAATGAAACCATTCAATTGATCTGGCAAAATGGTTTCATTTTGCCAGATCAATTGAACCAATGGCACCATCGGTGGCCGATTGATCTGCATACCACTACCCCTGGGTACTTTAATGCCCAAGTGAACAAAGGAAAATGCTTATTTTCAAGAAGTTTTTAGAACCAGGCATTTGTGAACTTTGCCCAGTCTTGGCTGTTCAACTTGGAACTCTATGAGGTCTTGCTGGTTCAGGTTCTGATGAGCATGTGACCATGTTACCAAGTTCTTTTCATCGGACTGTCGCATGGCGCTGACTTGGACTTCTTCTCTCACATCCTGAAGTACCTGGGCCACATATGGTACTTCATCATAGCTCAGTTTGATGACAGTGGGATCTAGTAAAATAGATAAAATCAATAAATGACAAAATACATGCTATAGCTATTCCCGTAATGTTACATGTTCCATTGTATGTTTATCATTCAATACAATGCAAAGAAATAATAAAACTGTACAAAAACCTATTCTGGAAATAATAATACAAAGTATTGCTTTTGCATTTGAGTCTTGAAATTAAAAATAAAATCACAGAAACTCCTTTTCAAACACATAAATGTATCATCACAACGGTCGCCCCAAATGATATTTGGTCGCCCCACATGATATTTTCATGTTCGGTCATCATCAACAGGCAAATAATTTGCCTCCTTTAAAAAACAACCTAGCTTCAAACACAAGGTAAATATAACATTTATAATCAAAACAGAAAATAGTAGGTAAACTTAAATATTAATAGTTTTTTGGTGGTCGCCCCACATGACACCCAAATATGGCAACTACATTCCTACTGCTAAAAGTGACACTTTTTCTGAAATTTAAGAAAAATAAACAAACCTGTTTGCTGCATCCAGGGATTCTTAGCAGACTGTTGGATGATTCAACCTACTGTTTTTGACTGGATTTCAAAATGTAAGTCCAATAACCTGAATTTCTTGTTGGTCGCCCCACATGATATTTTGTTAAATGACATTTTCGGACAAAGTTTGTTTAAATGATATAATGGAAATATAACTAAAAATGCTTTGAAAATGTGTACAGGATGAAGAAAAGACTTTGAAAATCATGCCAAACAGGAAATAAAATATAATTGAACAGATTTAATGTACTTTTAAAGACATTTTTGAAACTGTAATTGAGTTCGGACAGCTGCATCGCATGACATTTTGACCCTTCATATACCCCAAAAATTACCAAAATTACCAAAAAAGAACAGCTTTTGAAAGGTTAAAGAAGGTGTTTATGGGGGAGACATATTACATATTTATGGTTTCTTTTTATGAGTTTAAACCTTTCTCTATTTCGCTGCTCGCCCCAAACAGATCAATTAAAAACACATGCTATAAATTTATCAATATAGGCATATTGCATATCCACGTAAAGGGAAAAGGCTCTTCTAAATGATAGAAACAATATTTTTTACCTCAACAACACCCAGCTTGAACACTAAGCAGATTGATAAAAAGAAACGCAATTAGGCGCTGACGAGGCTAACGAGGCACAGCCAGTAAAAAACGGAACAACAAAAGAGCAACAGGTCCAATACACAAAAACTATATATCAGATTAAAGCCGAAGCTCTGCGGCTTCCAACAATACCAGAGTCACCAGGCTACGTGCAAAATTCACTGAACCAGCAGCTAAAGAAGAAAAAAGGAAAAAGCTCATTTCACGAAGCCAAAATCAAAAAATCAGTTCTACCTTTGCTGTTTTGTGGTCATAATCCATATGACCATATGTAAATATTTCCACTTGGTTCGATAATCCATTTTCCCTGCGTCCATTTCACATGGTTTCCGGTTCCGCACAGAGCCTTTTTCGTCAAATCGCTAAGATGAAAAAAAAATTCAAAATACCCGGAAAATGTACGTCACATACGATTCTCCCCGTGATTGGTGAACGACTTTAGATTACGTCTTGATGTCAACGCCCTCGGATTCTATTGGCTCTGACGGTTCGAACGATATGTCAGTCATTAAAATCGGCCAATGGGATCCCGAGAAACTGCCCTGCGTAATTGTGAACGTCTGAATGCAGAATTACGCGCAGAACGCAGAGCGCATTGTTATTGTAATGTAATTATGATATATGTGAGTTTTTTTCCTGTTATCTTGTCATTTTAACATGAGTTTTAATTGCTATTTGCATTTTCATTGTTATATAATTCTATTTGAAATGTTATTGTGAGTTAATCTGTTCCATTTTCAGTTTATTACAATTTGTCTATTCTTTTCTCTTTTTATGAATGGATGCATGTGGATTTTTCAAAGGAACCCCCCAAAAGAATTATTAGTTGCAATTACTTATTTATGATAAATAATCATTTATTATATGAAAAGAATAAATGATTGAAACAGAACCTACAGAAATAAAAACTAAGAAAGTTCAAATGGCACAAATTGTGCCAAAATGGTTAATTTGGAAGGTCCGCCTAGATTTTTATCAAGTAGTACCTCTCTAAAACTCATATGATTAACTTTTCTTTTCATAAAACTTGGCACAGTAAAAGGTCAGATTGTGAACTGTTGTTTTCTACATGTTTTGGCTTTCAACTGCATGTTTTGAAAGGAACCTTCATAGATTGAAGTGGTTTTTTAGGCGGAAATTGATTTTTTTTTTCTTAATTTCTGCTGTTTACTATATTAATTCACTTTCCTCAGTAACAGGTAGGGTGGTTTTTAGAGCTGTAACATATTCCCTAGGGTCTTGCCTTTGTTTTGATACCAAAACAATTAAAATAAACTCCGTAGTTCATGAGATACATTCAATTCATTTTGGGCATGTTATTTTCAGTCATGTTGCTCAAAAACAGGCCGTGAGCAAAAGAGGCTAACTGTAAAAAGTAGAGCCGGACAAAAAAATTGGGCATCACGTCTTTGAGCCTAATTCAACCGAAACGCACAGAATTACGCAACACCTTGTTGAAACTACTGAGATTATTGTTGCCCAGTAACAAAACATTTTTTTAAATCAAACTTTATTTAAACAAGGTAAGTACAAACAAGAAAGGCAAATACAACTGTGCAACTCTGTGGAAGGCGTAACAGAGGCAGATTTCAAGGTGGAATACAGAGATTGCTAAGAAGAAAAATGATAACATATCATTTTAATAATAATAATGAATATAATGAAACAATAACTGAAATAGCAACAAGGGGATTTATATTTTAGGATTGACATAGATTGATGGGCAATTCCATTAATAATTCAGTCAGGTTTTCAAATGATCCAATACATTTCAGAGATTTCAAATATAACTGGAATTCAGATAAAAACTGTTTAAAAATTTTAGATGATCTCAGCATTCTTTGATTATGAATAAAATATTTTGCCAAACAAAATATAAGGTTACAACTAGAGGTGTGGCGATCGATCGGTCACCGATTATAATCGGCCGATTTCCGTGAAATCGGTGATGATCGGGATCGGCGATCATTGGCTCTGTTACCGATCCCGATCACCTGCATCTCATTTCTCAGTCTGTCTGTCCAGCTGGTCTTGTCTTTCCTTCACTGCGCAAACACGCAGCAACAAATGCTAAGCGATGTGTAACTATAACGCACTGAGTGAATGAGGACGTTTGCGTGTTGCGGCGGAAAATAGAAGCAGGTCAAAATGCATCAACACAATGAAGCTAATAGACATAAAAACAATGACGGAGTTTGGCTACATCGAGGCTCAGTGCAGTAAAAAGACATGGAGGATCAGACAGCAGGTAAAGCAGCGCAGCTACAAACACTCACCCGGATTAGCATGACGGTCAGAAAGCTAAACAAATAACCCGCAAAATGATTTATGTCTTCGAGCTGCGATGTAAGACGCTGGTTCTGCTGTTGAACTGCCGCTCCGCTACAGGTAGTAATATTTAATATTTAGTAATATTTAACAGATGGAGCCGCTTCTGCTCCACCCGGAAGTGACTCTCACACCGAACCTGTTTAAAGCTGCAGCATCTAACTTAAAAAAATACATTTTACATATGTATTAAAACTTTCGCTGTCCTAACATGAGACAGATAATCTCTAAAAAATAATCGATCTCCTCCCTGTTCTGCATAATTACTCCGCTCAGTCAGAAACAGCCAATCAGAACTAGCAGTAACCAGCTAGCCGCCATGCTAACAGGAAGTTTTCATTCAGTAACTCTGGATAGTTTATTGTAATGGATCCTGTTTTGCCTTTGAATGTTAAGTTTTATACTTGAATCTTTTGTCAATGTTTATTTTGTCAATGTTTATTTTGGCTCTTTGCATTATTTAGCCTCTTCAGAGCCTCATTGTTAGGATTCGGGTTAGTGTGAGCGATCTTTCCTATAGAGGATCTTCGGGGGAGAATTCTGACAGGTTGGCGCACCGGTGGCTGATTCCAGTGATTGCCTGGAAGGCCTTTTTAAGAAGCAGTGGAGCAGCCAGTCAACGCTCGATGGTCCCACTCGTTGGTCAGAGCCTAACCAGAGTTCATGTCAAAGCTATTGTTTGAGACTTCATGTAACACTGTGTCTTTCCCCAGGAAACGCTGAGCTGCCTAAATCAAGCCTGAATTCTGAGATCGGCCAGGATCGAACCTCACCGCCTGCCGCTCTCCTCCCCTCTCCATCTCTGATCCTTGGAACGCTCCCGGATCCAAGCCCTTCCCTCCCTGCAACCACCATCCGAAACAACAGTAAGCGGTCCCCCCCCCCTCTGAACCCATCCAGATCTCTCCTCTCCGGTCCCTACTAACCTCTCCCTTCTCTGAACAGAACCAGAGCTGACCTGCCTTCAGATCTTCCGGAGCACTATCTAACCGTGCTTTGAAACTTATTAAAACTCTCATTGAACAGTGATCCCGAGTATTGTCGTGTGAACTTGCATGTGGGTCAAGAAACTGAAATCCAACATGACAGAACCATCGAGCCAAGTCGACCCAGCAAGTTCTCACACAAGACCCGCTCTAAGCTCAGCTGAACTCCTAGCCCGTCACGACGCCATGCTGCGTACTCTATTGGATCAGCAAAATTTCCAGGGGCAGATAATGAATCAATTGAGGACGTCAGTCTCAGAACTGACAGATAGACTGGAACAAAATCCTCCGCCTCCTAATACAGCCGGTGCAGCAGCCGCTGCCGTCGCTCCTCCACCCAGTGCGGGGTCTCCAATGCAGTCAACCCCAGCTGGGACGCACCGGGGTCGTGAGGTTTCACTTCCGACACCGGATCACTATTCTGGAGAGATTGGAAAGTGTGGAGGATTCATCATGCAATGCTCCATCGTATTTTGCAGAGCTCCAGACTCTTTTCCAGATGACACTGCTAAAATAGCGTACATGATCGGGTTATTGAAAGGAAAAGCCCTGCGATGGGCAGAAGCTAAATATAACCTGGCATCTCTTTCTCAAACGCCATTTGTAACCTTTCTAAGTGAGTTAAAACAAACATTCGGCTATGCAGAGTCTAGCTCAGAAATCACGCATCAGCTTTGGAACTTGAAACAAGGATCCCGTTCTGCAGCTGAATTCGCAATAGATTTTCGCACCCTTGCAGCTACGTCTGGGTGGAATGACGAAGCTCTAAAAGGGGCTTTCATCCAGGGTCTAAATGAGAATCTGAAGGATGAACTGGTCTACAGGGACGAACCGCCCAATTTGGAGGCTTTAATATCCTTGGCTATTAAGATTGATAACAGACTTCGAGGGAGGTCCCGAGAAAGGAAGGGATCTAAACCTGTGTTTTTTCCGGACAGTTTCGCTTCCGAGGTTGCCATGGAAACCGTACCGAGCGCTCTTCCTCCCGAGGAGCCCATGCAGATTGGCCGCACCAGGATTTCCCCCACAGAAAGGCAACGAAGGCTAGAAGCTCGAGCCTGCTTCTACTGCGGTCTGACTGGCCATTTTGTCGCTGCATGTCCCGCTCGGTTAAAAGGGAGAGCCCACCAGTGAACACGGGAGTCCTGGTGGGTGGATGTTCCAGTTTGATCTCCCGATTCTCTCTTCCTGCCTCGCTTTGCATCAATCAAAGGTCAGTTAACCTCTCGGCACTAATCGATTCAGGATGTGAACAAAACCTGATCGATAAAGAACTGGTTAAGAACCTTAATATACCTACGATTTCCCTTCCCGCTCCAATCCAAGTTTCCGCCCTGGATGGAGGAGTTCTGCATGCAATTTCATATCAAACTAAACCTGTCGAACTTCTGGTTTCAGGCAATCACCGAGAGTTTCTCACTTTCTATGTGTTTCCCTCACCACAGAGCCCTTTGGTGCTGGGTATTCCCTGGTTGAGACAACATAATCCTCACCTTAACTGGTATGAGGGAAGAGTGGAGTCATGGAGCCGAACCTGCCACGCAACCTGCCTGCTGTCGGCCTTGACGAATCCAAAACTGGACACCACCCAGGAGGACGAAGATGACGCCCAGGATCTGTCCAAAGTGCCCCCCGAATATCATGATTTGAAAATGGTGTTTTAAAAAAATAAAGCGCTTTCACTTCCCCCCCACCGCCCCTACGACTGCGCTATTGATCTTCTTCCGGGCGCTCCGCTGCCCTCCAGTCGGTTGTATAACATCTCTAAACCGGAGAGGGAGAGTATGCTAAAATATATCAATGAGTCACGGGCTGCAGGCATCATCCGCCCCTCTACGTCTCCGTTAGGGGCGGGATTTTTTTTTGTATCCAAGAAAGACGGCTCACTCAGACCATGCATTGATTACAAGTGCCTTAATCAGATCACAGTTAAAAATAAGTATCCTCTTCCCCTCCTCACGTCAGCTTTTGAACCGGTTCAGGGCGCCACAGTGTTCACTAAACTGGATTTACGAAATGCTTACCATCTTGTGCGCATCCGCGAAGGGGACGAATGGAAAACAGCGTTCAAAACCCCGTTGGGCCATTTTGAATATCTGGTCATGCCATTTGGTCTGACAAACGCTCCAGCGGTTTTTCAATCCCTCATCAATGACGTGCTGCGTGATTTTCTGGATCAGTTTGTGTTCGTTTACCTGGATGACATTTTGATCTTCTCTAAGAACATAACTGAACACAAACAGCATGTCAGATTGGTCCTACAACGTCTTCTTGAAAATAGTTTGTACGTTAAGGCAGAAAAGTGCGAGTTTCATGTGCCTTCCATCTCGTTCCTGGGGTTCATCTTGGAGAGCGGGCAGGTGAAGCCGGATCCGGAGAGGATTCGTGCAGTTCTGGATTGGCCGACTCCCTCCTCCCGGAAACAGTTGCAACGTTTTTTAGGGTTTGCTAACTTTTATCGGAGGTTTATCCGGAACTACAGTCAAACTGCAGCCCCCATGACAAGCCTCACATCCACCAAGATCCAGTTTACCTGGACTCCTGAAGCAGAAGCAGCTTTCTCGGCTCTGAAGGAGAAGTTTGCTAGCGCTCCTGTTCTGATCCAGCCGGATCCCTCTCAGCAGTTCACGTTGGAGGTGGATGCTTCTGACTCGGGGGTTGGAGCGGTCTTGTCTCAGGTCTCGCTCTCTGATCACAAACTGCATCCATGCGCCTTTTTTTCTCGCCGGCTGTCGCCTTCAGAGAGAAACTATGACGTAGGGGATCGGGAATTGTTAGCTATTAAAATGGCTTTTGAGGAGTGGCGCCATTGGCTGGAGGGGGCTGAGCTCCCGATCGTGGTGTGGACAGATCATAAAAACTTGTCCTACCTGCAGACGGCCAAGAGGTTGAACCCTCGGCAATCCAGATGGTCTCTTTTCTTTTCGAGATTCAACTTTCTTATTTCTTACAGACCCGGCTCGAAGAATGTGAAACCTGATGCCCTCTCTCGACAATTCTCCTCTGATGAGGGTGACCCTGTTGTGGACACCATAGTGCCGCGGTCATGTATTATGGGGGCGGTTTCCTGGGACATCTCCGACCTGGTCCTCAGAGCTCAGCAGTCCGATCCTGATCCGGGTACCGGTCCTTCGGGCCGCACTTATGTTCCCTTTTCTGTTCGTTCCCGGTTAATTCAATGGGCCCACGCTTCTCGTTTTTCTGGCCATCCCGGCACCAGTCGAACCACAGCATTAATCAGACGCTCCTTCTGGTGGCCATCCCTTAACAAGGATGTTAAGGATTATGTGTTGGCCTGTCCTACCTGTGCTAAAAACAAGTCTCACCATCAACCTCCCAGTGGTCTCTTGCAGCCCTTACCTGTTCCAGGACGTCCTTGGTCGCACATCGCCCTCGATTTTGTTACCGGTCTGCCTCCTTCTAAGGGGTTCACAGTCATACTTACCATTGTTGATCGGTTCTCCAAAGCCTGTCATCTGGTGCCCCTTAGGAAATTGCCCACTGCCATGGAAACTGCTCTGTTGCTGGTTAAACACGTTTTTAGGCTTCATGGGATTCCTACAGAAATCTTGTCTGACCGGGGTCCCCAGTTCATCTCCAAGGTATGGAAAGGTTTTTGTGGTGCGCTTGGGGCAAAAGTGTCTTTGTCTTCTGGTTTTCACCCTCAGACTAATGGGCAGACCGAGCGTATGAATCAGGAGATGGAATCTACACTTCGTTGTATGTGCTCCTCCAACCCCTCATCATGGTCCTCCCATCTGCCCTGGGTGGAGTATGCCCATAACGGCCACGTTTCCTCTGCTTCTGGTCTGTCTCCGTTTGAGTGTTCACTGGGTTATCAGCCTCCTCTTCTCCCTTCAGACGAACCTCAGAATGCCGTCACTTCAGTTCAACACCATATCCGGAAGTGTCAGCGCATCTGGAAGGAGGCTGCTGCAGCTTTAAATCGGACCGCTGCCCAGAACCGCCGTTTTGCCGATAGAAAAAGGAAACCAGCCCCTGTTTATAGCCCAGGTCAGAAGGTGTGGCTTTCGGCTAGGGACATTCCCCTCAAAGCCGCTCCAAAGAAACTGTCTCCAAAGTTTTTGGGTCCTTTTGAGATCCAGGCCGTTGTGAACCCCTCTGCGGTTAGACTCAAGCTCCCATCTTCTCTCAGGGTCCATCCAGTTTTTCATGTTTCTATGCTCAAGCCTGTGAAGTCTTCCCCACTTTGCCCCCTATTAGTCCTCCCCCTTCTGCCCGTCACATCGATGGGGGCCCAGCCTACACTATTAATAAAATACTGGATGTCCGTCAACGGGGCAGGGGTTTCCAGTACCTTGTGGATTGGAAGGGTTACGGCCCTGAGGAGCGCTCCTGGGTTCCTAGGTCATTTATTTTAGATGAGTCTGTTCTTAGAAGATTTCACGCCTCCAGGGATTCGGGGTCGTCCAGACCGCCAAGTGGCGGTCATTGAGGGAGGGGTACTGTTAGGATTCGGGTTAGTGTGAGCGATCTTTCCTATAGAGGATCTTCGGGGGAGAATTCTGACAGGTTGGCGCACCGGTGGCTGATTCCAGTGATTGCCTGGAAGGCCTTTTTAAGAAGCAGTGGAGCAGCCAGTCAACGCTCGATGGTCCCACTCGTTGGTCAGAGCCTAACCAGAGTTCATGTCAAAGCTATTGTTTGAGACTTCATGTAACACTGTGTCTTTCCCCAGGAAACGCTGAGCTGCCTAAATCAAGCCTGAATTCTGAGATCGGCCAGGATCGAACCTCACCGCCTGCCGCTCTCCTCCCCTCTCCATCTCTGATCCTTGGAACGCTCCCGGATCCAAGCCCTTCCCTCCCTGCAACCACCATCCGAAACAACAGTAAGCGGTCCCCCCCCCCTCTGAACCCATCCAGATCTCTCCTCTCCGGTCCCTACTAACCTCTCCCTTCTCTGAACAGAACCAGAGCTGACCTGCCTTCAGATCTTCCGGAGCACTATCTAACCGTGCTTTGAAACTTATTAAAACTCTCATTGAACAGTGATCCCGAGTATTGTCGTGTGAACTTGCATGTGGGTCAAGAAACTGAAATCCAACATGACACTCATATGTTATCAGTCTGTTAAAGATAGTATTATTGATAGCAGTTCAATTTGCACAATGCCTGTTTTGTTTAGTTTTCTTCTTGGAAAAGTTATTAAAAACAAGTTTTTGTCTAAATTAAGGTGAATTCATGGTTCCTTTTTCCATATAATGTAACAGTAGTGTTTATGATAAAAAAAATAAAAAAATAATAATTATGTGATCGCTATCGGGGATTGGAATCGGCGATCGGCCCTCAAGGGTGATCGGTATCGGTATCGGGAGAAAAAAACCTGATCGGCACTTCCGTAGTTACAACATATTTCCATTGTTTTGTTTTCCAATCATACTCCAAAGGTTACCATATATCTCAAAATAGATTCAGGAAGTGCAATTTTTGATTTGATTCCAAAATATTTTGTTGTGATTGCAATCATAGAAGATATGGTCTATTGTTTCAACATCACTTTCACAGAATGAACATTTATTGTCATCGATATAACAGTGAATTCTTAGTAGTTCTTTTGAGGGGTAAATTGCATTTAAAATTTTAAAATGTGTTTCTTTAGCTTTTGGTTGAATGGGGAGTTTTAAATAGAGAGTTCTCAACCTTTCAATTGAATTTTTTATCAAACTTGAAAAGAATGTTGTTTTTATTTATTTTCCCAGTGAATAAAGTCTCATTTAAACAGTTTCTAATTGTGTGGTTATTGAATTTTGGGTCAGTGAGTGATATTCCATTAATAAATAAATTAGGTAATTGTGGGGTCATCGGATGATATGTTATTATATTTTTAAATTGATTACTAAATTGTTTTGGTAAGGCATTATATAATTTCATAAACTCAACTTTTGGGGGAAAGAATTGATATTTTGCACAGAATTGTTCGTAGTTTAACATGCAGCCATTAACATCCATTAAGTACAGTATATAATAGACCAGATATTCTTTTCCATCCAATCTTTGTAAAATAAGGATTTATTGCGATGCAGTATGAATCTGTTATTCCATATTATAGAGCTGTGTGGCGAGTAGTTATGTACATAGAGCAATTTCCAGTACAATAACACTTGTTTATGGAACTCTGATAGTTTAATGGGCAATTTATGTATATTGAAATCGGACAGAAGTACAAGTTTTAGACCACCTATTTTGTTAAAAATGTAATTAGGGACACAATACCAAAATAATTGAGAATTTTTAATCCAGGATTTTAACCAATTAATTTTAAGTGTTCCATTAAGACATTCAAAGTCAATTTCTTTCAGACCGCCATCTTTGATTTCTTTGATCATATGACCTTTCCGTAGGTAGTGTGGCCTTTTTCCCCAAATAAAGTTCATTTGGTTAATAGTTTTAGTTAAACTATTTGTGACAGTAGTGCTACAAGTTGAATAAATTAATCTTGATAAACTTTCCATTTTTGATAAGTAAATTCGTCCTAAAATAGAAAGGTCTCGTTGGAGCCATGAGTTAATTTTGGATTTACATTCTTTAATCTTGTTTTCAATAGTTAAGGTTGATTCTAGGTTTTTTGTTATAACAGTTCCCAAGTATTTAATTTCAGATTTAATTGGAATACTAGATATTTCTTTTAGGGAAGTGTCATGAGTAGCTATAAGCTCACATTTTTTTAAGTTTAGCATTAGACCTGAAGCCTCTGAAAAAAGTTTAATTTTAGCAATTACAATTGGAAATTGCTTGTAATTTTTTAAGAAAACTGTGGTGTTATTTGCTAACTGGCTAATGATTAATTCTGTACCGAAAACATCTAATTTCTCAATGTCTTCACAGTTTTTAAGATAGATCGCTAACATTTCTGCCACTAAATTAAAGAGATATGGGGAAATGGGACACCCTTGAGGAATTCCAACATCAATGTTAAATCTAGCGGTGGTGCCCTTAGGCAGTATTACACAACTATTAATGTTTTGATATAGGTCTCTAATTGAGTTAATAAAGTTTACTCCAAAACCTAGATGTTAAAGAACTGAGAATAAGAGTTGGTGTTCCACCGAGTCAACGGCTTTATAAAAGTCAAGGAAAAGAATAAAGCCATCATCTTTAATCATGTCTCTATATTCAGTCAGGTCTTTTACCAGTCTAATGTTGTTGTGGATTGATCTTCCTTTTAAGAAGCCAGACTGTGATTCAGCAATAATGTCTGAGATTCCTGTTTGGAGACTCATAGTAAATATGTATGTTAATAATTTATAATCTGAATTTCTGAGTGTAATTGGTCTACTATTCTCAATTAATCTTGGGTCCTTGTCTGGTTTGGGGATACATATAATAATTCCTTGTTTCATTGGAGTAGGTATATTATGATTTTTAAAAATATCTGTAAAAACTTGGTGCAGTAAAAATGTTATGTCTTCCCAAAAGTGTTTATAAAAGTTTCCTGTGAGGCCATCTGGACCTGGTGCTTTGTTTAATGACGAGCGATTAACAGCCTTATCAAGTTCTTCTATTGTAATATTGTTGTCACAAGTTTGTTTGAAATTATCTTGTATTTTAGGGATAAATTGTAAGGTACCAGGCTGGTGGGTCTGCTGGGTTGTTTCAGATCATCCACCAGAGGGCGCCTGATTACAGAAGGGTCCTGGAGGGCGTGAAAACAGGTCCTAACCAGACGCACCTGTAGGGAATTGTCACCTTCTGTTGGAGTATATGAGCAGCTGGTTACCAGCACATCTTCGCCAGAGTGTTTGCCTGAATTGGACACTTGTCAGAGCCTCCAAAAAGTCCCAAGTCTCCCCCTTCTTTGGAAGGAGTCCTCTTGAGGCGCCTTGGCAGCCAGCACCACTGCTCCTCCGTGCCGACTAGGAATACCTGTCCGCCCTCCGACACTCCGCCTCTCCGCCCAGCATCACCCTTGAACATACCCACCGCCTGGCCTTTCCCCTCCTCCGTTCAAATACCGACCTCCAGAAGTAAGAGCATCTGTTCCCGTTCTATTGAGTTTATTTTCTTCCCCTTACCTCGTACTCACCTCATCTCTCTCCCCCTGTGAGCGGTTGCCCCCGGACCCCCCTTTGAGGAAGACCTGCCCTGACTATCAACTGAACTGCGTTTTTGTTTGAGTAATAATAAACCCATTGTACTTTACACCAGTCTCTCTCTGTGAGTGTTTCTGCATGTGGGCAAAGAATGTTAAACCCGACATGACATAAATGTTTCAATTTTTTTTTTAAAAAGGTAATAGATTTTTGTTCTGAGAATTTGGAGGTATACAAATTGTTATAGAATTTAAAAATCTCTTGTGATATGAAATTTGTGTTATTGGTTTCAACATTATCTACTATTAAGGAGTTAATAGAATTTTGTTGTCTTCTTTTTTCTAAGTTACAAAAGTAAGCAGTGTTTTTTTCTCCTTCCTCTATCCATCTCGCTCTTGATCCAACAAAAGCTCCTTTAGCCCTTTGAATATATATTTAATCTAGTTTAGGTTGGAGGAGTTGTACTTTTTGTTCAATTGAGGGCTTGGGTTTATTGCAATATAGGTTAAGTTGTTGTATAATATCAAGTTCTATTTTTTGAAATTTTTTAAATTTTTTTACTGAATGAAATAGAAAATTGTCTTACCTTGTACTTTAGGAATTCCCATTTTTTAACAGGACAATTTAGTTCTTCAGAGTCCTTAAAATTTTGGATTAGGACTTTGATTTTTTTGGCAGTAAGTGTCATTTTTAAGAAGACTGTAGTTAAATTTCCAATATTTACTTGCGCCTGGTTTCCAGTTTTGAGGTTTCAATTGTAAGGAAATAAGGCAATGGTCAGTCAATGGTGCAGCAGAAATATCTGAGTTGATTTCATTGGTTAGTAATTCATTTGTTACAAGCCAGTGATCAGGTCGTGATTTGCTATTTGAACCAGACCATGAACATTTTATACAATTGGGATTTAGATGACGCCACACGTCATCTAGATTTTGTTCATTACAAAAATTGTTAAATGTTTTGTTTGTGTAACTTGAGTTACATTTAGAAGGCCACTTATCATAAAATTAATCTGGAACAAGGTTGAGATCTCCACCAATTATAACATTGTTAGTTGAGTAAAATGATTTTAGCTAGTCTAGATTTAAGGCTATTTCTTCTAGCAATAATTTGTTTTGGTTTAGATTATTGTAACCCATCCATCCATCCATTTTCCTACACCCTTGTCCCTTAATGGGGTCGGGAGGTGCTGGTGCCTATCTCCAGCTGGCGTTCCGGGCGAGAGGCGGGGTACGCCCTGGACAGGTCGCCAGTCTGTCACAGGATTATTGTAACCATATATGTTTAATAAAATAAGTATTAAGTTATCTAAACAGATAGTGAGAGATAACCAGTGGTCGTTTTCATCCATTTTATTTGAGATAATTTGACCCTGGAAGTTTTTTTAAAGAATAGCGACCCCTGCTGATCTTGAAGAGCCATGACAAAAATAAGCTTCATCTCCCCATTGTTTAGACCAAAAGATGTTATCTTTTTGTTTCAAATGAGTTTCTTGTAGGAATATAATATTTGAATTTTTCCCTTTACAAAATAAAAATAAACTTTTCCTTTTAGTCAAATCTCTTAGGCCCCTTGCATTAACAGAAATAAGAGAAAATTCACTTTTCAAGTTAAACATAAAAGATTAATAAAATAAAGTAAAACTGAACAGTATTGAATGGGTTTTACCTGAGAGGAAACTGAGCTTTAGGTAGCAAAAAACTCTTGAACTAACAAAATTATCTAAAGTCAGAAATGATCATGAAGAACTATCGTGCCCCTATGGAGTAACTCGTTGTCCGTTGATAAAGGCATATGGACCTTTGAATACTGCCTTTATCCCAGCTTTCCGTGCTTGCTCTACTTTGGGCCACATAGCCAGTCGTGCTTCATGGTCTTTTTTGGTGAGGTCCTCAGAGAAACCGATGTTGACCTCCCTGCAGATGGGGTGTTGTTTAGTGGAACCCCAGAGTTCATCCCTGAAGAGCCGACCCGTAAACTGCACAATGATCTGCCGTGGGCGGTTGGTGTTGTTCGGGCCGAGACAGTGCACAGTGTCAAGAATAATGTCCATCTTCTCTTTCCAGTGTGGCATAATCTGCTTAATGAGATTCGCGACTTTCTGTCTTGTGTCTCCCTTTGTCTTTTTGTGTGGTACTGGGGTCTTACACCGGTAAATTAGGGCATTTTTAGTCCCTTTGGCGTCTGCATTCGAGCAGTAGTCGTGAGCTAGCTAGCAGAGCTTTGTAAGCTTTGTTGTTAGCCATAATCGTTGTTGTTTTACTCTTGCTTGTAGTTATTTTTCCCGTTATCACTGGATGTTTTAAGTTATTATTAGTTCACGATGATACTCCTTGGAGTCAAATCCGGACTTCACAAACGTTCAATTATTTATTTAGGAGCTTGGTACCCGGAGCTCATTACTACGCATTCGCTCTCTCCGCCATCTTGCCGCTCCCCAGTAACAAAACATACGACCAGGAAATGTAACAATCACTCTCCTAAAACATGGAACTCTACTTACTCTAATAAAGCTCTCTATCACGAACATGTGTGCCCCCTGCTGGTGTGGCGGTGCTAGTGCAACATGGCGTTCAGTTTGTCACCTAATGCTGAGATCGACTCAAAACCTTCCGCGATTGACATATTATTGGACCCCTGCTCTAACAAAGCACAAACAGTTTAGAAACAATATGAAATGGGAAAAAGCTATTTATTAACTGATTAAATAGTGTTTAGATTGTTCTTGAAAAACTAATCAGTCACGACTAATTAGTGGGTGCACTCACAGCTGCACAGTGAACCCATTGATTCTTTACAGCAGACGGGCGGTCCCCTCTACGGAAGAGGATTAGGACTTTAAAGTCAGAATTCTTTTTTTTTTCTTCTCGATGGCCCTAATCCCCTTCCGTACCCCTATCTTGTAGGTACTACCCAATTAACCTAATTAATAATTATCGACAATTACTGATATTGACTTCATGACTCCATGGTAAGTTTTTTCAGTCATGTAGTCCAGTTCTAATAAACACAATAAAAAGTAGATGCTGCCCTGGTAAAAAAAAAAAAGTATACTTTAGTATACTAAATTTTAACATACTTCAGTATACTTTTATCAATGTACTTCAACTATACTATTTTGGAACAACTTATTTTGTACTTAATATACTTTAGTAGTATTTAAATAGTATAACTAATAGTATACTTTAGTATACTACACATACTTTTTTGGAACAACTTCAAGTATATTTAGAGTGTACTTAAAGTATATTTTTTAAATTTCATATTTCAGAGTTTATTATTATGTTTCAATATAATTATTATATTTTGAGTGTTAATTATATAATTATTATATAATTATGTCTCAAATTATATTAAATATACTTCAAATATATTTTAAATATAATATTAATATAATAATGTATTTAAATTACGCTAAATGTTTATTAAATGTTTATTTTTGATTTCCTGCTATTGATAACTACAATTTTAATTACTCTTAATTGCTCTTTATTCCTACGAATAAAGAGGAAATTACATGACATGCATATTTACACTAACAGTAAGGCTAAAATTACATGGAAATATTAATTACACAAGATGCCCAAGGTCACTGGTAAAAAAAAAAGTATTGCTTTAATATACTAAATTTTAACATACTTTAGTATACTTTTAGCAATGTTCTTCAACTGTGCTATTTTGTAACAACTTTTTTTGTACTTCGTAAACTTTAGTAGTATTTAAATTGTTTAAAAATACAACTAATAGTATACATTAGTATACTACATGTACTTTTTTGGAACAACTTCAAGTATACTTAGAGTGTACTTAAAGTATACTTTTTAAATTTCATATTTCAGAGCTGTATTATTACATTTTGATATAATTATTATATTATGAGTGTTATTGTTAATTATATAATTATGTCTCAAAATATTATTATATATATATATATATATATATATATATATATATATATATATATATAATATACTTCAAATATATTTTAAATATACTAATTTAATAATTAATTTAAATTACAATTAATTTTTATTTTTTATTTCCTGCTATTGATAATTAACTACAACTTTAATTATTTGTGAAAGTCTCAATTCCTACATACATGCCTACATGCATCTTAATTTCACAAGATGCAAATGGTAATTCAAACATTTTTTATTACAGGCATTTTAAAATTGTCCAATTTTACTCACACCTTTATGAACTTTACATGAATGATCAGTTTACACATCAAAAGTGAACACATGAACGTGAAAATTAAAGTGTGACAATAAAACATGAAAGTAAGGATCAACAACAGAACATTCCTGTTCACTGCACCTTACAGAAACCTACAAAAAAGAACAATAGAGCAATTAAACAGAGAAAGCATTTGTATTTAAAGAGAACAGAAAAATGGCAAATAAAAAGTAATACTTGCAATTTCAAGATGTTGTGAACTCGCCATGTATGTGACATCATAAGAACTGATGATGATTGGGACCGACTGCCAGGGTGGAAAAACATTTCTGGGTTTCTTCTTTGCCTGCTTATGTTGGAAGTAGAAAAAAATGGTCTGCAATATCATAGAATCAGTTGATGTTGGCATTAACTTTGAAGCTGTTTTAAGTGTGGAACTAAGGAGACAAACTACCTTAAAATCTGTCCATCCATGATCTGAACACACTGATCCTTGCAGGGTGGTGAGGGGGGCTGGTGGTGCCCATCTCCAGCAGCCAGCAGATGAGAGGCAGGTTCATCTTGGACACGTCACTTACAGGGTCCAGAAGGTCAACAACAACAAATAAAAACAATGAAAGATAAATGTTAGATTAACAAGAAGAGAAAAATTCTTTCCAGTTAACTTCAAATCAAATCATGTTTATTAAGCACTTAGTGTTGGTAACAGCAGTTTTTGTTGAAAATGTAGCTGGGTCCTGATTGAAAAAACAAACTTACATCATTAAGACGATGTGGAGGTTCATCCTCAAAGCTGGTTGTTGATCTGGTGGAGTCAGAGCTTCTTCTGAGACAGAAAGTCTTTAGGTTTTCTAACACCTGATTTCTCTGGCTTCCTCTTTCATCTTCATTTGCTTAGTTAGACTGCAAACATATGTTGAAGATAAAATCATTGATGAACGAGTTAGAACAACAACCTCACAATATCAAAGTCTCTCTGTTTTATAGAGCTTAATTAAAACCAGGTTAAGTTTATGAATTAAAGTATAAGTCATAACAAACACCCTCCATGCACTTATAACATGAAGCTGAATTATTCATATTGTAATAACCACACAAGTCACAATAAAATTGATAAAATAAGCTAACTTAATTAGCATGCTTAAAGTGTACTTTCACAAATGTAAGTATGTTTGAAGTATACTAAAGTATACTTTTTTTTACTAGGGTGATCCACGTCAAAGAAAATGAACAAACCTTGAAATTCACCTGTCGAGACCGCGCAAATTAATTAAAGTGCTGGGGAGCAGCTACAATTGTCAAGGTCCTCTCTACTTTTAAGGCAATATTATGCGAGTAAAAATAGCGAATTTGAACAGCGTCTGTTATCTTGCATAGACATAATATAAGAGTAGACCCCGCATTGGCTGCTGCGGCGCAGGATATACGGCGGCCATCTTGGAACGGTAGTGCCTCCTACTTTGTTCAATCAAAACAGCAGAAGATGCCTCAGCACTGAGGGATATTGTTGTTCTGATCTATGGATTATTGATGTGAGGCTCCACAGACAACATTTCACAAGTAAGATGGATATATTATTGTGTATATATTGTGATTGGAATATTACTTTACTATAAAGTAAAGTAACCCTGGTAAAAAAAAGTATACTTTAGTATACTTCAAATATACTTACATTTGTGAAAGTACACTTTAAGTATGCTAATTATTAAGTGTACTACCTATAAGTTGTCTGAAGTATACTAAAAATACACTTGTACCAATTTCGAAATTAGTACCTTAAAGACACTTAAACATAATTGAACCAAAATACACTTTTAATATATTAAATAAAAGTATGCTTTAAGTGAACAAAATCTGAATGAATATATATATGAACTTTTAAGTGCCTTAATAATCTTTTACTATTTATTAAAATCGCATACCATAAAAAAGGATAATCATGATGTAATTTTTAAGAAAGTACCCAATCAATTTTCAGATGTGTGATGTAAAAACCTTATAATCAATGGCATTAGCTACAGTTCACACTCCAGACCAGATGGTGGCGGTATTGCACATTTTCATTTATTTAAAAAATGCCACAGAGAAGAAAAAACTTGAAGCAGGGAAGATAACAGACGCTGTTCAAATTCGCCATTTTTACTTGCATAATATTGCCTTAAAAGTAGAGAGGGCCTTGACAATACTTAGTAATTTAGTTAAATTCAAGCTGTTGACGTCCTAGTCCAAGTTAGACAACAACACAATGGGACAACCGATGGAAATGAAATGTTTGTCACAAAAGGAGCCTGGGGGAATGAAGGCTGCTAAGTGTTGCTAGCTGGTGGTTAATTTGCTTATTAATTATCTTCATTTAATTATAATCAGTGCAGTAAAGATATATAACTTACATTGGTTGCTTAAATAATTATTTTGTCAATTTTATTGTGACTTGTATGATTATTATTTAGTAATAATTCAGCTTCATGTTATAACTGCATGGAGGCTGTTTGTTTCGACTTATACTTTAATTCATAAACTAACCTGGTTTTAATTAAGCTCCATAAGACAAAGAGACTCTGATATTGTGAGGTTGTTGTTCTAACTCGTTCATCAATGAGTTTGTCTTCAACATATGTTTGCAGTCTAACTGAGAAAATGAAGATGAAAGAGGAAGCCAGAGAGATCAGGTGTTAGAAAACCTAAAGACTTTATGTCTCAGAAGAAGCTCTGACTCCACCAGATCAACAACCAACTCTGAGGATGAACCTCCACATCGTCTTAATGATGTAAGTTTGTTTTTTCAATCAGGATCTAGCTACATTTTCAACAACAAAAACTGCTGTGTTACCAACACTAAGTGCTTAATAAACACGATTTGATTTAAAGGTAACTGGAAAGAATTTTTCTCTTCTTGTTAATCTAACATTTATCTTTCTTTTTTTTATTCGTTGTTGACTTTCAGGACCCTGTAAGTGACCTGTCCAGGGTGAACCTGCCTCTCATCTGATGGCTGCTGGAGATGGGCACCACCAGCCCCCCTCACCACCCTGCAAGGATCAGTGTGTTCAGATCATGGATGGACAGATTTTAAGGTAGTTTGTCTCCTTAGTTCCACACTTAAAACAGCTTCATAGTTAATGCCAACATCAACTGACTATGACATTGCTGACCATTTTTTTCTACTTCCAACATAAATAGGCAAAGAAGACACCCAGAAATGTTTTTCCACCCCAGGCATCCGGTCCCAATTATCATCAGTTCTTATGATGTCACATACATGGCGAGTCCACAATGTCTTGAAATTGTAAGTATGATTTTTTATTTGCCATTTTTCTGTTCTCTTTAAATACAAATGCTTTCTCTGTTTAATTGCTCTATTGTTCTTTTTTTGTAGGTTTCTGTAAGGTGCAGTGAACAGGAATGTTCTGTTGTTGATCCTCACTGTCATGTTTTATTGTCACACTTAAATTTTCATGTTCATGTGTTCACTTTTGATATGTAAACTGATAATTCATGTAAAGTTCATAAAGTTGTGAGTAAAATTGGACAATTTTAAAATGCCTGTAATAAAAAATATTTGAATTATCATGGGCATTTTCTGTAATTAATCTTTCCATGTAATTTTAGCCTAAAACAATGTAAGTACAGTAGTGTAGTTATGCATGTCTTTTACAAAGGAGGTACGTAGGAATTAAGACTTTCACGAATAATTAAAGTTGTAGTTTATTATCAATAGCAGGAAATAAAAAACAAAAATTAATTTTAATTAAAATAAATTATGATATTAGTATATTTAAAATATATTTGAAGTATATATATATATATATATATATATATATATATATATATATATATATATATATAATTTGGAGACATAATTATATAATTAATAATGACAATAACAATATAATTATATCACAATGTAATAATAAAGCTCAGAAATAGGAAATTAAAGAAGTATACTTTAAGTATACTTGAAGTTGTTCCAAAAAGTAGGTGAAGTACAGGTGCTGGTCATAAAATTAGAATATCATGAAAAAGTATATTTATTTCAGTAATTCCATTTTAAAAGTGAAACTTGTATATTATATTCATACATTACATACAAACTCATATATTTCAAATGTTTATTTCATTTAATTTTGATGGTTACAAATGACAACAAATGACAATCTCAAATTCATCATATCAGAAAATTTGAATCTTGTGAAAAGGTTCAACATTGATGGCACCTGGTACCACACTGTAATCAGCTAATTAACTCAAACCACCTGCAAAGGCCTTTAAATGGTCTTTCAGTCTAGTTCTATTTGCTACACGATCATGGGGAAGACTGCTGACTTGACAGTTGTCCAAAAGACGACCATCGACACCTTGCACAAGGAGGGCAAGACACAAAAGGTCATCACTAAAGAGGCTGGCTGTTCACAGAGCTCTGTGTCCAAGCACATTAATAGAGAGGCAAAGGGAAGGAAAAGATGTGGTCGAAAAAAGTGTACAAGCAAGAGAGATAACCGCACCCTGGAGAGGATTGTGAAACAAATCCCATTCAAAAATGTGGGAGAGATTCACAAATAGTGGACTGCAGCTGAAGTGAGTGCTTCAAGAACCACCACACACAGACATATGAAAGACATGGGTTTCTGCTGTTAGCATTCCTTGTGTCAAGCCACTCTTGAACCACAGACGGCGTCAGAAGCGTCTTGCCTGGGCTAAAGAGAAACAGGACTGGACTGCTGGTGAGTGGTCCAAAGTCATGTTCTCTGATGAAAGTAAATTTTGCATTTCCTTTGGAAATCAAGGTCCCAGAGTCTGGAGGAAAAGAAGAGAGGCACTTCATCCACGTTGCTTGAAGTCCAGTTTAAAGTTTCCACAGTCAGTGATGGTTTGGGGTGCCATGTCATCTGCTAGTGTTGGTCCATTGTGTTTTCTGAGGTCCAGGGTCAATGCAGCCACATACCAGGAAGTTTTAGAGCACTTCATGCTTCCTGCTGCTGACCAACCTTTTGGTGATGCAGATTTCATTTTCCAACAGGACTTGGCACCTTCACACAGTGCCAAAGCTACCAGTACCTGGTTGAAGGACCATGGTATCCCTGTTCTTAATTGGCCAGCAAACTCTCCTGACCTTAACCCCATAGAAAATCTATGGGGTATTGTTAAGACGAAGATGCAATACACCAGACCCAACAATTCAGAAGAGCTAAAAGCCACTATTAGAGCAACCTGGGCTATCGTAACACCTGAGCAGTGCCACAGACTGATCGACTCCATGCCACGCCGCATTGCTGCAGTAATACAGGCCAAAGGAGCCCCAACTAAATACTGAGTGCTGTGCATACTCATACTTTTCATGTTCATACTTTTCAGTTGGCCAACATTTCTATAAATCCTTTGTTTTTATTGGTCTTAAGTAATATTCTAATTTTCTGATGAATTTGAGATTTTCATTTGTTGTCATTTGTAATCATCAAAATTAAACGAAATAAACATTTGAAATATGAGTTTGTATGTAATGTATGAATATAATATACAAGTTTCACTTTTTAAATGGAATTACTGAAATAAATCTACTTTTTCATGATATTCTAATTTTATGACCAGCACTATTAGTTTTATTTAAATACTTTTTAAGTACTATTAAAGTATACTAAGTACAAAGATAGTTGTTCCAAAATAGCACATTCTAAGTACATTGCTAAGAGTATACTAAAGTATGTTAAAATTTAGTATACAAAGGATACTTTTTTTTTACCAGGGAATACTTTACAGTTATATTAGCTGGTATCACTGGCGAGATACCAGCTAATATTAGCTACAGTGCTTGGTGTAATACGGGTTCAGCCCCGCTATGAAGGCTAACTGAGATTCTGTAAATCTAAAAAAGTTAATTATTCTCTAACATTGATTTAGATTATCTGACACAAGAGCCTACTTTAGAAATTAAACCATGTCACACATATTATAAAACTTATGTGTTATAACATTCACCAGCAAAGTTTACACAGGTGGTAAAGACTATTATTGTGTAATTCTTTCACTAGTAAGATACATCCCAAATCTTCCATTTTTGTTTTGAAAGCTTCATAAAGACACAATGTGAGGAAGAAGAGAGAGAATCTTTAAAGAGAGACGGATTCACTGCAGCATTAATGAATCTCATCGGATTTTGGATTCAATGTCTTAAACTAGAACTCGTAGACTGAAAAAATAAAATAAAAATAATATATATGGTGTGTGTGTGTGTGTGTGTATATACATACATACATATAAACATGTATCCAACATATATTATTCAGTTATTATTAATCATTATTTATTTCTGTTTGTATAGTTATATAAATATATATCATTATAATAAATTATACACACAGCTGTTCACAATAAATTATGAACTACTGTTTGCTTTGTAATATGCTCTTCATACATCAATATCAGAATATTCCATTCCTATTCTATTCTTATAGCCACTAATCATATTTAAATATGCTGAACTATGTATTAAAAACATACTTAAATAATACAATTGTTCATAAATGTAGCTTTGATAGATGTTTGAATATAGTTCCCAGTAACGAAAAAGTGTGTTATGATCGATTAAATTTGCTGATAAGTCATTTTGCCTGCTAAACACATAAGGCTGAGTGGAGTGGTCTACCGCTCCAAGATAAATCTCTAAATCTCGTCAGCTACAATAGGCGAGAGCGGCGTATGAGGCGTCTATCCTTATATTATGTCTACGTTATCTTCCCTGCTTCAAGCTTTTTCCTCTCTTTGTGTCGTTTTTAAATAAATGAAAATGTGCAATACCGCCACCATCTGGTCTGGACTGTGAACTGGAGCTAATGCAGTTGATTATAAGGTTTTTACATCACACATCTGAAAATTGATTGGGTACTTTCTTAAAAATTACATCATGATTATCCTTTTTGTATTGTATGCAATTTTAAAAAAATAGTAAAAGATTATTAAGGCACTTAAAAGTTCATACATATTCATTCAGATTTTGCTCACTTAAAGTATACTTTTATTTATAAATATTAAAAGTGTATTTTGGTACAATTATGTTTAAGTGTGTGTAAAGTACTAATTTCAAAATTGGTACAAGTGTATTTTTAGTATACTTCAGATATACTTATAGGTAGTACACTTAATAATTAGCATACTTAAAGTGTACTTTCACAAATGTAAGTATGTTTGAAGTATACTAAAGTATACTTTTCTTTTACCAGGGTGGTAGCTTTTTGGGGATGTTTTCCCAGAGAGGCCCAGAGAAGACTTAAAACCAGGAAGCCTGAAATGGACACTATGGACTCGTGGATCAGTCAAAGTAGGTTTTATGAAATCAGACTTTGTAGGTTTGGCGCCAGCTGCAGAGGTGGATGAAAGGAGCAGCAGCTCGGCTGAGCAGGTTGCTGTAGCCCTGCCGAAACTGTCTGTTCATGAGTGCGTACAGAATAGGGTTAATGAAGCTGTTGAGCCAGGTGACGTTGGCACAGAACATGTGCAATATCTGCGGGGCTTGGTTTCCTCTGTCCGCCATGTTTAGTAGGAAATATGGGAGAAAGGAGCACAAAAAGCAGAGAAACACAGCAAAACACATGTGGCTCATATGGTCAAATTCGTTATCATCTGGAGTCAAAGACTGGGACTGTCGCACAGCTGAGCTCCGAGGTGGGAGGATGACCTTTTCGCTACCATATGTGCTTTGGTCCGGTTCTGCTTGGCTGCTAATCTCCGAACTACATGTCTTCCATACATTACTTTCCACTCTGCTATCATCCGTCCCCTGACATGAAGTAATAGATTTCCTCCTGTAGTGGACCACAGCTTTTGATACACGCTTTACTTTTCTGTAGATGAGCATGTAGAAGGCTCCAATAAATCCTAGACCCATGATGAAATAGATGAAAAGTATGATTGTCGTGTAGGGGCGGCCTTTGGTACGATGGAAGGTGCAGGTGCACAGCTGAGGCACAAACATGTAAACAGACCAGAGCGGGGCGAAGCTGGCCAGACCCAGACCCCAAGCTGAGACCATGATTAAAGTAAGTCCAAGGTTGGAAAACAAGCGGTTGAAAACGCCTCTTTTTGCAACCAGGAGGTATCGGCTCACCGCCACCAGGCAGAGGGTGATGATGGAGACGCTGTTGGTAAGGAAGACGAGTAACCCATGGATCTGGCACCAGACCTGACCGGTACGCCATCTGAGGTGCAGGTAGGTGTCTACAACCACGGGCTGCAGGATGGAGCAGAAGACAAGCTCAGTCACTGCCAGGTTAACGATGAGCACGTTGAAGCGAGTCTGGAGACGGGAGTCCAGGACGAAGGCCAGGATGGTCATCAGGTTCCCCACAGTTCCAGCGATGATCACAAAACATCCCCACACCACAGCAAAGTACCGGTACTCCACCACCGAGGAGCTGTAGCAGGAGAAGTTACTGTCCTCCATTTGGTTTGTGTAATTCATCTTTATGCTGTGAAAATAACAGAGAAGTTGGTTTCCTTTAGCTGATTTCAAAGCAGGTAACCAGTTTGAACAAATTTTCAAAAATCTCACTCTCTACAATTGCTTATTTGTTTGAACCGAACCCCAAAAGACCTACAACTGTCATCACAACAGCTGGCTCTACAAAGGATTCACTCAGGGGAGCTGAGTATAAAATAATGCAACATTTTGTTTTAGAAATATCTATATCGTTGAAAACCATGCAGCATTTGCTTTCCCCTTTAAAACTATTCACTGTTTTCATTTAGCACCTGAATAAAACTCAACATTTGAGGTTGTTACTCAGAAAAATGTGAATACATTGTCCATCCATCTATACACCCTTGTCCCTAGTCGGGTCGGGAGGTTGCCAGTGCTTATCTCCATTTAACGTTCCAGGTGAGAGGTGGGGTCACACTGGACAGGTTGCCAGTCTGTTGCAGAGCAACACAGAGACACACAGGACAAACACACACACTCACACATTGGGACAATTTGGAGAGGCTAATCAATCCGACAGTCATGTTTTTGGACTGTAGGAGGAAGCTGGAGTACCCAGAGAGAACCCACACATGCAGAGGGAGATCATGCAAACTCCATGCAGAAAGACCCCGGGCTGGGAATCGAACCCAGAACCTTCTTGCTGCAAGGCAACAGCTTTACCAACTGTGCAGCCCAGAATACATTTTAAGTTTTCCAAAAACTCCAACGTAAGAAGTCCAGGAGTCTTCCATGAAATCACTTGCTGTTCATGTTGTGGATGAATCAAAGTCTAGACACCATAATTAAATTCTGACAGCTTGTTTTGTTTTGAATAATTGTTATAATTAAACTCTGATATCAAAAAGGCTTTTGAACTCTTGTTATGGAATAATTTAGCAGACCCAACATTTGTAAATGTTTTTCCATGTTGTCTGAAGTAGATCGTCACAAATAAACTTGATAAGTCCAACTCAGCTACTTCACAATGCAGAAGTGACCCAACAAGAGGACAAGATTAAAGGTTTTTTTCACTTCAACTTTAAATTTAGGATGAGATCAAAATTTCCAAACAATGTATATATAAACATGTATATAGTTCAGAAATGAATTTAACATGTCATTAAAATGTGCCTCCAAATCCGAGGCCATGGTCTTGAGCTGGAAATGGGTAGAGTGCCTTCTCCAGGTCAGGGGTGGATGTCCTGCCCCAAGTGGAGGAGTTTAAGTATCTCGGGATCTTGTTCATGAATGAGAGAAGCAGGGAGTGGGAGATCGACAGGCAGATTGGCACAGTGTCTGCTGTGAAGCGGGTGGTTGTAGTGAAGAGAGAGCTGAGTTAAAAAGCAAACCTCTCGATTTACCGGTCGATCTACGTTCCCACCCTCATCTATGGTCATGAGCTTTGGGTCATGACTGAAAGAACGTGATACTGGATACAAGCAGCCGAAGTGGGTTTCCTCCACAGGGTGTCTGGACTCTCCCTTAGAGATAGGGTGAGAAGCTCGGTCATCCAGGAGGGACTCAGAGTAGAGCCGCTGCTCCTCCATGTCAAGAGGAGCCAGTTGAGGTGACTTGGCATCTGGTCAGGATGCCTCCTGGACGCCTCCATGGTGAGGTGCTCTGGGCACGTCCCACCGGGAGGAGGCCTCGGGGAAGACCCAGGACACGCTGGAGGGACTATGTCTCTCGGCTGGCTTGTGAACACCTTGGGTTCCCCAGAGGAGCTGGAACAAGTGGCTGGGGAGAGGGAGGGAAGTCTGGGCCTCCCTGCTGATGTTGCTGCCCAAGCAACATGATCCCGGATGTACACAGAAACTAGGATTGTTAAACTGGAAATTAAATTTAAAAAACACCTAAAATCCATACAAGTCAAAATACCAAGCCTGTTTTATTTAACACAGAAAATTGAGGAGTGATGATTATACAAGGGAAAAAGAGACACAATTAGAGACTAAAAATAATTAGGACAGCAAGAATACAAATTATAATACCAAGGACTAGATCTCAGAACTACAGTAAAATAAAATCTGAAGTACATGTTTTTTTTGTTTTCAATGATGGAGTTTCAAATAATTGTTACAATTAAACCCAAAATACTTTACTTTACAGGTCAAAGAGCACAAATTTATATCAAATGGAGACCAAACAGATGAAATCTGTTTGTACACATTTCAGGTTTAGACTAGTTGTTATAAACTACAAGACCTTCCTGTTTCTGTCACTCTGTGGTTAACACAGACCTTCCTGTAAAGACACGGGTCAAACATAAAAATAGACAACAAAGCAAATGTAGAGCCAATCTGAAGTTCATAGTTACCACAATGTCTGCAAACTAGACAATTTTTTATAAAGTTCAACGCTAAACACAGTTTAACATGTAAACACCTTGTAAAACTGGAGCTGCTGGACATAGAATGAAATGAAACCAGTTTCATCCAGTCTGACAGGAAACCTGTGTGCCTTGTTCACATCATGGTTTTATAAAGTCATAGAAATGATTCATGACGATCAAATCAAACGTTATACTGTTCTGAAGCTCGCTACCTTGTGGTGGTTTAACTGTACAACCACAAAACCCCTACCAGCTTACTGTTCTAAGACTTTTTGAAAATTATTTGTCATTAAATGTGTTTATACATTATATGAAGAGATTTATTAAAACCTTACCTTATGTGTTTTCAGTGTTATTTTAGGTCTCTAATTTTTTTCTATTTTTATTTGAATTACCTCCTGACAGTTCTGTACAAAAGTTTTTGCTCCATCCCAGAGTTCTGTATTTTTTAAAAATTTTATTTATTTTTGTTCTTTGCATCTTGAACTTATAGTCTTTACACCATAATAGATATTTAATTTCTTACATATTTTTCCAACTGATTATCTGCTAGTTGCAAATACTACTGTGTGCTGAAATACTGTCAGAATCAGTAGCACCTTTTTTTATTATTTCATTTTTTTCACTATCCACTTTAGAGCCAACAGTTTTGTAGAGTATACTGATTAAAAATGAATTTTTTTCCCCCAAAATTACAGACACTTAAAAACACAAATTTGCAGCAGCATAATTCTTTATTTAATCATTTGTTTTAGCCTGAATTTTACTCAACCAAATATAAACGGATCAAGCAGGATAATAACGTCCAAAATTAAAATAAAGTTCACCTGCAGAGCAAACCTGATTCCTTGTTGAATGGAAAACTAAAGTAGACGACTAAACAACATTTATTTTTCTTTTATTTGAACAACAGAAAAAACTAAACTAATGTCTGGGCTACATGTCTTCCATAGATAGATAGATATTAACATTTCATTGGAGAAATGTGATCTCTCTACACTCTTCCTCTTGCCCATTTATGGAAGACGCTGTGACAGAGCGCAGCTGGCTTGTTAGGGAGACAGGTAATCGGTATTTACATTTAAAAGCACTGAGGAGATCAGATACCACACTCAATTTGTCAGTAATGGTTAAGAAACAAGTCAAATCAAATGTTATAGATAGATACTCAGTGCAATCACATTTAAATGATTACTATAGTTATGACCAAATTTATACAGATGCATCAAAAATTTAAGGAAAATTAGGAATAGCATGTACAATTCCAAAATTCAATTTGAATATAGGCAAGCGAATTACGGACGGGCTATCAATCTATACAGGTGAAATGTTAGCAATTCTATTGGCTTTACAATGGATTGAGGAAGTAAAACCACTGCAAGCAATAATTTGCTCTGATTCAAGCTCGGCTTTAATAAGCATAAAATATTGTAATACGGATTGTAGGAGAGACATATTATTAGACTATATAGATTACAAAATATGGGGTTAGTAGTTACATTTGTGTGGGTTCCAGCACATATAGGGGAAGTAGGAAAAGAGAAAGCCGATAAAATGGCAAAGAAGGCAATTCATAGTCCCATTAGTTTTACAGTTAAGACAAGTAAGACTGAAGGGAAAAGTAAAGCTAAAGAAGAGCTGATGAAAATATGGCAAAGAAGGTGGGATGAATGGTTAACAGGAAGATGGTTTTATAAGATTCAGAAGATTGTAGGAAGCAAAAGAAAGGGAAGAAGAAACAGGAAGGAGGATAGAATAATAACAAGATTAAGGAAAAGTAATTTCTAAGTAGAAACACCTTCAAATTAACAGGATTGTTTTTTTATTACTGATTGATAAAAGCTTAATAGAAAACAACGTATTATCTCAAATTACTTTTTCAGACTTCTGTTACCAGTGAAGCTTGAGTCTTGTTTGCCACCTTAATCAGATGATTTGCTTATGAAATATTTATCTCAAATGACAAATCATAATAGATGATGGCTAGCCTGTCATGCAGTTAACTGATTTCTTCCTTATTCCCCAGATTTGCCAGGGATTAATAAACAGGGAAAGTTAAAATAATTATTTCATATTTAATGTTTTACCAACCTGCATCTGGCCAGAGTTTCTGTCACACAACTGGGTGGTTATTTTATAATAACTAGTAAACTTAACAAACTTATGTTTCCTTTGTTATTAAAATCAAGTATACTCTAGTAAGATACCAGCATAGAAAGAGAGACGTAATTTTTGTAGGAATGTATTTATTAGAATAACCAAAAAACAGATAAACAAAAACAAGCAGATAATTAGTCAATAACTCCAGGAAATTCATAGATTGTCAAAAGCAAATATTACCATAATTTAATAGTTTTTTTCTCTAAGAAGATGAGGAGACAGTGAAGAGAACATTGGCAGGATGAGGGATGAAGAGAATCTCCAGGAGTTTTTGGGAAGCTGGCCGTAAACCTGCAGTCTGTTCACCTGAAGAGCTGCCTGCATGAAACAATGAAAAATAAGAGTTCACTCATACATGAAATGCCAAATTTACAAAATAAAGTATGATTCTCTGATCATGAAGGGACATTGTATTAAAATATTTGTCTTACTACGGATTTATATGCCCAAAAACAGCTAATTAGCGAATGAAAGTCATTGGTTTTGAAAGTCTGTCAACACAATTTATAAAATACCAACATTAGCTAAATAAATATAAAAAAATAAGCTAAGAGAAAATGTATTTCCTATTCTGCTACTTGCAACTCACTTTCAGCCGCTACGAACAGAAAACAAGCAGCGGAAAACGACGAAACAAAAGTTCCATATCTTTAATAAAGAAAGAAAAACAAGGGGTCTTATTAATAAATTTACACTTATGGTTATGAAATTTAGCAAAAAGTAGTAGAAGGTTTATTATAAAGAATTGTTTATAATTTTTTCTATCAAAATTATAAAAGCAAAATAAAACATTATCCCAGCATAAGGAGAAATTCTTCAAAATACAATTGATGACAAATCTACTGAAGTCAGACCAGAATCTTTTCGTAAGAGATGTGTTACAGTTTCTGGGTGGCCCTCACAAAATCTGCAATTAGCGTTTATGTCTCTTTTAAATTTTAACATATAGTGTTTAGCAGGGTAAACTCTATGGAGAATTTTAAATGATATTTCCTTAACCTTGTTTACAATTAAATATTTATGAGGGGTCATCCATACCATTTTCCAGTGGATATCAGGGACATAGCGATTCCAGTAGAATGTTATAGCTGGGCGGGAAACAACAATTTCCTGAAATAGCTTGCATATTTTCTCATTGTTTTTCCTAAGCTCTAATGAAAAACAAATTTTTCCCACAGTTGATTTGGCTGGATTAGGAATATTCGGCAGAGTAGATAGAGAATAAATGGTATTTTTAAATAGCATTAATAGCATTAGCATTATGACCAAACCTTAATCTTGTTATTATTCTATCCTCCTTCCTGTTTCTTCTTCCCTTTCTTTTGCTTCCTACAATCTTCTGAATCTTATAAAACCATCTTCCTGTTAACCCTTCATCCCACCTTCTTTGCCATATTTTCATCAGCTCTTCTTTAGCTTTACTTTTCCTGTCTTAACTGTAAAACTAATGGTACTATGAATTGCCTTCTTTGCCATTTTATCGGCTTTCTCTTTTCCTACTTCCCCTATATGTGCTGGAACCCACACAAATGTAACTACTAACCCCATATTTTGTAATCTATATAGTCTAATAATATGTCTCTCCGACAATCCGTATTACAATATTTTATGCTTATTAAAGCCGAGCTTGAATCAAAGCAAATTATTGCTTGCTATCTTCAAATTGAATTTTGGAATTGTACATGCTATTCCTATTTTTCCTTAAACATCATGATCCCCGGTGCTTTTGCTTTTTTGTCCCCACTGCTTGTCCATGTCCCAGCATTGCTCATCCCCCGCAGCCGGCCCACGTCCCGGTGTGCTGCAAAGCCCCTGCAGCCGGCCCACGTCCCAGCCAGTGTCTCACGCCTGCAGCCGGCCCACGTCCCAGCCAGTGTCTCACGCTCTGCAGCCGGCCCACGCGTCCCAGCCAGTGTCTCACGCCTGCAGCCGGCCATGTCCCCGACCAGTCCTCTCTCATTGTTGGTCCTTGTCTCAGTTCTTTTCTTTTCCTCTCATTCTTTTCAATGTGGTTCCCTTACCGCAGGTCTTATACTCTAGCCTTTCTCCAGATCTTTTTATGTCCCTTATTGATCCTATCTCCTGCCTGGCTCTGCGCCTTCAACTGTCCTTCACTCTTGCTGGTATTACTTCGGCCCTTTTTGCTTAGCAGGCCTTTATTCTTCGTAGGGTTATCTCAAAACCCCTCTATCAATCAAATTTGAATCCAGCCTCTCACCTCCTAGTCATCCGCACTCCTCGGGCCTACAACCCGTACTGTTCTCCCTGCATCCTCAGGTCAACACACAAGTGTTAGGTCTCACCTTTCCTCGGGTCTCAGCCCCGGCCTCAGCCCTTTTATTTTGGGGAGAATATCCCTAATCGGTTATCGAGATGTTCATCGAGTTCACATCAAATCTTCAGCTCAAATTAACTGCCGGGGTCCGAGCGCCAAACTACTGTTGTTCATTCTCGTCATTAAATCTTTTAATTGTTCCCCTTTTGTCTGTCTGAGTCTTTCCAGATGGAAATATTAATATGTATCTATCTATCTATGGAAGAAATAACTCAGATAGTAGTTTAGTTTGTTGTATTGTTCAAATAAAAGAAAAATAAATGTTTAGTCGTTTACTTTAGTTTTCCATTCAACAAGGAATCAGGTTTGCTCTGCAGGTGAACTTTATTTTAATTTTGGACGTTATACTGCTGCTTGATCCGTTTATATTTGGTTGAGTAAAATTCAGGCTAAAACAAATGATTAAATAAAGAATTTTGCTGCTGCAAATTTGTGTTTTTAAGTGTCTGTAATTTGGGGAGGGGAATTCATTTTTAATCAGTATACTCTACAAAACTGTTGGCTCTAAAGTGGATAGAGAAAAAAATGAAATAATAAAAAAATGTGCTACTGATTCTGACAGTATTTAAGCACACAGTAGTATTGGCAACTAGCAGTTGGAAAAATATGTAAGAAATTAAATATGTATTATGGTGTAAAGACTATAAGTTAAAGATCCAAAGAACAAAAATAAATAAAATTTTTTTAAAATACAGAACTCTGGAATGGAGCAACAACTTTTGTACGAACTGTGAGGAGGTAATTCAAATAAAAACAAAAAAATTAGGGAACTAAAATAACAGTGAAAACACATAAGGTAAGGTTTTAATAAATCTCTTCATATTATGTATAAACACATTTAATGACAAATAATTTTCAAAACGTCTTAGAACAGAAAGCTGGTAGGGGATTTTTGGTTGTACAGTTAAACCACCACAAGGTGACGAGCTTCAGAAGAGTATAACGTTTGATTTGATCGTCATTGTGAATCATTTCTATGACTTTATAAAACCATGATGTGAACAAGGCACACAGGTTTCCTGTCAGACTGGATGAAACTAGTTTCATTTCATTCTATGTACAGCAGCTCCAGTTTTACAAGGTGTTTACATGTTTAACAGTGATTCTTGAAAATAGGGACAAAATGGGTTTTAATTTTCCCTTTTTTTTTGTTATTTCTCAAATTTATGTATACAAATATGTCAAATAATGTTTTGGAAATGTAAAGATGCTGAGGTACAGGCTCCCAGTTGCAACATTTTTTTAAAAAATTACATTTTTAATCTACCTGACCTAGAACGTTGTCACCACCATCTGACAAAAATACATCAAAAATAATTTTTAATGACCCTATTAATGATATTTTTACTCATTTTGCAGACAAATACTTCTCAAGAAACAAAATAATTATTATTTAAAACAAAAAACCATAAAAATCCATCTGACGGAATTGACACTGCATGACGGAGTTGACACAAAACTGAAGGTGGTGACAAACTAGTGAGTAAAATGAAAAACTTGGTACATGTGAAGTAATGCAATTTATGTAAAAATACATTAAAATGAATTAACTCCACATTTAAGTGATATTTGACAACAATTTCACTGAAAGAGTCAGAGAAACTCTGATGGAGTTGACATTTGACAGAGGTGACAAAAAGCCAAACTACCTCAATTTATATGATGTTATTCTGAAGGAAGCCATATTGTAGCTCATCCGGTCCATAAAATCTTTACATTTTACCAAAATTAAGCTTTTATTTCACAAAATCTTATCAAAGTTTTGTAAATTGTCGGTTACGGTGTTGACACATCATGGTTGTCACAAAAAACTTAGGAATAAAAAGAAGAAAAAACTAAAGAATAACATAAGCTAACCAGAGCTAACTAGCCTCTTAGCAAAGGGAGAGAAAGGAAGAGGTCATGGGGTCCTCAGAAGTTCTGCTGCCCCCAATAATGCCTGATTTTTTTTACATTCTTTTCATTTCTGACCGTGTTGACAAAAACTAAGGACAAATTTCAATGGAGTTGGAAAATATATAAAAATGATTTTTAATTCAATTTACTGATACTTTTATAATTATTTATATGACTACTTATACTTAATTGTCATAATATATAATTTTAGTATTTCTTTAATTGTTTTAAACTATTATAATGTACTGAGTTCTGCTCCTGGACAAAGGCTTTTACAGGCATCATCCACCGACTACAATGTTTAAAATAAAAAAATATTCAGCAAATACCTGAAAAATATACATTGTTGTGCTCACATGACCCAGGTTAGTTTAGTCAGATATTTGAAAAAATTATATTATTTGTATATTTTATTCAAATTTTGTGCTTTATCCATAGGACCTGTTTTGTCCCTATTCTCAAGAATCACTGATAACTGTGTTTAGCGTTGAACTTTATAAAAAGTTGTCTAGTTTGCAGACATTGTGGGAACTATGAACTTCAGATTGGCTCTACATTTGCCTTGTCTATTTTTATGTTTGACCCGTGTCTTTACAGGAAGGTCTGTGTTAACCACAGAGTGACAGAAACAGGAAGATCTTGTAGTTTATAACAACTAGTCAAAACCTGAAATGTGTACAATCAGATTTCATCTGTTTGGTCTCCATTTGATATAAATTTGTGCTCTTTGACCTGTAAAGTATTTTGGATTTAATTATAACGATTATTCGAAACTCTATCATTGAAAACAAATAAAAACAAGTACTTCAGATTTTATTTTACTGTAATTATGAGATCTAGTCCTTGGTATTATAGTTTGCATTCTTGCTGTTCTAATTATTTTTAGTCTCTAATTGTGTCTCTTTTTCCCTTGTATAATCATCACTCTTCACTTTTCTGTGCTAAATAAAACAGGCTTGGTATTTTGACTTGTATGGATTTTAGGTGTTTTTTTAAATTTAATTTCCAGTTTAACAATCCTAGTTTCTGTGTACAACTATTTTTTAGAGACTGTAAATCAGTAATATTATTATTTTCTAGTATTATAGGCTAAAAGGTAATACACAAAGAAATTATATTTTATTCCACCCATTTTCTGCCGCTTCATCCGGGATCATGTTGCTCCACCCTGTGGAGGAAACCCACTTCGGCCGCTTGTATCCGTGATCTCGTTCTTTCAGTCATGACCCAAAGCTCATGACCATAGATGAGGGTGGGAACGTAGATCGACCAGTAATTCAAGAACTTTGCTTTTTGACTCAGCTCTCTCTTCACCACAACCGCCCGTTTCATGGCAGACGCTGTGCCAATCTGCCTGTCGATCTCCCACTCCCTGCTTCTCTCATTCATGATCAAGATCCCGAGATACTTAAACTCCTCCACTTGGGGCAGGACATCCTCCCCTGACCTGGACAAGGCACTCTACCCTTTTCCAGTTCAAGACCATGGCCTCGGATTTGGAGGCACATTTTAATGACATGTTAAATTCATTTCTGAACTATATACATGTTTATATATACATTGTTTGGAAATTTTGATCTCATCCTAAATTTAGAGTTGAAGTGAAAAAAAACTTTAATCTTTTCCTCTTCTTGGGTCACTTCTGCATTGTGAAGTAGCTGAGTTGGACTTAACAAGTTTATGTGTGACGATCTACTTCAGACAATATGGAAAAACATTTACAAATCTTGGGTCTTTGCTAAGTTATTCCATGACAAGAGTTCAAAGGCCTTTTTGACATCAAAATTTAATTATAAAAATTATTCAAAACAAAACAAAACAAGCTGTCAGAGTTCAATTATGGTGTCTAGACTTTGATTCATCCACAACATGAACAGCAAGTGATTTCATGGAAGACTCCTGGACTTCTTACATTGGAGTTTTTGGGAAAACTTAAAATGTATTCTGGGCTGGTTCTGGAAGGTTCTGGGTTCGATTCCCAGCCCGGGGTCTTTCTGCATGGAGTTTGCATGATCTCCCTCTGCATGTGTGGGTTTTCTCCGGGTACTCCAGCTTCCTCCTACAGTCCAAAAACATGACTGTCGGATTGATTAGCCTCTCCAAATTGTCCCAAGGTGTGAGTGTGTGTGTGTTTGTCCTGTGTGTCTCTGTGTTGCTCTGCGACAGACTGGCAACCTGTCCAGTGTGACCCCGCCTCTCACCTGGAACGTTAGATGGAGATAAGCACTGGCAACCTCCCGACCCGACTAGGGACAAGGGTGTATAGATGGATGGACAATGTATTCACATTTTGCTGAGTAACAACCTCAAATGTTGAGTTTTATTCAGGTGCTAAGTGAAAACAGTGAATAGTTTTAAAGGGGAAAGCAAATGCTGCATGGTTTTCAACGATATTACAGATATTTCTAAAACAAAATGCATTATTTTGTACTCAGCTCCCCTGAGTGAATCCTTTGTAGAGCCAGCTGTTGTGATGACAGTTGTAGGTCTTTTGGGGTTCGGTTCAAACAAATAAGCAATTTTAGAGAGTGAGATTTTGAAAATTTGTTCAAACTGGTTACCTGCTATGAAATCAGCTAAAGGAAACAATTGTCTCTATTATTTTCACAGCATAGAGATGAATTACACAAACCAAATGGAGGACAGTAACTTCTCCTGCTACAGCTCCTCGGTGGTGGAGTACCGGTACTTTGCTGTGGTGTGGGGATGTTTTGTGATCATCGCTGGAACTGTGGGAACCTGATGACCATCCTGGCCTTCGTCCTGGACTCCCGTCTCCAGACTCGCTTCAACGTGCTCATCGTTAACCTGGCAGTGACTGAGCTTGTCTTCTGCTCCATCCTGCAGCCCGTGGTTGTAGACACCTACCTGCACCTCAGATGGCGTACCGGTCAGGTCTGGTGCCAGATCCATGGGTTACTCGTCTTCCTTACCAACTGCGTCTCCATCATCACCCTCTGCCTGGTGGCGCTGAGCCGATACCTCCTGGTTGCAAAAAGAGCCGTTTTCAACCGCGTGTTTTCCAACCTTGGACTTACTTTACTCGTGGTCTCAGCTTGGGGTCTGGGTCTGGCCAGCTTCGCCCCGCTCTGGTCCTTTTACACGTTTGTATTTCAGGTGTGCACCTGCAGCTTCCATCGTACCAAAGGCCGCCCCTACTCCACTATCATACTTTTCATCTATTTCATCATCGGTCTAGGATGTATTGGAGCCTTTTACATGCTCATCTACAGAAAAGTAAAGCGTGTATCAAAAGCTGTGGTCCACTACAGGAGGAAAACTATTACTTTATCTCGGGGGATGGACGATAGTAGAGTGAAAAGTAATGTATGGAAGACATGTAGCTCAGAGATTAGCAGGCAAGCAGAACCGGACCAAAACACACATGATAACAAAAAGATTATCCTCCCACCTCGGAGCTCAGCTGTGCGACAGTCTGTGACTCCAGATTATAACGAATTTGATCGTGTGAGCCGCATGTGTTTTGCTGTGTTTATCTGCTTTTTGTGCTCCTATCTCCCATATTTCCTACTAAACATGGCGGACAGAAGAAACCAAGCCCCACAGATATTGCACATGTTCTGTGCCAACTTCACCTGGCTCAACTGCTTCATTAACCCTATTCTGTACGCGGTCATGAACAGACAGTTTCGGCAGGCCTACAGCGACCTGCTTAGCCGAGCTGCTGCTCCTTTCATCAGCCTCTGCAGCTGGCGCCAAACCTACAAAGTCTGATTTCATAAAACCTACTTTGACTGATCCACGAGTCCAGTGTCCATTTCAGGCTTCCTGGTTTTAAGTCTTCTCTGGGCCTCTCTGGGAAAACATCCCCAAAAAGCTACCACCCTGGTAAAAGAAAAGTATACTTTAGTATACACTCTAAGAAATAATCTTGCAAATTTACAGTAACATACTGGCAGCTATAGACGCCAGAAGTTTACTGTAAATCCACAGTGGCTGTACCGTAATTAACCCTGACGGTAGATTACCGTTCTGTGAAAGAACGGTAAAATACTGGCGTCTATAGCTGCCAGTATTTTACCGTTTTTTTCGAAAAAGCGGTAAAATACTGGCGTATGTAGCTGCCAGTAGTTTACCGTTTTTTCGAAAAAACGGTAAAATACTGGCGCCTATAGCTGCCAGTAGTTTACTGTTTTTTAAAAGAATGGTAAAATACTGGCGTCTGTAGCTGCCAGTAGATTACCGTTCTTTCGAAAGAACGGTAATCTACCGTTTTTCTGAAAGAACGATAAAAAAAATACTGGTAGCTACAGACGCCAGGTTTTTTTTTTTTTTTTTTTTGCCGTTCTTTCAGAAAAAACGGTAAAAAAATAAAAAATAAAAAAGCTGGCGTTTGTAGCTACCAGTATTTTACCTTTTCAATCCTGTAATGACCTCTTAAAGTGGTGTAAGTAAATACTGTAATGACATATCGCAGACGTAGTACCGCCAACAGGGTTTATTAGAAATAAGAGGAGCTGCTATTCCTTAGGCTGCAGCTGTGCCGCTAACAAATCGTTACACTCAACTGAACAGCTTCACTGCTAACACACTGAACTTTCCGCTCTTCCGGTTCTGTCAGCATCGGTCCCGGTCCTCCCGCTCCACCTGACGGGTCCATCACATGTGAGGGGGAGTCAGCAGAGTCAGACAGGGGAAGCCCAAAACATTCTAACAGTGATCACAATGCAACTTATAACAAATACACATAATCACATGGAGCCCAGCAGAACTAAAATACAGAATTGTTAAATACTACGGTGGCCGACAGGTGCAAACGCGCAAGCAAACATGAGAAAAACAAATACAACAAAGAAAAGACGCAAACATAAAAGACATGCAAAAAATATATAAAAATAAGTGTCCAGACCACTAGAGCTTTGTGTCCGAATTCAGGGTCTGCAACCTTTCAAGCTTATTCTTTCATGGGCTTGAGGAACGACCCGGTCAACGGAAGAGGGTCCTGAAGGCAGTAAGCCCTGCAGAGAGAAGCCGTAGCCTTCAGCTAGCTGCCTAGCCTTCAGCTAGCTGCCTAGCCTCCACCTCGGCGTTATGTTGCTTAGCAGCCGTGACACAAAATGATTTAAACAATGTTTGTAGACGAGAATGTAGATGTATAAATCTCACATTTCTGCTCGGTTCATCAGTACATCACCTAATTGCAATATTGCTCAGACGCTTTGGATACGTCTGCTCCCGCTGCATTGACACCCAGCTTCCCTCGCCTCAGTTTAGTAAACCACGGGAGAACACCTGACTCATTTGGGCTTTCTCAAATCACAGTTAAACACAGATATTAAGTCAGGTAACATCTAGTTGTAATAGTTTGGTTCATTCAAATAATTAATATATTCTTGAGCAAATCGGTTTGACTGATTAAAGTTAAGCCTAAAAACATAATAGTTTGATTAAACTGTATTGTCTTACCTGAGATTTGGAGAGTATTTGAAAAGGGATACTTTGCTTACATTCCTTGTGTAAATGTGCTAAACGTGTTTGAACATTTTAGAATCCAACTAAGATTTTTCAATATGCAACAGCTTTTATTACAAAAGGTGAAGAGAAATCAGGAGAAAAAAAAACACACTTCCAGTACGTTTTTTTTCCTTTGCAGCTGTGATTCACGTTGTCACGGTTACTAAGCAACATAACGCCATGGTAGAGGCTAAGCAGCTAGCTGAAAGCTACAGCTTCTCTCTTCCGGATGTCGAAGACCCAATGATGTAAAACCTGACTTCGGACACAGCTGTTCTTTGTTCGACTCCCCCTAGTGGTCTGGATCACTTCTGTTTTCAGCATTTTTTGTTTGCATCTCTTTTTTGTTGCATGTGTTTTTCTCGTCTTTGCTGGGTGTTTGTACCTATTGGCCACCGTAAAATACAGTGGTGAAAATAAATATACCTTCAAATACTGATGTCTGTCTGTAGGTTCCAGTATTTGTACTGTAAACTTAATTTACAGTACAAATACTGTACTCATTTTATGAGTAAGCTACTCCAAAGAAAACTGTAATGCTACTTTTTAAAGTACAGTCTTAGTTTTACAATAGAACATTAATACCTAACTCAGTGTAAGCTTCTTAGAAGTGCTACAATTGGTGGGGTCCTAAAATGCAAAATCTACATAATCAGAACTTCAGATAACACAGAAGAGGATGTGATCAGCAACCTTCAGAACATAATTTTTATTTAAAGGCACCACTATGCTTCAAACCACATATATTTCCAGTATATTGAAACATTCAAAACGAATAACACAACCATTCCTCAGAGGGCTGGTAAAAAGAAATATACCTTCAAAGTCCAGCGAAATAAACTGGGTTTAACTCATTAACTTCTACAATCTTATGAACATAACGCAGTTCTGAAAGAAATATCCATGCTTTGGTTATCACTAAACAAATCAAAGAAAAATTACTTCTAAAATCTAAAATTCAACATGGTTGAAATAATGTGGAATTCTAGTATTAACAGGGTTTTAAAATGTGAACTATTAATGGTTTTCAAGAGTCCAAGTGGTACTTACTTTATTAGATGCAGATGAAGGAACCGTCCAACATGGAAAAAAAAAGACAATACAATTTAGATCCTAAATAATATAGAAACAGAAATATTTCAAAGAATAGAAAAAGACAACAACTAACCTGAATGAGATGCCACTCAAAGTCCATCAAGTTTTTGATGAAGGTGGAAACTTGAACATTGATGGTGACTTTTTCTTTTGAATGGTCTTTCCTGTGTTTTTGGATACCATCTTCCCATGACCGGCTTTTGTGCCCCTTTCTGGGTTAATCCCAATGGAGCGACTAAAAAACAAAATCAAAAATGGGACAATTCCTGAGAATATAAATGGTGTGGCATTCTGAATACAGCTGGTACAATATATAAATAAAGCTGTTTTAATTATTTAAAGAGAAAACATCACCACCTTTGTCAAATGTTCATCATAACTTTAAAACCATGTAATTGTAAAAAAAAATAATACAGGAATGGTTTTACCTTTGAATGAACCAAAGTCTTGGCTGCCTCACTGGAGGCTGAAGATGAAGAAGATGGACAACACTGTCCTGTCTGGAATGTTGACTGGACCCTCTCAAAGACAATATAGCCTTCAATGCTGACCATGCAGAAAACTGCTTGCCACAGGGACTGTAAAAACCAAGTCCTTAATTGGAAGAACATAAAACAAATCCTCTTATTGATAAAGTATGCATTTAAATGATAATCATAATAAAGAGTGTTCACTCTGCCAGGTAAAATAAAGCAAGGATCTTAAACTCCTCAATTGTTGTGCAAGTCACATCAATGTTGAAAAGTGTAGGCCGGATTAATTTACAGAAGTTGTAGAGAAGTGTGCTTTCAGAGTTGATCAAAAGCTACCTTGGATGATCTTGTGATCACTGATGGTGAAGTGTCTTTGGTGCTGCTCTTGTTTTCACCAACATGCAGGAGGAAGGCTGTCCTGGTTGCACTGCAATGAGGAAGGCTTCAACAATGGCTTGAATAATGATAAGATGAATAATAAAAATTATTAAATATATTTAGTAATATAGCTACATTCAGATAGCAAACAAAGTCAATGAGAGATCTACAAAGTAGGATCATTAGAATAACCACATACCTGCACATATCTGAAAACATGGTCCACAGTTTGACATGAGCTGTTTTGGATTCTTCTTCTGGCCTTTGGATGTAGAACGAAGCACATGAACCAACAGAAGAATGCCTGGTTTTCCCAGCCTGGAGGAACAACAGGATAAAAAGCAGACATATTAGGATAATAAATGGAGATTTTAAAGAGAAGTGATCAAAACTAACCAGACCCACCAAAATACTTTGTCCACCCAGTTTACCCTGGAGAGCATTTTTCACTACCTACAACTTAAAGCATAAAAAAATCAGAAATAATTACCATGAACACAATTCAGACATTAGGCATTATAGAAATTAGTCACCTTATAGAAACATTCTGGAGACGATTTCTTCTGCCAATCTGTCAGAAGAAATGTGTTGAAGTCATCATAGCAGGCTTCAGTCATGACATGACATACTAATGAAGAAAATAAGAGTCAGCCAATATGTCATTGTTTATTATCATTATTATTTATAGAGGCAAAAACATTTTGGCTTAGCTTTGATCGCATAGATCAAACCACCGGTCCAGCACAGCCACTCTCCCAATTATGTCGTCTATAGCCAAAAACTTCAAGAAGCAGCTAAATAACGTTAAATCAGACGGCCTTTCTGACAGTTTTAATGTTTGTTTAACCACCCGACACCCTGTGCTACACCTGCTTGGCTAGCTTTAGCTCAGGGGTGTCAAACTCAATTTCACCGAGGGCCACTTGAGCATATTGGCCACCGTCAACGGGCCACATTGACGGTACAAATCAGGAGAGCCCAGGTTCAGTCCTCCAGATTGCGCATTCATTCAATGGCGCATTAAATTCAAGTCTCCATTACAGACCAGAGAAAACTAAAGAGAATGCAACGTTGTGTTAATCCATTTGAGGAGCCGGCAGTTTATCTTGAGGAAATAAATGATGACACAAAAGTTAATTAAACTGTGACATGCGCAGTCCGCTGCTCAACCACTGCGGACGCGGCTACGCCGCTGCAAAGAATTAAAAACCACTGGAAGTAACTCATCCAGCGGGTTTAACAAATGGAGCCTCTGGGTCCACGTTACCCAGGAGAGCGGCGCTCTGGAGGAGCTGCAGACTTAACATCTGTCTGTTTCGGAAAACGAAAAAAAAAATAAATAAATAAATAAACCTGGTAAACGCGCACAGCAGATCGCGAAGGGTAAAACACTCACAGATTTCAGTTGATCTGTTTGATCAGCGCAGATTTTTCTGCAGATGGGAACCAGGAGGAAGTGGTTCAGACCCCAGCGGGGGAAGTGATGCTAATTTAAGTGAAGTCGCTTAATTTAATTTATTAAGTTATTGAGGCCACAGTCAGTGGTTTTTGTCACTACGGAGAAAAATGTAGATACATTTATCTGCTTAATTTGTGATGGGATCTGGATTCACAGCAAATATTAGCTAAACTGCATAAAAAGCGGCTAAATAGCCGATGATTGTAATTTCACAGATAAAAATAGTACATGACCGATTTTTTTTAATGTTGTCGGTCAAGATGACGGATAGCATAAAACGTCTTGCGCCACCTGCCGCCCTGACACCAACTCACACTCATCTTCATTCACAGTCTTACTTGTAAATCGATTTTTCTTTTCTTGGACATTTTGATGTTAGCTTGTCGATGTCTTGGTTTTATTTGCTGGTAAAATCAATAAGCAGCTTGAGGTGACTCTGCCGCTCTCTAGTGGTGAGAAGGCATATTGTTGGCCGGTAACAATTGCAATGCATTTTGGGAGATGTAGTTTGTAGACAATTCGTGCTCAAACCAAATTTTAAGTCAATCATGGGCCTATAAAACACTGGGGGGCCACATAAAATGACATGGCGGGCCACATGTGGCCCGCGGGCCTTGAGTTTGACACATGTGCTTTAGCTGCTATCTAAAATAATAAACCAAGGTGCTCATGTCCAGTCCTCGAGAGGTCCTGCAACTTTTCCATACAACAGACCAGAATCAGCTCTGAACGGACCTGCTAACCAGCCATTCATTTGATTCAGGTGTGTTAATTGGCGCAGGGAAGCATCTGAAAGTTGCAGGATAGCAGCTGTCAGGACTGGACTTGAGCTCCCCTGGACTGAACCGACGTACCGCGATATCAAAACAAATAAACTTACGTTAAGCATAAGTTGATACTCAAACAGAAAGTTAATGCATTCATAAAAAATAATCAAAATCAAAAACATGGTGGTCTTAACATGGAACTTACCTTGTTTTTTTTTAAATTGATCTTTATTGATGTCAGGTTGGATTCTGTTTTGTTTTTGTTTTGGTATGTTATCTTTGTTTTGGAAGCCTGCTGCTTCCACACTCCCCCACCAGATGCCGCCTGTGAGCAGAGCCCTTGGAGCAGCGAGTGGGAGACCCTGTGGACACACCTGTGGCGCATTAGGAGGACTGATTCTGTGGATATTTAAGAAGCGGCGAGCTGGAATCGAACGTTCCAGCGAGAGGCCCTCTGAGTAAAAGCTCCAGAAGTAACTCTGTCTCTGTTTGCTCCTTGTCAGGTTTTGCCTGAGGATTCCCAGCGGTTCTCTAGACCGGAGTTTAGGCTAATTCCTGCGAACCCCCGTCTGCTTCCTCGACGCTCTTGGAATTACCCAACGGTTGCCGCCCTTGAGCTCTCCCTCCCTGGTCCCTTTGTTCACTGCGGATTCCTGTGGGACGCGGCGGTACGTACCTGTCTGTGCTCGAAACCCTCCGGTTTCTCAGTCGCCGGATCCTGGTCAGCCGTCAGCTCGCCCTCCACACAGCCATCCTACCTGTCCGTCCTCCTACGGCCCCTGGTTCTCCTCGCCTCCTCTGGATCTCCGTCTGCTCCGATAAGTCACCCATCCAGCTCTAAAGTAAGCCTCCGACATAAGATCTGTTACTCCGTGTAAATCAAGGTCTTACCTCTACCTCTCATCAACCGTGGCTCCTCTGGTGGTTCTATCCTGATTCCTGCTCCACACTCACTCCCATTCCCCTACCCTGTTACAATAAACCAAATTGTTTTGAAATACGTTCTCCTGGTCGTGTTCTTGCATGTGGGTTCAAAGACTGGAACTAAACATGACAATTGAGATACAGAATACATAACAGTATAAACGCAACATACATTGTGGTATAATGTCCGCCAGGGAGTTACAAACATTGAGACAATACATCACCATTACATTACACACCATACATACAAATAATGACAATTTCTATAAATACATTAAAGAACAAAAAAAGAATGCTTTAATAGCTTTGGGGAACTTACCTTGTTAAGCTCCAGACAAGACGCCATACTGCTGTCTCCAGGGCAAACGCGTAACGTCACTGATACTTTGTGGTGGGAGTCTTTATCTTTATAAAGATGGTGCCTTTATCAAACACCATCTCTTTAGGGAAACTGACAAACCTATCTTTGAATTTGACTAAACAAGTGTTTAATTAAAAAATGTATTAACATACAACACCCAACACTGGTATTCTAACATTTTTGATTATGTAAATTTTGATTCATTCCCTAAAAAATTTATTATGGAAAGTTTTTTTTTTTTCTTTCCGTTTAATGTCTTTAAATGCTGGTTCTAAGATGCAAATACAAGTAAAATGTCTTTCCTGGGAAAAACGACTATTGTAAAATTATTTTACGGTAGTTTACTGCCAGTCATCAGTCTTGATTGTGACAAGAGAAGAAGATATCAAATTGACAATATCCTACCGTATTTTGGAATAACAGTGTTTCTGCTGGAATTCCACCGTAAATTTACAGCCATTTCTTAGAGTGTACTTCAAACATACATTTGTGAAAGTACACTTTAAGTATGCTAATTATTAAGTGTACTACCTATAAGTATATCTGAAGTATACTAAAAATACACTTGTACCAATTTTGAAATTAGTACTTTAAACACACTTAAACATAATTGTACCAAAATACACTTTTAATATTTTAAATAAAAGTATACTTTAAGTGAGCAAAATCTGAATGAATATGTATGAACTTTTAAGTGCCTTAATCTTTTACTATTTATTAAAATTGCATACAATACAAAAAGGATAATCATGATGTACTTTTTAAGAAAGTACCCAATTTTCAGATGTGTGATGTAAAAACCTTATAATCAACTGCATTAGCTCCAGTTCACACTCCAGACCAGATGGTTGTGGTATTGCACATTTTCATTTATTTAAAAAACGACAAAAAGAAAAAACTTGAAGCAGGGAAGATAACATAGACATAAGGATAGATGGCTCATGCGCCGGTAGACCACTCCATTCAGCCTTATGTGTCTAGCAGGCAAAATAACATATCAGCGCATTTAATCGATCATAACACGCTTTTTTGTTAGTGGGAACTATATTGAAACATCAAAGCTACATTTATGAACAATTGTATTAAAGCATGTTTTTAATACATAGTTCAGCATATTTAAATATGATTAGTGGCTATAAAAATAGAATAGGAATGGAATATTCTGATATTGATGTATGAAGAGCATATTACAAAGCACACAGTAGTTCATAATTTATTGTGAACGGCTCTGTGTATAATTTATTATAATAAGACATATTTATATAACTAGACAAACACAAATAAATAATGATTAATACTGAATAATATATATTGGATACATGTTTATATGTGTGTATGTATGTATGCATGTATATACACATACACCCATATATGGCCCCACGCTCAGTTCTGATACAAGGGAGAGCAAAAAACTCAAAAACCCAAAACGATCAAATTTAAAATCTTTTATTACAAAAAGGTAACTTTTCTTTAGTGACAATAAAAACAGTCCTTTTCTTTTAAAATCAAAGAGTTTGTCGATTCAGGAATATTAAGGAATATTAAATAAACTGTAAAAACTGCAATTTGAGTTCCGTTCCTCCTTCCTGTCCTGTCCTGTCCCAGGTCCTTTGCCGCGGTCTGAGAACTCTCGCGAGACACAAGGAGGCGTATGCAGCGTGTTGGCGTCACAGAAGTTCAGAATTTAATCCAATCAGACACAAAGAATCAGACACACAGAGCAGAACAGAAGAAAAACATGCAGAGTTACATTTAGTTACCTGAGATACGTAGAATACAGACATACACACATACAAGACGTCTTGGAGAAATACAACCAGACCCACAAGCAGTGAAAATCGGCTATATTTCTGAATTATCTTTGGTGTAAGCAGATTATATTCGCCGTGGGAGGTTCTTGCTTCAAGCAAGGCGTTCCTTGCTTCGACCAATGAGGAGCTGTCTCCTAGCCCTACTAAAAACGGTACCTCCCTACAATTTGGTGAGACATCAAAGAGAATTTACTTCTTTGATGTTATTTGAAGTTAACCAGAACTCTAAAAATCCTGCTGACTTTTACAACTTAACAAACCGCATGTCTTGTTTTAGACCAAATTGTCTTCAGGTGAACTGCAGGTCAATAGTTTACCCCGCCAGATGTCCACTGGAGATTCCTCATTTCCTGAGACCAAATGTGGGCCTGTTTTTAAATGATTTTCACACAGATAGATTGCTTGTCTCCTGTGGTTTTACGACTTCAGTGACACAAAAACTCCTGACTTTAAGTAAACGATAGAGCTAACTCAAACACTAAAAATGATTATATTAGTAAAAGATTCACTAAACTAAAGCACTAGAAATGGTTCTATAATTGAGTTCAACAAAACACTAAACAATGATTATATTTCCTCAACAGTCCCCCTTTTGAGGTCTGCCTTTTACAGACCTCACAAAATAAATTGATTAGTGTTTTAACCAAGGAATCAAAAAATTTAGAATGACCAAACATTGATATACTCCTTTAACAGTCCCCCTTTTTAACTAAAAGCCCTGTCTAAGCAGGACAGCACTGGTCTACAGCCCATCATCTGCAGCACCTTGGAAAAACAACTGATAGGGAGGTGGAGTAGGTAAGCTACTGCCACCCGGACCAGTTACTTGTATCTCAAATTAAACTCTGTATTCTACCTAGAGATGATAGAATGATCCTGAGCGAAAGTTTAATACTCACCTGTAGAACCTAAAGAATTCATAAGCTTTCCAATCCAAATGTCAAATACCCATTAACCTTTTTTAAATATGAAGATTTTATAACTCAATCATTTCAGGGGAATCAAACCACATTACAATCATCACCCAGACATAATAAAATGGAAAACTGAATGAGTCACATAATACTAACTCAGGATGTCCACCAATTACAAATCAATCATGAACACATACATCCTCATCCTTCAAACATATACAACCAACAAACTCAAAGCTGTGGAGGGAAAATCAGAACACACAAAAAGCAATTACAACTGGTTTCAATGTTTTTTTTTTACACAGAATTATAATAGAATCTTAAGAGTCCGTATCATATCTTCTTTGCTAGTCTGCAAAAATGAGATCTTCATCCAGAATGTGACCAAAATACGCGCATAAAGAACCGAAAGTTCATAAAGAGTCCGCAAGATCAACGATAAAAAACGCAAAAGTGGGGTCGATGTGTGATCCTCTTGAAGCTTGATCCGTCATGTACCCTCATCGGGTATTTAAAGCTCAAGTTTCCCACCTGAGCGTCCGTTGCTCACTGAAAATTGGATTATTATGCCAATTAAACAGTGAGTTTAAGGAGAAATTTCAATCTCCTCTTTTCTCAATAAAATGAGACCCAAACAGGATTATTATGCCTGTTCGGGTCTCTGAAGACCTCAAAACTCAGGAAGCAGAAGTGGTCTCAGCAGGAATTCCTGCTGCACTTATTACTGGAACCATTGATCCTCCTTGGTCTGGGGAACTGCGTGTCGAAGCTCCTTCGTCCGCAGAGTGAAGCTGCAGGTCCTCCTGTACGTCTTGAAGAGCGCGCTGGGGCTCCTCAACTGCTGCGCACTGACTCCAATGGAACCCGGCGTCTCTTTTTCCATGCAGATGAACAGCATCAGACGTCCTCTTGATCTCTCAGCCTGGTCTGGTGAAGTGAAGTTCAGCCCCCGTCCTTCTGATGACTTTAAAACTGAACCCAGATGATTCCTGGAACTGATGATTCCAGGAACTGGTCCGGTGACGTCTGGTATTTCTGCAAACTCCGGTCCCAAACCTATGACTTCTCAAAAACATCATTATGAAATAAATGTGCCGGTTCACCTGTCCCTTCTGGAGTCCATGCGCAGGTGTCGGAAACATCCTTCTCGTGTCAAACTCGTATGAAGAGAACCCTGTTAATTTGTTAATGGACAACACATAAAAATATCGACCCATAGCAAAACGTTTTATCTAATTTGAATTTAGACTGTGCACAGTTTGTAGCCAATTTTCAACTTTTCTTACATTTTATCCAGAATTATCCGTATAACGAATAAGCAAATTAGACCCAATATCCCGCATATAAAACGCTTCGAATCCATCAATAAATCTACAGTCGCTGTGAAATAAAAAATTGATTAGGAACAAGTGGTTGTACAAATTTTTTCAAACCTAACTTCATTTTGGTCTCTGTGTTCCTTAATTCTCCTTGAAGTAAAATGACTTCCTTGGCAAGTCATAGATGAAAACGTAGTAATAGAGGAACCAACAATAAACGATCCTAATTATTTTGTCGTTTTAAATCCTATATTATTCTTATTATCAAATTTTATTTAAATAGTTTATTTCAATTTATCAGGCATGTAGAGATTTTGTATTTAACTTTTATTTTATTATTCTTATGCCTTCATTTCAGATTATAATTTCATTCCTTAAGTTAACTCTTTTTAGAAGCAGTTCCATAATTGTTCCTTTTAAATATCCAATTTAGACCACTTTAATTTTAATCCTAATTTTTCATTTTAAATCCTCAAAGGATGATCAGCTTGTCTTGTGTTAAGAAAATGTATTTAAAATATGCTAGTTGTAAAATGTAACCTGATTTAATCAAAAATAGTCTAATAATAGTTTTGGAATTAGAAACTTATTTTGGCTTATTGACCTTTACTTTTTGGTCTAGAGTAAATTGTCGTATAAGGTTTGAAATTAGTTTTTTATGTCAGGATGTCACCAGTGGAAGTTCCAGCTGTTTCACAGTAATTTGTGAAAGCCCATAACCCAACAGGGGATCGGAGACATCCTGCTTCTAACTTATTTAAAACAAAAGGAGAAGCCACGTTTTTGTCTCTGAAGGAACTGTAGGGATTTTCTGAATTTGAAAAGGGTCAGAGACAGCTTTTGGTTGGTCGAGAGGTGTTGCACCTTATTTGAATAGAACACACCTACTAGTATAAAACCTTATGCGCAAAGGAATTAAGCCAGAAATAGTCAATTTTTAGCACCATGGGCTGACTGTTTCTCCGAGGACGTCTTCGACGTCTTCGTCTTTTCCTCTATCTGTCTTATTCTACCAGGTGACTAATGAGTGACTGTGTTTCCTGTAACTTTCTGTCTTGTGTTATACTGTCCACTGATTGGATTAAACTCTGAGCTCCTGTGACGTCAACACGTAGCGTGCGTCTCTGTTTTCTGCCACACGGCTGCGGCTTCGGATACGAGAAAAAGCCTGGGACCAGAGGAAAGCCCGAGCCTGGTTGTTTTTTTAATAGTTAATTTGGTTTTCCTTAACATTTGGGGGCTCGCCGGTTCTAATGTTTTGAAGCCGCTTGGAGCCGTTCCGGCCTGCAACTGTTATCTGGTAAGCTTTTGTTTCTTTTGATTTGCGGACGGCGCCATCTTGGTTGTGGCGCGAGGCTCGCGTCGCTGTGTGACGTCACGGGAGATCGGGATGTCTGCTTTGTACGAAAACTCTGTCTAAAAGAGCAAATTATGGTTTAATAGTTAGTTGTTAAATACACACAGTTTGCAAGGAGGGGTGGTGACCTCTACCAGTCGTTTTTGCGCTAACGCTGTTTGTACACTGGGCATATTGGAAAAATTTTGTGGCCCTCAGGAATGTTCTTGCGCCTGTAAATGTCAAAATTATTGGCTATTGTGTATGTTAAAGGTAGTTTGGCCTGACCCGGCCAGAGAATTTTGCTCTTCTCAAAGGGTTACGATTATGAGGGTTACATTGGCTTGTTTTTACCCTTTCTCGTTAGACTGCTAGCGAGGAGTTTGGTTTGCCCTTTTTCAGTTTCAGATAACTGGGAGTTTGGCTTGTTTAAATTATTTTGCCCTTTTCAAGTAATTGAGAGTTTGGCTTTAGAAGTGTCCCTTGTCTGTTGGCCGCACAAAAGCGGAGCGCATCAGACAGTTTGGAATTGATTCGGTAATTTGAGTTGCAACCCGACTCTGTAGGTTTGTGGATCCCTCGTTCGCGCACGGATGCGGAACGGTTTGGATAATTGGAGTTTTCGTACATTGTATGACTTTTATGCCGGCTCGCTTTTTCTCTCTATTGTTTCTCTTCTGTTTGTCTTCTTTGTTACCTGAAGTACTGCGTAGTTTTCTCTGTGTGATTGTGTTTCATTGTGCGGAGCTGTGTGAGTGTGTGTGTATTCCTGTTTGCAGACTTGTGTGTGTGTGTGTGTGCGCGCGCAAGTGTACATGGTGCTAAACTCCTTGAGTGTAAAACTTTCTGTCCTCGGAATTACATCCAAAGTGAAGAACCGGACCAGAACTAGTCTGGCCTAGAAGACTGTTCTTCAGGGGACACTAAGCGCTCACTTAGAGCACTCTCTGTGGAGGAAAAGCACAAAATACCAAGCCATTGTGTGTGTGTGTCAGCGTGGGTGCAGATTGGTATAACTGAGGTGCTGCGCTAGTTGCCACTTTTTGGGGTGTAAGTTTGATATTGGTGTTTGTACTTTGCTGGGGTTATGGCTTCTGCGATGCTCAGTGCTGTGGCAGCCCATTCGTATGGTTCGGGTCCTTGGAAATCGCTTAAGGAACAGATAGCGGATTTAATTAACATATTCGATCAGCAGCTTGGATTGGACTCCCTTGGTCTACCGGCGAAGGATTTGAAAGGCATGTTGGACAATGCAGTACTGCGACGCCATACACTTTTACATGCACTTACGTTGTATTCTTGGATTGACGCTGCACATTTACATTATGAAGTTCAGTTAAGGAGTATTTTACGGTGTGTACATCTGAGCGGCCAGTTTTCGGATATATAGGTTTTGTTCCGATGATTTCTGTTTTTTGTTTTTCTTGTTTCAAACCGTTTGGACATGAACATACTGTGTGTGCATGTGGTGTGTCGTATGGTGGGACGTTTGATTGAATATTTTGTTTTATTTTTGTTACCACATGTTTCTGTGAGACTGATTTTTTTTTTTTTTTTCCCCTTTTTGATTACAGGTTTTGTTTCACAGCTGGGGGCCTGAGTGCATTTTGGGAATCCTTCAGTTGCTATGTTAACACTAACATGCTCAGTTCATTTTTACAGGATTTTTGGATTTTGTTGTGAATTTATTTGACATAACATTTGCAGATGTTTCTTTTTTCACTAAAGGGACCTGACACGCGGCTCTGGGCTGTAAAATGTTTTTACTTGTTTTGTATAATTATGTTTATTTATACAATTGTTTCATTCCCAGTTTTCTGACATTAACTGGGACATTTTGCTGTTCAGGACATGGCGCAAGACATGTGAAGATCTGGATATTGTTTTTCTGTTTGAGAGTGAATGTGTGTGCAGATGGCCTCTGAGTTTTTAGAACAGCGCTATTTAGTATGACGTCATTTAGTGAGTACCTGTAAATGTTTTATTTTATTTTCTGTTTGGTTTTTCTACATACTAATTTCCTGACTAACATACTAACTTTCTAACTGAATTGATTGTTGTTTTTTATGTGACACATAGGTCACTAATTGGACGTGTTGAAATTTTAGCATTATATGGAAAATTCTTCAAATTTGGTTTTCCACCTGTACATTGTTTTCGTTTGGATCTAGGACAAAACAAAGGGGGTTTATAAAGATAAGATCTCATTGATCAACTTTTGAAATTTGAATATCTGTCTATTTTGAACATTGGATGGACAATTGGAGAAATGGTGGAAAACCTTAAGTTTATCGGTGAAATTTTTTCACATTAAATAGTCAAAATTGTTAAAATTATAATTTTATTATACCTCCAAGGGGAAGGAAAAGTAGACTCTACTTAAATTAGTTAATGATTGGATAAAGTTAATTGTAAATCAGTAATTCTGACTTTCATTTTGACTACAGTGAATTTTGATTTTTAGGTTAAGGATTTTTATGTTGCCTTCCTGTTTGACGCAATATTGTATCTCTGAGGTTGTAGCTTCTTCCTGACTTAAAATGGATCATTTTAGATTGAATAAGTTTCATACAACATCCAAATAAAGTTTATTTTGTTAAATATAGCTGATGGTTTCTGCGTCACTGCTGACTTTTAATTATGCAATCACAGGTGGATGTTAATTTTGAGAAGAACTCTGGTTAAAACTACTGTTATATTCAGTTACTTGTCCCAACTTTTAAAATTATTAATTTTGGATTTTGTTAACATTCTTTAGAGTTTGTAAGATTTTTAAATTTTGTAGCTAACTGGTACATCTGATGGTGTATCGTTAAACATGTTTCCATTTGTTTTTTGAAGTTCAGGATTTGAAGTGGTTGGCGGTTTCTGCTATGTCATCAACAATGGAAGCCACACAGGAGGATTCGTCTTAAGTATAATGGTTAAAGTCAGCAAAATGTTGCTTGAATTTTTGTTGTTTTTGATTACTTTTTATTTTTCCCTGTCAAGAGCTCCTGCCTGCACTGATGGTGGTCTTGGAGGCTGGATCTTTTGAAACTCAGTCACCATGTAATGACGTGGATTTGACAGGTTCTTTTTGAGTTCCACATCAGGCCACTGCTACAACAATGCCCATCTTCTGCTGGACTGTACTATGAAAGCCAAAAGCGGTCAAGAGACTTATTGCGGTCAGTGAAGAAATGAACTGTTTTCCTGTTGTCATCTCAAGGCGGAGCGTGGCTTCCGAAGCCTGGCAACAGATGTCTGCGTTCGGTGTCATCTTTCACACCTGGCTGGAGCAAAAGGGACTCAGGCGGTTCCTGTGAGAGTCTTCTGCGGCCGGGAATCAGCAGGGAGTCGAGACTACAAAAGAACAATGCCCTCTGTTGGAAACCAGATGGGGGTGTGAGTGAAACACTGACTCTACTGTATTGCTACATCCTGTTTTGTCGACTCTAAAGGCTGACCGAGATTCATCAAGAGACTGCATTCGATGTCCAGAAGTTTCTGCTCTCCACCACATGACTGCTACTCTGGAGGTCTTTTGATGGGGGAGATGAAAGACTGGGGCATGTTCTGTAAGCAGTGGTCCTGTTGTAGGTTCTCATGAGTGATCCTGGATTTCTCACCTCTGATCATGTGACTTGAAGTGCCAGTAGTCTGCCTCCGAGGTTCCTTCAGTTCGCAGGTTGGAGACAAAAGGGCTGTCGACGAAATTTGGTAGTGGGGGAGACGTTCTTTTTAACATTTTTGTATTGTGTGGTGCTATTTTCGCTCCTCAATTTATGCATAGCACACACGGCCTCCTGCCTTCACGTCCTGAACCCCTGTAGTTTGACACTAAGGTGTTGGCATTGCCTCATCTCCTAGATCTTTTGTCTCTCCCAGATGGTTTGAGGAGTTTTTCCCATTCCAGTGTGACAATGCTGAGACAGGACATAGCTCTTATGATGTTGTTTTGTCTTAATGCCATATCTTAATTGCATTATATGCTGGGCTTTAATTATAACGTAGGGCTCTGAATTTTACGTCGTTCATACCTCAGTGACTGTATTTAGTGACGCTTTGATCTATTTAGTTTGTCTGGTATTTTTATGGTATTCTATGACAGAACTTTTGTTCTGTTATAGAATAAAGAGGGAATAAGAAATAATTAACATGCATGATTTGAATACACTAAACTTATTACCTGTCAAATAGTTTATACAAAACAGTGTTTCCTAAAAGAGGGAAAGTGATCGTTGCATGATTGCATCTCATTTCATATGATTAAAACAAGTTGTTTAACTAAGTCATCCAGGAAGGTCTAAAGCTGAAATTTGCATAATTTAATTGTATCAATCTTCTCCCCAAAATTTAAAATTAATTGATGAACAATAAAAAGGGTAATTCACTATTCAATTAAATATTTCATAAATAAATAAAATAAGTGTTCAAAAGAAAAAATGGATCAAAGGTTAAAATGGTTGAAATTTTGAGATTTGAAATTATGATTAAAACAGGATAAGTCATTTTTTTATATTTAGTGACACGGTTAACATATTCTTGTAAAACAGGCTGATCATTCTTTAAGGTTTTAAAATGACAAGAATTAGGATTAAAATTTAATTGGTCTAAATTGGATATTTAAAATGAACAATCATAGAACTGCTTCTAAAATATAGCTAAGTTATGGGTTAAAAACAATGGAAAACATTAATTTCTCGTGTAAGCCTTACATAAAAAGAGGGTCAAAACCTTGGCCAAAATTAGCTTTAAAGGAGCAGCTTTTTAAAATGCTAAAATTACCAATTTATAAAGCAAAAGGAACATAAGGAATGAAATTATAATTTGAGCTGGAATTATTAAAATAAAACTAAAGGCTGCTACAAAATCTCTCCATGAAACTAATAAAATAGGATTTGATAAGAACAATATATGATTTAAAACGATAAAGAATAATTAGAGTATCAATTAACAAAACAGTGCAAGTAAAACATTAATTCAAATTGGGAGGAATGACATTTTATTTTAAAATACATTAAGAAGCTCTAGATGGGGTGACAGATTTTGTTCCTGTATGCAAAACCAGCTGATGCCCTCATTGAACATCAAAGGATCACAAGTTGGAGACAAACTGGGAATCTTCAGCCCTTCCTGGAGGACGACTTCACACCCAGACGCTCATCAGGAAGTCTTGCATACCTGTTTTTAAGTTTGAGGTCAAAGTTGAAAAGAGGGAATTGCCTCTTTGTTATACTCACCAAAATTTGGGCACAATAATCCCAAAGGTGAGCATCGCTCACTCAGGTCAGGAGCCTGAGTTCAAAACCATGAGGAAAATGGGCTGCTGGAGAAAAAAGGATCATCTTTGTTGTCTCTCCTATTACCAAATTTTCCATGTTTCATCTGACTTGCCAAGGAACGCTTTCTACTTCAAGGAGCATCAAGGAACACAGAGATTAAAAGAAGATATGTTTGAATAAAAAAAGAAAAAAAAATTGTACAACTATTGAGACTAATCAAATCGTTCTTCTACAGCAATTGGAGGTTTATTAATAGACTTTAAGTCTTTTGTATACGATGTATTGTGTCTAATTGATCATTTCACGGATGATTTTGGACAGAGATTTGTGTAACATTCTATTTACATCAGGAATATTTGACTTCTGAAATCATTTATTTATAACATCAAGGTTTATGGTAGAGCTTATGTTAAATATTGATAAATATGCATTTCAAGTAATTTTGATTAAGACATGATGAGGTCAGATAATTTTGAACATTTATTTCAAGATTTGAATTCTAAAAAGGATTTTGATGTCTGGTTTGGTTTCATTATATGCGATGAATATTACATCATTTTAGCAAAATGTTATGTAGAAGGTTCCATATTATAACCAAGGCTTGATTTTCCAGCTTTAAAATGGTATTTCTGAACTTGGACTTTTATGTTTGCATTCTATATTTTAAATTTATTTTCTAGAATGTAATCTCTTTGAAGAGATTAAAAGAGGGATTGTTAAGAAAATGTATTTAAAATATGCTAGTTGTAAAATGTAACCTGATTTAATCAAAAATAGTCTAATAATAGTTTTGGAATTAGAAACTTATTTTGGCTTATTGACCTTTACTTTTTGGTCTAGAGTAAATTGTCGTATAAGGTTTGAAATTAGTTTTTTATGTCAGGATGTCACCAGTGGAAGTTCCAGCTGTTTCACAGTAATTTGTGAAAGCCCATAACCCAACAGGGGATCGGAGACATCCTGCTTCTAACTTATTTAAAACAAAAGGAGAAGCCACGTTTTTGTCTCTGAAGGAACTGTAGGGATTTTCTGAATTTGAAAAGGGTCAGAGACAGCTTTTGGTTGGTCAAGAGGTGTTGCACCTTATTTGAATAGAACACACCTACTAGTATAAAACCTTATGCGCAAAGGAATTAAGCCAGAAATAGTCAATTTTTAGCACCATGGGCTGACTGTTTCTCCGAGGACGTCTTCGACGTCTTCGTCTTTTCCTCTATCTGTCTTATTCTACCAGGTGACTAATGAGTGACTGTGTTTCCTGTAACTTTCTGTCTTGTGTTATACTGTCCACTGATTGGATTAAACTCTGAGCTCCTGTGACGTCAACACGTAGCGTGCGTCTCTGTTTTCTGCCACACGGCTGCGGCTTCGGATACGAGAAAGAGCCTGGGACCAGAGGAAAGCCCGAGCCTGGTTGTTTTTTTAATAGTTAATTTGGTTTTCCTTAACACTTGCAAGAATATGTTAACCGTGTCATTAAATAAAAATGATTCATCCAAATTAATCAAAATTCCACACTCCAAATTTCAACCCTTTTAATATTTGATTCAGTTTTCTTTTTAAATATTTATTTATCTTATTTAATAATGAATTATCCTTTTTATTTCTATCCTTCATCAATATATTTTCAATTTACTGGGGAGAAGCTTGATACAACTATATTCTGTAAACATTTATTTTTAGACCTTCCTGGATGCCTTATTTAAACCACTTATTTTGAATCATATGAAGTGATATGTAATCATGTAACGATCCCTTTCCCTCTTTTAGGAAACACTGTTTTGTATAAACTATTTGACAGGTAATATTAAGTTTAGTGTATTCCAATCATGCATGTTAATTATTTCTTATTCCCTCTTTATTCTATAACAGAACAAATGTTCTGTCATAGAATACCACAAAAAATGCCACACAAATTAAATAGAGAAGTCAGTCACTGCTAACCCATGTCCCATGTTCCAGGTGGATGCAAATGTAATATGGTGTCCCAGATTCCGTTACAATCTGCACACTGCCATCAACAAATCCATATTTGAGTCAAAATTTAGAAAGTAAGAAGGAACGTGGTGCTGTTAGCTCATTGTGTACTCAGTCCACCTCAGTATGTTTAAATGCAAATGTCAAATGCAGTCGAACTCCCGATTACACAAAAATACTGCAACTGAGGAATAACCAAATAACATTTAGATCATATACCGCCGTAGGTAAAACGCGGCACCAATGTAAGTCAGTTATGGCTAAAAATAGGTCATCTTAATTATCCCCTGCACCACGCTCGTCAGTCTAAAATTAAAAATAAGTTGAGACAAACGAAGTGAATAACTGAGGCAAAAAATGCTTGTTCGAAAAATGCAGAGAGTCACAAACACCAGTCTTGCAATCATAAATCTTTTGAGACGTCCTGTTTGTTGTCACACCTCTACCATAGCCAAAAGGGCAGAATGTCAAGCGAGAAGAATGTGAGGCAATAAACCCAGTAAACATAGTATTCTCTGTGGCAAATTAAGTCAGCTAAAAAAATAAAAATTAAAAATAAACATCTCACTTAATACAAGATAAATTTGGAAAAATAGTGAAATTTCACCAACTCAAATTGACAACCGGCAGTGGTTTGCATCTCAGAGGCCAAAACACGCTGAAGGAGGAGTCAGAGGACTAAAGTCACATGCGACAGGTGGAGAATCCAGTATCACCCAGCAACCAGACAAACAGGACATCCACCGAGCTATAGCGTGAACTGTGCAGAGTCCAGTCCACTCAAACGGTACAGGGTATGCATGTCCCTTTTTTTGAACTGAGGTTAGCTGTCAATGACAGCAGTGGTCCTGAGGGAGGAGACAGCAAAAGTCACAGAACCACGGAGGATCCCCTCTCCTCCTTATCCATTCCCCATCAGAATGTCTTTTGATCCATGAAGTGTGACCTCCTGCCAGCACACTTGAGATAACAGTCAGAGTGGAATTCATCCCTGGGTCCTGTAATGCATCAGCGTGACCCAAGTAACAGGAAATAGCAGTAAACTCCACCGACCTCAGTCTTTGAAGAAGTCGTCACTTCCACTGAACAGTCCATTTCAGAGGCACAGTTTGTAATCGCAGTGGTGTGGAGAGCTTAAGAGCAATAGCAGACACCTGAAGCCAGATGCCAAGCGACACCATCATCTCACACCTCTCAGCATGGTTCCAGCCTCAGGAACCTACCCCCAACAGCACTTCAACCTCCAAGAGCAGAACTGCCAGTGTAAAATAAACCAAGTTAACAAAAATCAGACAAAAGGCTATACCAACGTTCCTTACTGCAAAATGTCAAATTAACTTTCAGTCCCCTGTGTGTTATCAAGGTTCCACAGAGCCCTCTGTCATTCCTCTCGCTTCACACCCCACTTTCTGTAAAGAAAGAAAAAAATAGAATTAAAGCAAGACATTTCACAACCAAATGTGATAGAAGTAATATAATAAGCCCACTTACTGTTTGTCTTTGTTTTGATCTATGCAAAATAGCCCCTCGAAAGCATTCACTTCGCTTGTGCCAAAGAAATCAGCAGTGACATAGAAATCTGCTATATTCTAAATGTAGGTGAAAATGACATAGACGCTTAACTGTCATCCGGCTTCATTACCTCAATTTGTAGTCCCACTTATAAGCAGACATCATATGTCAGTGAAGCAGAAAGGCAAGACAAAATCTCCTTACATAATTAAATCCATAAGTCACTATTTTGAATGAAGGTCAAAATTTTGATTAAGAGATTCACAAGCAACTGCCTCCAAATCTTACCAATTTAAGTAAGGCCTATTTTAGCCTTCTCCCCCATCTATTTAATAAAAACATAAATTTATTAAAAAACAATTTATAGGTGGAAAACCAAAAATAGAAGAATTGTGCTCCTCTCAACATGTCCAAATCAGTAACCCATGTGTCACACAGACCAACCATTAAAACAATTAAGTTAGTGTGTTAGTCAGTAGTTAGTACATCATAAATAAAACAAACAGAATGCAGGTAGAACCCAGAAACATAAAAACATATGGAATATCTCACAGCAACTAAAAGAGTCTCATGGTCACCTGTAATTTGTTTGTCACACATGAAATAAAAACATTTGTTCTACATAAAGTTAGAACTCCCCAATTTGTACTGATTCCATCTTTCAAAATACATATTTCCCCATATTTGTCGACATCAATAGTTTGGAAATATAAAGCAGAAAAACAATATTCACATCCTCTCGACTCTGCTTCCTTGTACTGATCTGTGAGGATGATTCAGTCATTGTCAGAAACCTAGGAAACAAAGGGATGGTAAATGAAACACAAGCATAAGAACAAGCAAATTACTGCCCACAACTCCTGGCCCAGATCCCAAGCCAGAAGAGTTTTGCAAAGGTGTGCAGTTCCTTGATGAGAACGAAACATCTGCAAATGTTATGTCAAATAAATTCACAACAGAATCCAAAACATCCTGTAAAAATGAACTGGGGATATTAGTGTCAACAGAGCAGCTGAAGGATTCCCAAAATGCAAATGAGATAGTCATTCCATCCCCAGCTGTGAAACAAAACCTGTAATCAATGGGGAGAGAAAAATCAGTCTCACAGAAACACGTGGGAACAAAATTAAAACAACATAACACACAACAAAACCGTTAAATATTGTCATAAAATATTCTCATGCACCATCCATACAATTAGTGCAACAGTCGGAAGTTATGGTGTCGGAAAGTATGCCCAAACGCCTCCTGCCTCGGTGCTAGCGGTTTATGGGGACACTGTTTGATCCAATGACCCAGTTCACCACAAAAACGGCAGGTGTAGCGATCCTTACCGTTCCGACTACCTCTTCCCCTCCGCCAACCTGGAAACAGAGTTCGCCTAGTCAAAGCTCGATCATCATGTAAACCAGACCATGTCGATGCGGCCGGGCCGTGAGGCAGAACAGGAGCCGGTTTCACAACATTACTGTCAGATATAGAAAACAAGTCCGGATAAGATTGATCAGCTGGATGACACGGAGGTGAAATAATTATCTGTGCAGTCTGCCGAGTACAGACCTCCAGCTGATCCACATAAAGGTCGCTATACAAGACTGAAGAACCTGAAACTGAGGTCTGCTTATGCAGATGTACTGTGCCCTGCCAACTGACCAAAAGATTAGCCCATAGACGCCTGTCCTGATTCAGTTTTTTCAATTGTTTACTGAAAGAAGCCCTGGCGAACAAAGTAGCCTTCTCCCTTTCTTCCTGCACGGCATCTCTCTTCGCCCCAGCTCGTTTCAAACAGGCATTTAAAATCAGACCCAAAGGCGCCTCGGCCGTAATGACGTCACCCTGTTCACGGACCGCACTTTCCAACAAGGTTTGCAAGGCATCCTCCGAAAGATGAAGAGAATCCAACCCAAGCTGCTGATCATATATGTTAATCAAATCTGCAATCTGCTCTTTGAATGATTTCCACGGACCGACACCATATGAATAGGCCATTTTATCACCAGGCAGTGCAGAAGCCATGAATAACAACAAAGCCACAGTAGCAAACAAACAGCAGGGTCAAACGCAGCAGCTCAAGTATACCACCGCGCACACACTCACAAAATCACGGAGTCGGACGCACACACCATAACACAGAACAGGCACTTATGACACACAAAGACACATAATAAAAAGACAATGAAACACAAATCACACACTCACACAGAGAAAACTACAAACTATGTCAGGTAACAAAGAGGACAAACAGATAGAGAAAAATGGGAGCCGGCTAGTATACAATGCGAACAAACTTCCGCAGACTTATTTAACTATTTCATTTACTTATCACTTCCAGTCTGCTACGAGCCAGGTCAAGCTCAATTGAGAAAGCGCATTTCAATCGACCCGAACACCGACTTTTTGAAGGTAACGAGGAAGGCAGCGCCACCGTGAGTAACCCATCCAAATTTGAATTTGTCCGCACAGTCCCAGACTCGTTCGGACGCAGTCCCAGACTGCAGCCAATTTTGACCTGTCGATGATCATAAGGGAATTCTTATTGTAAAACTTTTAAACTATGCATTTTCGATTCTTCCTTTGTTCTTGGGTCCCGGTTTCTTGTCCGCGGTCTGATAACTCTCGCGAGACACAGAAGAGACGTAAGCAGCGTGTTGGCGTCACAGAAGTTCAGAATTTAATCCAATCAGAAGAAAGTATCACACAAGACAGAAAGTTAAAGGAAAACACAGTCACGATTAGTCACCTGATATAACAAAACAGATAGAGGAAAAGACGAAGACGTCGGAGACGTCCTCGGAGAAACAGTCAGCCCATGGTGCTAAGAATTGACTATTTTCTGCCTTATTTTCCTGCGCAAGAGGTTTTGTACTAGTAGGTGTGTTCTATTCAAATAGGGGGCAACACCTCTCGACCAATTAGAAGCCGCCTCCGAGCACCCCTGAAAACGGCACTTCCCTACAATCTGCCGAGACATCAAAGAGACTTTTACCTCCTTGATGTTATTTGAAGTTAACCAGAACTCTAAAAATCCTGCTGACTTTTACAACTTACAAATGCCTCAGGAGACTTAGCTGTATTGTTTTAGACCAAATTGTCTTAAGGTGAACTGCAGGTCAATAGTTTACCCCACCAGATGTCCACCGGAGATTCCTCCCCTCCTGAGACCAAACGTGGGCCTGTTTTTTAAATGATCCCACACAAGATAAGACTGCTTGTCTCCTGTGGTTTTACGACCCCAGTGACTTCAAGTAAACGATAGAGCTAACTCAAACACTAAAAATGGTTATATTTCCTTAACAGACCTTAAATGGTGAGTCTCTATTTTGGACGAGCAAGTTCCTCAGCCGATTCAGACTGATTATTAACACACCAACTATGCCAAATCATTGTGTTTTGGACACGGTTAGATTCCAAGGTCACAAAATACCTAGCATAAAAGCAGAGTGTGCAGCTCTGCTGAGCGTGCCAACGCTCCCCGTTCACAACGTGTGTTTCAACAATTAACCATTAAATCAAATATGCTCAATTTCGGTTGAAGATATATACGCATTGTATATCGAAAATAATTCCGAAAATCTGCGACGCCACTCACAATATGGTGCACACAAATGGCGCTTACTACAAATCGAAAGCAAAAATGAATAAACTCACCGTTCGCAGTTAAACACCGCAACGAATCCTCAGCGTCCCCACAGAGGGCTCCAGACCGCGGGACCGGACGAGCCTCCAATTTGTCGATTCAGGAATATTAAGGAATATTAAATAAACTGTAAAAACTGCAATTTGAGTTCCGTTCCTCCTTCCTGTCCTGTCCTGTCCCAGGTCCTTCGCCGCGGTCTGAGAACTCTCGCGAGACACAAGGAGGCGTATGCAGCGTGTTGGCGTCACAGAAGTTCAGAATTTAATCCAATCAGACACAAAGAATCAGACACACAGAGCAGAACAGAAGAAAAACATGCAGAGTTACATTTAGTTACCTGAGATACGTAGAATACAGACATACACACATACAAGACATCTTGGAGAAATACAACCAGACCCACAAGCAGTGAAAATCGGCTATATTTCTGAATTATCTTTGGTGTAAGCAGATTATATTCGCCGTGGGAGGTTCTTGCTTCAAGCAAGGCGTTCCTTGCTTCGACCAATGAGGAGCTGTCTCCTAGCCCTACTAAAAATGGTACCTCCCTACAATTTGGTGAGACATCAAAGAGAATTTACTTCTTTGATGTTATTTGAAGTTAACCAGAACTCTAAAAATCCTGCTGACTTTTACAACTTAACAAACCGCATGTCTTGTTTTAGACCAAATTGTCTTCAGGTGAACTGCAGGTCAATAGTTTACCCCGCCAGATGTCCACTGGAGATTCCTCATTTCCTGAGACCAAATGTGGGCCTGTTTTTAAATGATTTTCACACAGATAGATTGCTTGTCTCCTGTGGTTTTACGACTTCAGTGACACAAAAACTCCTGACTTTAAGTAAACGATAGAGCTATCTCAAACACTAAAATGATTATATTAGTAAAAGATTCACTAAACTAAAGCACTAGAAATGGTTCTATAATTGAGTTCAACAAAACACTAAACAATGATTATATTTCCTCAACAAGTTCCATAAAGAAAGCCACCAAATCCAGGTGATGGGTTCCACTTGTACTGCTCCAAATGAATGCGATCCATCCACTTACTGGTCCCCAGCCGAGTTCCTCAACGCTCCAGCACCGTCTGCTGTTCGGCGTGTCACGCCCCTTTCAGCCGGACCCAGAGGTGCGGGCAGGTCCCCTTCTGCCCCGATCCTCTGCACTGAGCCATAGGTCCACCTCTCGGCGCTCCTCGCTTGGCGTGCGGATTCCTTCCGCCACGATCATCTAAGCCATCTCTCTCGGTAGCAGGACCAGTCTACACAACACACACCTTCTCCTTCTTTCCAGGCTCATTTTATTCTGGCTTCAATCAGCCTCACCTGGGCGCACCAATCACGGAACGCAATCAGTGGGCTCCGCCTACTTAAACTGCCACTTTCAGCCCAGTGTGTTTGGGTTGAGAGTGGAAAACAAAACAATCCAAACATGCAAAGCACAACAAAAATGAAATTAAAGAAAACAATATTTTCCACTGTGCAACATACATAATATATATATATATATATATTTATGTTGCACAGTGGAAAATATTGTTTTCTTATATATATATATATATATATATATATATATATATATATATATATATATATATGTAGCGTAGTTGAATCTGCGTTGTGTCTTTTTGGGAATAACAGCCAGACAACAGCTGATATTGAAGGCACTTTTAATATCCCCTGCATTCAAACAGCAGAAAAAAAATCAAAACAGGCTCTTTCTTCTTAAAGTGCTCCACAGCGCCTTCTCCCACGGAATCCGAACGGAAAGAGCGAGCGCGAAGTGCGTGTGCAAAATAACAAATTACAAAGCCCAAACATGAGCATAATCATCTTAAACAGTACATTACATACCTGCATTCAAACAGTAGAAAAGAAAATCAAAACAGGCTCTTTCTTCTTAAAGTGCTCCACAGCACCTGTTTAACACAGTTTGAATGCCCCAAATCGCATTATTCTACAAGAACATATTACTTATACATAAATTACACTTATCAAACTCAGAGAACAAAACTGCATACCTTCTTCTATGGAATCCGAGCGGAAAGAGAGCGACGGAGAGCGTGGGAAAACATTTCATGAACTGTAATAGTATGACCCGTTAATGTTTCTTCTTAAACCCTGAACTAACACTTAAAACAACAATATATGACCTCAATATGTTTAACAATACCTATAAGAATTTACATTTTCATTCACAACACACCAGATTTAAACAAAAATAATTTTTAAACAGGAAGTTACCCGCTGTTTTACAATGGATTTGTCGTCCTTTCAAAACAAAAGCTGCCAGTGCTCAGATGAGTTCCCACCGAGATAGCTTATCACATGCCAATCTAGTGTAACAACATAGTGTAAAACAGTGGGGGTGAATGTAGCAGCGTGATGGGCAGGTTGGTGAAGGCTACACCTGTCCGAATCCACAGATATTTTTCTTCGGTCAAAGGACTGGTCCTTTGAAGGATGCAGACCCTGAATTCGGACACAACCCATAGACATAACGATAGACGCCTCATGCGTCGCTCATAGACATTAATACGTAGACCCCTCATGGAGCGCTGAGTCGTACGTAAAAGCGTCCGCCATCTTGCATGTGGCAGCAGGGCGATCGGAGCTCCTTAAGTTCTAAGCTGTGTGGACTTGTTTCAACCGTCTTACGAAACAAACTAGATTCATTAGGATTACCTTCCCCAGGTAAGGATGAAAGATCAGAATTACTTGACTTTGCAGCCAGAAATTCGCTTCTAAACAACCGGAAAATATGTTCTATGTAGCTAAAGTGGTCCGAAATAACCGCTGATTGTTAGTATAGCAGCTAACGTTTTCATACTGTTTTCTAATGAGAGAGAGATGATGAGAAACCGCTGTTAGAGGAGAAGTTGATTAAAAACCAGAGGATTTAGTGAGGATAGATCAGTCAGGATCAGAGCTGCTGGTCTTCAGTCTCTGTTTCACAGCTCAGCTTCACCATGTCGGTATTTAGCTATTAAGATGCTAAACATGGTCAGAGCCCAACAAGCTGAAAATGTCTGTTTCTGAATGTGAAGGAAAAATGTATTTTCTATTACACTTTTGGATAATTTTTCTGTTACTCTTGGCTTTAGCCTGTGAACCAGGACGTCTCAGAAGTCATTGATTTCTCCCAGTGGGACCAGCAGACTGAAGCCTGTGACCAGAGTTCCCAGTATAATAAATAAATGTTCTATTCTTTCACTTTTTGTGTATTTTTAAATATCTCAATCTGAAGTATTAATTTATTAATGTAGCTTATGTAATGAAATAAAAATTAATTACTCTGTTAGAATTATTTTCACTCTGCCGTCAATAGCAGAGTTAAAATACTGTAATAAATATTTATTATCTGGGAAAAAAGTAATAAAAATATGTAGTTAATGGTTGACAATGACTGATTTATAAATTAAGTAATTTCTCAATAACGTATAAAAAATAAATACAGAAAAATTATTGTCTTGAAATGTTAAATGTACATTAAATTATGGAATTATGTAAATATATTGTCAAATAAAACACTGTAAAAGTGTGTCTGTTCATCAATTTCAATATAAAAACAATCAGAATCATTTCTATCAAATTAAACATTGTGCTCTTTATTCAGAAATGCCCCAAAACAATTAAATAATCACATCAAAAGTTAGAAACTCTTATCTTTAGTAATTTCTTTGAATGTCAAATATATTAATGTGTATGAGAAAATGTGTCAATGGCAATTATTAACTTAAAATACTTTGTAAAACGGCACTTTATAAAGTTAAGTCCATTCACTTGTATTTGCTTACTGGCACATATGCCACATTCAATATGGCGGCCGCTGTTACGTATCGCAGCAACGGGCCGACCCGCTCCATGAGGCGTCTACCTATAGAGAATCCGCATTGACGTCACAGGATATGACGTTTTCGTCCTTTGGCGCCATCTTTGGTGTCCACAGACCAAAACGAACTATTCAGAACACCGGCGTTTTCATTGTGTTACCGACCGCAGTAAAGTTGTTTTCTAGTTGGATTCTGGATATTCCTGCGCTCCACTCAGTAAGGGACGTTCAGCTCAAGGTTGATCCGATTTATTAACACTAATTTCGGCCAGCTGGTCTTTATTCGTCCCTCCTCAAGCGCTCGGAGTTTCACAGCTGCTGTCAATTTCCAAACACTCCTTTAAATAAATGCCTTGTCTTGTGACCAACTGATACAAAAAGTGGTCATTCATGCTATTACACGAGGCACACTATCCCCTATTAACATTTTAAGTCATATTCGATAATTGTAATAAATGTTTTCTTCAGTAGCTTCCAAATCGTGACTTGGAAGATGCTACTGAAGAGATTTGCTGAAACGATTTGCTCTTTCATCTGGTTTGTGTCATGATGTGTCGGTGGACACAAACACAGCAGGCAGTGGATTTACTTTATGTGGATGTAGAAACAAGGCTGATCTAACAATAAGAACTAAGGAACACAGAGCAAGAGAAACTAGAAGATCTAAACAAAGAAATAACCCAACTAGAATGACTAAAGAAAGATTCAGACTCGGATATGGAAGAATAACTGAACCTATGGTGATCAAATTAAGAAATAAACATGACTAGAAACCCTGCAGGGAGGCAATAAGAAATACCTAGAAGGATAAAATAGAATTAAACTATAGTTATTAAAGAAGGTTTGACATGGACTCAGACAAACAAGGAAAAGCAATAATATCAAAAGGACCATGAAGGGCTAAACTAAAGTGAATTAAACATGAAACTAAATAAAATGAAAAGCAAAACAAACCCAAAAACCCAGAGTCCTGACAGATGTCTGATAATATAATTGTTTACTTTAATCACATGAAATATAATCTTTCATTACATGTATGTTTATTACCTGAACTATTTAAATATCAAATATTTACTTAAAATGTGATTTATTTCTTCACCTGCAACTTGAAGTGCTTGAATCAAACGATTCTTGGATGTTTAATACATTAAATGATTGAAAGAGAGAAAACAGCCACTTCTACTGTATTTAACCCAAATGGTTCCTCTTCAGTCTTCAGCCTTGCTGAGCTCAAATCCTGGTTTCTTCCTCCTCATCCTCTCCAACTTGCTCCTCTTCTGTTGCCTCCACTGGGTTTTCATTATTTACCTCTTCTGGGGTAAATAATGAAAACTGTCTCAGTAACTTGTTGATTGTTTTGCTGTATCTCCTCTTTAATTGACGCCCATGTCGGTCCGGTTTATGTGTCATTTTACCTTCATATGTCGGTTTGCCTTTAAGAGGACATATCAGAACATACATCAGTATTAATGCTGTAAATTTGATAACACTAGTAAAATAGTTTACGTCACAATAATGTAATAACCTCCATGTCCACTGACGAAACTCGGACTTTGCTACATAAACAATATTAGCCCAACCTAAACAAGGTTGACCCACTTAAATGAACTCAACATAAACTGATCATGAGACACTCGGACAAAATAATAGCAAAATAAACTATGACACAAAACCAACAAAGCAAATTTATTCACTCACCAGAATGGAAATGTCTGGATCAAACCTGTAGGTATCTGGGATGTTGGAGAAGGTGAAATAAGCGACTCACCGCTGAAACCCGGTCTTGTGAGTTAGCTCCGTTAGCTTAGCCTCCTCGCGTTGTTTCCAAGCAGGAAAATAGTGAAACAAAAGTCCGTTTTCCACTTTTTTACCGTTTCAGTCGTGTGATCGGACATTACAGACAATAACGCAGCAAGTGCGTACCATAGCTAAATTATTTTAAGTAACTTGGATTGAAAAAACTGCGAGACTCTTGTCTATGGACACCAAAGATGGCGCCGATACCCCTCCGACGTCACGCGTGACGTCAGGCGCGGATTCTCTATTAATGTCTATGGACAGAAGCCTCGAAGCGGGGCTTCTTCGGACACGCCCCCTTTTTTCTCTGTACACCCTGGAAGCCCCGATTCAGAGGCTGTTAATGATAACCTCTTTGAAGTACATAAGAAATTAAATATGGATTTTTATACATTGTGAATGTATTTTTGCTTTTTCTTTTATCAGAGGCATTCCTTGCAGCCCATTGATAAGCTGTTCCTGTTCCAGATTTACCTGGCTGCAGGTCTTAAGGAAAGAGACCTAGCAAACCGGTTTAATATTCCCATTTCTACTGTAAGCCGCATTATTTGTTCATGGACCAATTACTTGTACACTCTTTTGGGTTCGCTATGTTCGCTGGATTGATACAGAGGACATCCGAGCTCAACTCCCTGATGATTTCCAAGATTTTCCGGACATTCAAGTGATAGTAGATTGCACTGAGCTCAAATGCCAATCTCCTGCTTCTCCTGTCCTGCAAAGTCAGATGTTTTCCAAATACAAATCTCACTGCACAATGAAAGGTCTGATCGGAATGGCTCCCCATGGTGCAGTGACCTTTGTTTCTTCACTCTATGAGGGGTCAATAAGTGACAAAGAGCTGTTTATGAGGTCAGGGTTGGCTAATCTTCTTACTGAGGACATGGCCATAATGGTAGATAAAGGATTCCTCATCTCCGAGTATGTGAAGTGCAAGGTATACTGTCCACCTTTTCTCAGCAAGAAAAGGCAGATGCCAGCTCAAAATGTTCTTCAGACTCAGAAAATTGCAAGTCTCCGAGTGCACATTGAGCGGGTAATCCGAAGCGTTAAAGAAAACAAACTCTTTGATTCAATTATCCCTTTGTCTATAGTTGGCTCCATTAATGAACTTTTTGCAGTGGCTTGCCTCCTAACAAATTATCAAAACAAACCTCTGGTCAGGGCATGGGCTACATAAAGTGAATAGGTGTTTCCCAATCCTTGTCCTAAAGGCACATTACCCTGATTACAGTTCAGCAAATACCTGTTATTTATCAAAATAAGTAAGCAGATAATAAATTGGAGAAGCAACTAAAACATTTTATTTTGATGGGATGTGCATAAGACTAAGATAACATCTGTTGTGAACATACAAATAGTCTTTATGAATGTTGTCATAAATTCTCATTTGTTAAATTACACTTTCAATGGAAAATTTCTCAAAGTTGCGTTGAAAGCCTGTTAAAAGTAATAACTTTGCATTACTGTGTCATTATTTACAAAATAATACAAAGTTGGCACTTTTAATGGACTTTCAATGCAACTTTCAGAGAAACTTTGCATTAAGTGTCATTATTTAACAAATAACACTTCATGACAAAAGTCAGACATTGGTTACCTTTCATGGATAAAGACTCTTTCATGTCCATGACAGCTGATGTCATGTTTATGATGGTATGTCAATCTTATGCACACCCCATGAAATAAAGTGTTACCTAAAAAATGTTTATTTTCTCAGATGTGTATAAGTTTTGTAAAAGGAATGAGTTATCACAGAAGCAGTCAAGTGTATTTGTATTTCTATTATGTGCTGATTGGATGTTACCCAATTTCATAAATGTGATTGTAAATATGCATTTTTTTCATGTAAACCTGGTAACCAAGCTGAAGCAAAATTAAATTGACAGTATTGACAATAGTGCAACTTCCGATTTGTTTATTTTTTTCATTTAGTGAAACCTTACTTTTTTGCAAAAAAAGGTATGTCTCAAAGAAAATTACAAGGACTTGCAAGAATTTGCAGAAATACAATGACATTTACTAAAATATACAAAAAGGCACAGATGTGCTATTACAGTTTCTCAATGAACATTGATGCTCAAACCACAGAATGATTTTGAGTGGCCTCAATAAGACAAAAACTAATGTAGGTGAAAATTTGCCTGCATAGCAAATCATTTACCACTGTCACAGCATGACAATGTCACACCTCATGTGCTTTACGTTTCATTGAGAGGTACTTTTGCATGTAAATATTGAAATAAAAGTGGTCACATTTCTGTCTGATTATGTTTTGAACTTCCATGTCTGGATCCAGTCGCTGCACAAAGAAATCCTCCTGTGCCCAAACAAAGAAGTCACACCACATAAGACCAGTAACAAGAAGCTGGCCTTGTACTTGCCAATAGTAAGCATGAGTTTTCTTTAATTTGAAAACTCCATCTAACATTTGCAAGTACTTGCAGTCAACATAACTTTTTACATTTGGACATTTTATTTCAACCAAGCCAAAGGATGGTGTTTCCTGGGGATCATAAACGAGGCCATCAGGAGAGGCACCTAACCATGGGGCTTCAGGGTGAATCACTAGCCCACAAGGTGAATAATTCACATTACAGCGGTGGGCGTATTCCTTTGCTGCCTGAAACTCCATGTCAGAACCTCTTGCATTTCGGCAGTTTCTTTGATTATTCGCTCTGCCAGAGATTCAGCAGTGCTGGGACCTCTCACATGACACACTTCCCTAAATCTCGACGAGGTTATTCTTGATTGTCGCAGCATGTGCCACTCATGAACACAGCTCTGGTCTCTCGTGTTGATGTCTCAATTCTGTCAGCCATATCAAATGATAATTGCAAACTCTGCAAATGAAAATGTTCCTCTGAAGTGCAAACCCAGGCACACTTTGTTGGTGACAGATGATGAGTACAAAGTGGAAGAGAAGGAGAAGGTGGAGCATGGTGATGTAACTCTATACATCGGGTTAAGAGTTTGGGTTGCTGATAAGACAGTACACTTCCTTTTTGCACAAGTCCAAATTCAGAATCCACAAGCGGCTTCCCCACACTCATCCCCATGGTTGTCACCAGCGGCTTCTCCAGGGAATCCAAATCGCTGTACGTCTCTGCCACTCGAAGCACAGACAGATCAGGAAGAGGGCCAGTCATTCCCTGAAGAGGGAACTCCCTTAAGTAAGAAAAACACAAAACAAACAAAAAAAACCCACATGTAATTAACTCAGGGCTAAAATATATAAGGCAGCAAGAAATTAAAATTAAGTATTATGAACATTATTTACCTTAATCCTCCTTTAGACAGTCGGCCCTGTATAGGCTTCACTACCACCATCTTGCCAACTGGACCAGGTTTTACATCCTTTGAAATAGAAAAATAGAAACAGTGTTTATAACATTCTTCATGTGTTCTCAAGTCAACGTCAAGTGCAACTTAAATTTTAATGCTGTACTTTAAATGTACAGCATTATACATTATACTGTATTTTTTATATAGTATACACTTCAGTTTACTAAATAGTATAACTACCAAAAAAAATTGTGAAGTTTATTTTTACATAAAACTACAAAATAATGTTTGCATTTTTGAACTCATTATATATAAGGACTATAAAAATACAATGAACACGGCCCATAATTAGTTGCTAAGCTTTACTGCAACACAGATAACTCACTGGACTATTTTTGATAAAACATGGCATGCATGTGCACAGTTTTAAAGCTTACAGCAGTTCTGGGTTTGTGCCATTGCTGTTCTGTTTCATTACAGCTGTGAACTGGAGGAACGACTAGGACACTGAGCTGGGAGAAGTGGGCAGTCTGGAACAGCAGAGCCACTATATGGTTGCACAATGCAGTACCAGCCACACAGGAACAACTGCATGTCACCATGATGACTGGAACTGCATCTCTGAGAACTACCTGTTCAGAGATTATTTTCAGTCATTACATTTTGTTAAGTCTGTGCTTTCAAACTGTTTGCACAAAATGGAGTGTCCTCCTTAAAACTTAAAAATAATTAAAATAAAAATAAAATTAAATTAAATATTGTGCTCAAATTGAATTTGTGTTTTATCAGTACAGGAAGTAATAACAGTCATAATCAATAAATCAGAATATGCTTTTGATGAGATCTGTTAATGAGATTTATCAGTTTGCCATATTAACATGATGTGATACAATAATATTTTGTCAGCTGTAACTTAGTTCTATAAATTATTATAATTAACAGAAATAAAAGCTTAACCAATTTTTTGCAAAACAAATGAACTTATAAAATGCATTTTATTTAGTGAATCAAACTACTTACATAATGAACTTTTGAATATTACATTTGCTGACTATGACTGTACATTTGATCTTTTAAATGTACAGTCTTTTCTTTTAGAAATACTTCCCATATTTACTAAGTGAAACTTTAAAGACCAGCTTCTACAGACATAAAACGACAAACTGATTCACAATCAATATTAAAACAATGCGGAGCTGGTCTTGTTTTAATGTTATTATGAGAAAAGATAAAGATTAAAAATGTGAAGAGGCTGTAAACACAATCCCATTTGAGCTCTTAACAAGAAGCATGCAAACGAAATAATACGGACACCTTAAGGAACACGGCGATATATTTATCAAAATAACAACTTTGAACCTGAACATTCAGCTGAACTCAAGCTCAAACAAATTACCAGAGCTGCCCTACTTTTAAGTTATGGGGCTTCTCGTGCTTCCTCATGCTTCGGAAGCATAAAGCCCGAACCGTAATCTCCGCCGTTACTTGGTCTCTGTTTGACACTAAACAACGAACACACAGTAAAGCAATACACTTCAAAATAAACACGAAATATCGTAAGAACATTGTCTTGTGTTAAGGAAGAAAATATTATAAATGACTAAATTTAGGAAAAAACAACTTTGCTCTGATTTTCTTCCTTTGTCCCAGGATTCTTTCCCCAGTCTTGAAGACCACGTGAGGAGACAGAGGCATACGCAGCGTGTTGGCGTCACAGAAGTGCAGAATTTAATCCAATCAGAAACAAAGTATCAGACATTACAGAGCATGACAGAAAAACAAAAAGACTTACATTTCGTTACTTGAGTTAGAAGACAGACAAACATTCAAAGACGTCTTTGGGAAAAGAGCCAGAGCAAAAGCAACTCAGATCAGCTATTTTCTGAATTATTTCTCCCGTGCATCAGATTATATTCCTGTGGGAGTGTTCTTGTTTTTAGCATATTCAAACAAGGCGTCCCTTGTCTCGACCAATTAGAAGTTGTCTCTGACCGTTTTCGAAAATGGTACCTCCCTTCAATTCTGTTCGAGCGATCAAAGAAAAGTTTATTTTTTCTTAAACATAGTTGGAATTCCCTGTTAATCCACCCAAACAGATAAAGGCACATTTGTAAGCTTTTAAACAAATACTTTTTGGGTAAACTACAGGTCAATGTGCCAGAATAGGTTATAAATTTTAAGCTATATTCAGGCTTATTTCACTAAATGATGTTATCTCCTGAATCCTGCAGAGTTTTCTCCAGCATCTGGCTCCTTCCTGAGCAAAGAGCATCAAAGCATTTCACAAGTCTGTGAAACTCTGGTTTTCTCCTTTCTCCCAGAACAAACCCTTAATCCCGTATTTGATTCAATAAGAGTTATCTCTGAACTTAATATGCTTTTTCTCTGTTATTCCTCCCAAAGCTGTCCCTGATACAATAACCCTACTGTCTACAGAATGTACTTACATGAACATTCTGGGCGGGGCTTAGCAATGTAAGATGTGTTCCGATTGGTTAGCGCTGACTAAAGCGGATGACTCCCTGAGATCTCAGAACCGTCCGGAACTGCAGGGCTTCGGTGACGGACACAGAATGTGAATGAAAGGTAAGTAATGTTCACAAAATGACACCGTTTAGCAGCTACTAGAGTCTCCACCCTGTTTCAAAGAAGAAATCTTACACAACGTATGACGACAGTCACATATTTTATCTGCCGCGATCCCCGGTAGCATATTATGCTAACTAATGTTAGCACTAGGTAAAGTTCATTAACTAGGCTTGAGTGATATTCGCCTGTCTTTATGTTGAATTCGTTAACCAGCAAACCTCTGAGTTTCATTTAGCGTGGAAAATACCAACTATATCTGGAGGAAATCTGTGAGACTCCAAGCTCGGACTATTAAATTCCAGTCCATAAATTGGATGCTTCCCAGAAGTCCACCTTATTTTTTTTGTGCAAGAGAAAAACCTGAAGGCTAAAGGCAGCAGGTTGTGAAGTGAGGTGGAGAAGCTGGTCTGCTAACATCCAACTCAACTGCTTGAAGATCCAAAAAACATCAGATGGGATTCCAACCACCAGACCCTCTGCTCCATGCATCACTGCAAGAAGTAAATCATTACAGTTGGACAAAGTTTGCTCTTTTTTATTTCTTCATTCATGTAAGTTGAATCAAAGAAAGAACTTTTATCTCCACCTCCAAACCTGGAACCACTCTCAGTCCCTTCATCCCAATCAAGGCTGATGAAGAAATTAATGTCAAGGAAATTATAGTCACTATGTACTCAATAGTTAAGCATTTAGTAAATCATGTTAATTGTTATATTAATTTCAAATAATAATAATGAAAAAACAGAATAAATAGTTTATTTCATAACCAAACAATGTATCTGTGCTTAACTTCCTCACCTTTCTTTCTCTGTGCTGCTCTCAGCTGATATCTAATAATCCCTCCTCCACTCTGTCACTTCAACCAACCAACTTGGCTCGGGGGTGAATAAAGGTCCACATAATTTTGAGTCACTATCTACTAAATTGTCAAGCAACATAACATATTGAATAATATTTTGTTGTTGTTTTTTTTTTTTTTTTTTTTTTACAATAAATAAAAAAAATGCAGTTTAAATAAAAAGAAAATGGATTGATTTAGTGGACAACTGATGTACATTTTTAACTTTGAGAGCTTTTCTTTCTCTGTGCTGCACCAGCTGCAGAGCTCAGCCTGAGTCAGATAAACCCCAACAGCCAACGGTCACTTTACCCCAGATAGGGATGGAAAATAGTAAAAGTCAAACATATGTGGAAACAGTAAACAAGCACACTGTTACAATTATTACAATAGTTTAATTCTATGAACTTTTTTTTTGCTGTTTCTTTCTCTGTGCTGCTCTCATCTTGTATCAGATAACTCAGCAGTCTGTCTCCAACAGCCACTTTAAACTGTTGCTTGTTTAAAAAAAAAAAAGGAAAGTCAAGGAAATCTGGTTCTATTGTTCCCTAACTCAACAAGTATTTACTAAGCCATCAAACATGTACAAAAGTATTAGTATTAGTTCAGGTAAATCATTTTTAAATTAAGTTAGAATTGCTTACCATGCCTTTAGGTTTTGTTTATTTATCATTTTAAACTCCTCTCCTATCTAGAGAAAACCAAAAGAAAAAACACCATAGCACCAGTACACAATTAAAGAACATACTTTTTCATAGAGATTAGGACAGAGCACAAGAATGTTCTTGTTCATGTGTGTCAGGCTTAAACACACACACACACATAAAAAGAAGAGTCTCTTGTTTAATATTAGTTTATGGAAAACTATTTTAAAAAGATTTTTCTCAATACCTTTCCATTTAGTACCATCTATGGTTCAATTACTGGTTGCCATCTTCAAAACACCAGGGCAAGAACATTCATGCATTTATGTACTAGCATCAAGTGTTGTAGGTAATAAACCTCCCTGAAAGGAGAAAAGTTGGAAAGGAAAACATCACCACAGAAGTATATCCACTCAGACCTGGTCCCAAATTCAATCCTGAAGCAAAACTGCATCAGTAGATCCACAAGTCCACCACACTTTTCAGATGATGTTTTTTTTTCTAATCCTTAACTTTATAAACCATGTATCCCATATAATTGTCAATCTATTGGAAAAAATGAAATACACTGATATACGTGGTTATTTACTTTCTTACATGTATTACGCTCCTGTATTGTACTTTTTGTTTTCTCTCGAGTTGCATGTCTGAATGTTTTAGCACTTTGGATTCTCTCGTTACTGAAATCAGTACAGACAAAGTTTCACAAAGGAAACATCATTTTCATATCGTTTTTTTTTTTAAATTAACAAGTGAACCCCTTTTTTATAATAAAAAAATCCCTTTAGTCAATATGTCATCACCAACAGTTTACTTCATGAGGATGAAAAGGTGATTGGGCAGTTTAGCTGAAATGTTAAGTAAGTTTTTTTTTTAAAGTAGTTGACAGTCTTTTTTTTTTTTTGCTCGTCAATATGTGAATGCAGTAAAGTCAGAAACAAGCATTATGCTAACAAAGTATTTTTTTCTCTACTAAAATGTATGATCTTTCAAATTCATCTATGTTGTGAATTTGTACTGTTAAATTATATGCTATGTAATCAAAAAAAGATAGTGACCAAAAAATAAAAATAAAAGCAAACAAAAACCCTGCATGATGTGTTTTTGACTCCGAGTTGAGTTTTAACTCTTGTCTGCTAGGAAGGGTCCAGTGAAAATTTGAGTTTTATTTTCAACTGCATCTGTTCGGTTTTCCAAAGACATTTTTTTTGTAGTCCTCAACTTGATGAAGTGTGGAATGAGTTAAATGTTCAGTTTAAATCAGCAAGTGGTCTTCACTGCATATCAATATGAAATATAATCTCATAGTTGAGAATCTCACTTTAGTCAAACTGCAGTTTGCTCTCCTGTCAGATAAAAATATGAAACTTCTTCTGGTTCCTCTAAAATTTACACACAACCAGTCTTTAGCAGATGAGCTTTTCCTTTTCTATTTTTATACTATGGGTGACAGTGTGAGGTGTTTGACACCTACTGTAAAGTCCTGTTACAATGCAGGACTTGGTTTGAAAACCCTTTGCAGGTTTGCGCAATGTGGTGCATTTTATTTGGTTTTATTTTAATGATGAACAAAAAACAGCACATTTTAGTGAAGTGAACGTTTTTTTGGTCAGGCGTAACATGCATGGAGTCCTGGAAAAAAGTGGGAATCTTGTGCTGAACCGAGGATTCGAAACTTGCTCTGGAGATCCCCCATTTTCCGGACATTCCGTAAGGTTTTTATTGACCACTCTGGTTGCAGGACATGGCATAATGGATTATGTCCCACTGGGTAACACTGTGCGGTGTTGTTTTTTCTTTCCCCACGCCGGATGAAGGAGCTTCAGAAGACACAGGGAGGTGATCCAGAGGAATCAGGCGGAGCATCCTCAGAGTCCTGGAAAGTGGGAATCTCGTGCTGAATTGAGGATTCGAACACTGATGGAGGTAAGATCAGATTTGTATCCAGAAGTGTAGAGGATGAAGCATCAGCCATGGAGCAGGGCCTCGTGATGGTTTGTCCATCCATCTGTAGTCTCTGAGGTTGGTTCAGATGAGCCACATGCTAGTTGATTAGCTTCCTGCTGTCTTCTCTTTTGAAGCTTTTCTCTTTTAATGTGAGCCATGTTTTACATTTTTATTTATTTTTTTTCTGTCAGAGTAATTGGTTTTTCCTCTACCAAATGCAACAAGAAGAATGACAGGGCGTCCGAAAAAATATTTAAAGCAGAAAACCAGAAGCCCCACCCCTTTAGCTCTATTGGTCCATTCAAAGATAAACCCTAAAAGTGGGCTGGGTCACTGTTGGATTTAAGAGAAGGTTCGAGAATCATGTCTGTTTTTATATGATTAGGACTTTTATATTAAATGATGAGACGCATAGAAAATTCTAGAATCCTGTCTGTTTTATTTAGATAACAACTTAATTTCAAATCAAAACATATGTTTTAATATGATAAGGACTTTATACAACTTATTAAAAACATGATGCAACACATAGAATGATGCAACACATAGAACATTCTAGAATCCTGTCTCTTTTATTTAGATAACAACTTAATTTCAAATCAAAACATATGTTTTAATATGATAAGGACTTATAGAACCTTATTAAGACATGATGCAACACATAGAAGATTCCAGAATGATGCAATTATGCAACACATAGAATATTCTAGAATCTTGTATGTTTTATTTAGATAACAACTTAATTTCAAATCAAAACAGATGTTTCAATATGATAAGGATCTTATACAACCTTATTAAAAACATGATGCAACACATAGAATGATGCAACACATAGAACATTCTAGAATCCTGTCTGTTTTATTTAGATAACAACTTAATTTCAAATCAAAACAGATGTTTTAATATGATAAGGACTTATACAACCTTATTAAAACATGATGCAACACATAGAAGGTTCCAGAATGATGCAATGATGCAACCCATAGAACATTCTAGAATCCTGTCTGTTTTATTTAGATAACAACTTAATTTCAAATCAAAACAGATGTTTTAATATGATAAGGACTTATACAACCTTATTAAAAACATGATGCAACACATAGAATGATGCAACACATAGAACATTCTAGAATCCTGTCTGTTTTATTTAGATAACAACTTAATTTAAATCAAAACAGATGTTTTAGTATGATAAGCAATATATGATGCACGTATAACATATGTTTTATATGATAAGCACTTTTTGACGCATGTATAACATGTGTTTTATACGATAAGCATTGATTTAACAGATGTTTATGTGCGATAGCATCGATTTAACAGAAGTTTTTGTGCGATAACATCAATTTAACATATGTTTGTGTGCGATAAGATGCGATAAGATCGATTTTGATTTGGGCGTGGCATACTCGAGTAATTAAAATTTGACATAAGCCTGTGCCATATATTTTTTGATGTTTTCCTAGAGAGACCCAGAGAAAACATAAAACCAGGAAGCCTGAAATGGACACTATGGACTCGTGGATCAGTCAAAATAGGTTTTATGAAATCAGACTTTGTAGGTTTAGGGGCCAGCTGCAGAGGCTGATGAAAGGAGCAGCACCTCGGCTGAGCAGGTCACTGTAGGCCTGCCGAAATCGTCTGTTCATGACCGCGTACAGAATAGGGTTAATGCAGCTGTTGAGCCAGGTGATGTTGGCAGAAAACATGTGCAATATCTGCGGGGCTTTGTTTCCTTTGTCCGCAATGTGTAGTAGAAAATATGGGAGAAAGGAGCACAAAAAGCAGAGAAACACAGCAAAACACATGCGGCTCATACGGTCAAAATCGTTATCATATGGAGTCACAGACTGGGACTGTCGCACAGCTGAGATCCGAGGTGGGAGGATGACCTTTTCGTTACCTTGTGTGCTTTGGTCCGGTTCTGCTTTGCTGCTATTCTCTGAGCTACATGTCTTCCCCGCACAACTTTCCACTCCGCTATCGTTTGTCCCCTGAGCTGAAGTACTAGATTTCTTCCCAGAAGTGCTTATACTGAGCCTGTAGTGGACAACAGCTTTTGATACACGCTTTACTTTTCTGTAGATGAGCATGTAGAAGACTCCAATACATCCTAGACCGATGATGAAATAGATGAAAAGTATGATTGTCGTGTAGGGGCGGCCTTTGGTACGATGGATGCTGCAGGTGCACAGCTGAGGTACAAACATGTAAAAAGACCAGAGCGGGGCGACGCTGGCCAGACCCAGACCCCAAGCTGAGACCATGAGTAAAGTAAGTCCAAGGTTGGAAAACAAGCGGTTGAAAACGCCTCTTTTTGCAATCATGAGGTATCGGCTCAGCGCCACCAGGCAGAGGGTGATGATGGAGACGCCGTTGGTGAGGAAGATGAGTAACGCATGGATCTGGCACCAGACCTGACCGGTACGCCATCTGAAGTGCAGGTATGTGTCTACACATACGGGCTCCAGGATGGAGCAGAAGAAAAGGTCAGTCACTGCCAGGTTAACAATGAGCACGTTGAAGCGAGTCTGGAGACGGGAGTCCAGGGCGAAGGCCAGGATGGTCATCAGGTTCCCCACAGTTCCAGCAATGATCACAAAACATCCCCACACCACAGCAAAGTACCGGTACTCCACCACCGAGGAGCTGTAGCAGGAGAAGTTACTGTCCTCCATTTGGTTTGTGTAATTCATCTTTTTGCTGTGAAAATAATAAAGACAATTGTTTCCTTTAGCTGATTTCATAGCATGTAACCAGTTTGAACAAGTTTTCAAAAATTTCACTCTCTAAAATTGCTTATTTGTTTGAACCGAACCCCAAAAGACCTATAACTGTCATCACAACAGCTGGCTCTACAAAGGATTCACTCAGGGAGCTGAGTACAAAATAATGCAACATTACGTTTTAGAAATATCTGTAATATCGTTGAAAACCATGCAGCATTTGCTTTCCCCTTTAAAACTATTCACTTTTTTCACTTATTACCTGAATAAAACTCAACATTTGAGGTTGTTACTCAGCAAAATGTGAATACATTGTCCATCCATCTATACACCCTTGTCCCTAGTCGGGTCGGGAGGTTGCTGGTGCTTATCTCCAGCTAACGTTCTGGGTGAGAGGTGGGGTCACACTGGACAGGTTGCCAGTCTGTTGCAGAGCAACACATAGACACACAGGACAAACACACACACTCACACATTGGGACAATTTGGAGAGGCTAATCAATCTGACAGTCATGTTTTTGGACTGTAGGAGGAAGCTGGAGTACCCAGAGAGAACCTACACATGCACAAGGAGATCATGCAAACTCCATGCAGAAAGACCCGGGCTGGGAATCGAACCCAGAACCTTCTTGCTGCAAGACAACAACTCTACCAACTGCGCCACTGTGCAGGCCTTGTTTTCAATAATTGTTATAATTAAACTCTGATGTCAAAAAGGCTTTTGAACTCTTGTCATGGAATAACCTAGTAAAGACCCAAGACTTGTAAATGTTTTTCCATGTTGTCTGAAGTAGATCGTCACACATAAACTTGATAAGTCCAACTCAGCTACTTCACAATGCAGAAGTGACCCAACAAGAGGAAAAGATTAAGTTTTTTTTCACTTCAACTCTAAATTTAGGATGAGATCAAAAATTCCAAACAATATACATGTATATAGTTCAGAAATGAATTTAACATGTCATTAAAATGTGCCTCCAAATCCGAGGCCATGGTCTTGAGCTGGAAATGGGTAGAGTGCCTTCTCCAGGTCAGGGGAGGATGTCCTGCCCCAAGTGGAGGAGTTTAAGTATCTTGGGATCTTGTTCATGAATGAGAGAAGCAGGGAGTGGGAGATCGACAGGCAGATTGGCACAGCGTCTGCCGTGAAACGGGCGGTTGTGGTGAAGAGAGAGCTGAGTCGAAAGGCGAAGCTCTCAATTTACCGGTTGATCTACGTTCCCACCCTCATCTATGGTCATGAGCTTTGGGTCATGACTGAAAGAACGAGATCACGGATACAAGCGGCCGAAGTGGGTTTCCCCCACAGGGTGTCTGGACTCTCCCTTAGAGATAGGGTGAGAAGCTCGGTCATCCAGGAGGGACTCAGAGTAGAGCCGCTGCTCCTCCATGTCGAGAAGAGCCTGTTGAGGTGACTTGGCATCTGGTCAGGATGCCTCCTGGACGCCTCCCTGGTGAGGTGCTCTGGGCACGTCCCACCGGGAGGAGGCCTCTGGGAAGACCCAGGACACGCTGGAGGGACTATGTCTCTCGGCTGGCTTGTGAACACCTTGGGTTCCCCAGAGGAGCTGGAACAAGTGGCTGGGGAGAGAGAGGGAAGTCTGGGCCTCCCTGCTGAAGTTGCTGCCCGAGCAACATGATCCCGGATGAAGCGGCAGAAAATGGATGGAATAAGATATACTGATTTACAGTCTCTAAAAAAATAAATGTACAGAAACTAGGATTGTTAAACTGGAAATTAAATAAAAAAAAAAAACACTTAAAGTCCATACAAGTCAAAATACCAAGCCTGTTTTATTTAGCAAGGAAGCGTGAGGAATGATGATTATACAAGAGAAAAAGAGACACAATTAGAGACTAAAAATAATTAGGACTGGAAGAATACAAATTATATTACCAAGGACTAGATCTCAGAACTACAGTAAAATAAAATCTGAAGTACATGTTTTTTTTTTTTTCAATGATGGAGTTTCATATAATTAAACCCAAAATACTTTGCTTTACTGGTCAAAGAGCACAAATTTGTATCAAATGGAGACCAAACAGATGAAATCTGATTGTACATATTTCAGGTTTAGACTAGTTGTTATAAACTACAAGACATTCCTTTTTCTGTCACTCTGTGGTTAACACAGACCTTCCTGTAAAGACACGGGTCAAACATAAAAATAGACAAGACAAATGTAGAGCCAATCTGAAATTCATAGTTACCACAATATCTGCAAATTAGACAACTTTTTATAAAGTTCAACGCTAAACACAGTTTAACATGTAAACACCTTGTAAAACTGGAGCTGCTGGACATAGAATGAAATGAAACCAGTTTCATCCAGTCTGACAGGGAACCTTTGTGCCTTGTTCACATCATGGTTTTATAAAGTCATAGAAATGATTCACAATGACGATCAAATCAAACGTTATACTGTTCTGAAGCTCGTCACCTTGTGGTGGTTTAACTGTACAACCACAAAACCCCTACCAGCTTACTGGTCTAAGACTTTTTGAAAATTATTTGTCATTAAATGTGTTTATGCATAATATGAAGAGATTTATTAAAACCTTACCTTATGTTTTTCAGTGTTATTTTAGTTCCCTCATTTTTTTTGTTTTTATTTGAATTATCTCCTGACAGTTCTGTACAAAAGTTGTTGCTCCATCCCAGAGTTCAGTATTTTTTAAAATTTTATTTATTTTTGTTTAATTTATTTTGTTCTTTGGATCTTTAACTTATAGTCTTTACACCAAACATTTATTTTTCTTTTATTTGAACAATACAAAAAACTAAACTACTATCTGAGCTACATGTCTTCCATAGATAGATAGATAGATATTAACATTTCACTGGAGAAAATTGATTATCTCTCTCTTTCTCTTTCTATCTATCTATCTATCTATCTATCTATCTATCTATCTATCTATCTATCTATCTATCTATCTATCTATCTATCTATCTATCTATCTATCTATCTATCTATATGAGCTGTATATATATATTAGCTCATTAACTTCACTCACATTAACTTCACTCACATTTCTCCAATGAATATTTATCAAATGTTATGATTAGAAGGTTAAGTTTCTTTTACTTTGTTTTCCTGTGGTTGTAGACTTGGCAGTAGAAAATTGATAACATTGGAATAACTTTATATCCCTTTTAACACGTTGCACTCTATTCTGCTGTGGTGCCTTTGGAAACAAAGTACATGAAGTTTGTGCTCAGGTGGGAAAACCCTGTGAATCACATGGTGGGACTTGTGCTTCAAACTGCTCACTACAGAATACGACTGCCTCTGTCATCCACTGCAGACTGGAACCAGTTCACTGCAGACTGGCACCAGTTCACTGCAGACTGGAACCAGTTCACTGCAGACTGGCACCAGTTCACTGCCGACTGGAACCAGTTCACTGCAAACTGAACCAGTCCACTGCAGACTGGCAGCAGTTCACTGCAGACTGGAACCAGTCCACTGCAGACTGGCACACGCCAAGGACCCTACATGGACGTCTTCTTAAGTTGTAAACCCTGAGTACATACTGTTGAAATAAAATTGACATTTTCTCTATCAATGACTTAAATTGTTAACTGTGGTAATTATGTTTGTGTATTGTAGTAACCATGTACAGTGTTTAATATAATTATTAAATAGATGTTTTAAAGAAAAATCCACAAACCTTATGTCTTTGGTCCACAATAGCAGCTTTAATTTTAGCATTTCCTCTCCTCCACATACTTTGTTGCCAGATGTGTAAAATTTACAAAAGAAGCAATTTAAATGTAATAGTAATAGTAATATGTAAATTACTCAAGAGAAGCTATTAACAATAATTTTTTTTACAGAACTCTACACAACATCAATTCATTTATTAATAGAAACTTATCTATTAATTAACTACAGAATAGATACACAAATATTTAATTTCTAACAGCTGCTAGCAGTAGTGAGTGTTCATCCAAGAAGTGTGACTTGCAGGAGCAGGGAGGCTCTGTACTGGTTTGTTTCCTTTTAAATCTAGAGGCCCATGATACTTTGACTAGGCAGCAGATGTTCCACAGCTGATTGACTGAACCTCCCATGGACAGAGGAACAAGACCATCCCATATATGGTAGGTTGTTAGGTCGGCTACTGTTGGGAAAGATGGACAACAAAACAAATGGAGAAATTATGAATCACTCAGAATATGTAAATTAGTTGGCAGATGGCGCTTTAAAATGCTTTTCTAAACAGTGTTTGACGATGTAATTGATTTTAGTGAAACTTTTAACAACACAACACTGAAAGGCAGCGGTGTATGTTTCCTAACTGAGGCATAAGCTGCTGCTATAGCTGGTTTACTCTCCAATCGGAGCCTGGTTCCTTTGAATACAGTTGGAGAATGGTAAATTGACAATGACTAATAACGGCTAACACTTAAATGCTGTTTTACTAAAGTTGATACAGAAAGTGAACATTTTAATGTTACAACACTGACAGACAGCGGTGTATATATTTCCCCAACTGTGGCTAAAGCCGCTGCTAGCTGGTTTACTCTCCGACCGGAGGCTGTTTATTATATACACAGTCAGATAATGGTGGATTGACAATGAGTAATAACGGTTATCTAACACTTAAATGCTGTATTATTAAAGTTGATAATAAAGTGAATCTCTAAACGTTACAGCACTGACAGGCAGCGGTGTATATATTTCCCCAACTGTGGCTAAACCTGCTGCTAGCTGGTTTACTCTCCGACCGGAGGCTGTTTATTATATACAGAGTGAGAGAATGGTGGATTGACAATGAGAAATAACAGCTATCTAACACTTAAATGCTGTTATTAACTTAACCTTTTATTGTATCTTTAAGATAATGAGTATTGGTGAATTTTTCAGTCATGTTTCCCAAGGACTGTTGAACTGAGGCCGAAAGCGCCAAGTAGGTAGGCATTCACAATCGATCTGCACACGGATCGTTCTCTTTCCTGTTTATTGACCAATAGAGAGCTGGACATAGAAGGCAGCCCACTTCATTAACATAACGATGCAGCAGAAATACAGCGAGAAAACAATACAGAAATAAATACAGCAAAGGGAAATGGAGAAGCAAAAAAATCAAAGTATATATTTATGCTTTTATTTCTTATCAAAATATGTTAGAAATATTATGTTATCATTCTTACATTTGTAATTTTACTAGTTTTTTCTTTTTGTAGAGGTTTAGTGTTCAAATTTGTTGAAGCTGTGGAGACAATTACATTTTCCTTAATCAAGCATGTGTTTACACATGGTGACTTAGATCTTTCTGGGATAGTCCTGAGCTGTAAAACATGTCTATGTGTTAATTTAGTTTCTGTGTCTCCCCTCTTTCTGTCTGAATTCACATCTTACTGTGAAGATAGGATGTGGGTTTCACCCCCTCCATTCCGTTTCACACCTTCTCTTCAAACAAACACATGGTGAGCGGCTTGGAGAAGCAGTTCACTGTGTCTTCTCCTTCTGCAGACGTTTGGTTAAAAACTCATATACGTTGTCTGTGGTTCTCTTTTTTCATGTAGGTTTAAGAAAATACCTATCAAAATATATATTTATTCTTTTATTTGTATATTTATTATTTTATATATATTTATTCTGTTATTTATATTTTTCTACTTTTGTTTTTATATTAATTATTTTATTTATTATTATGTTGGATATACAGTATATTTATTCTTTAATTTATATATTTTTACTTTTATTTTTATATTGATTATTTTTATTATTATGTTGGATATATATTTATTCTTGTATTGATATGTTTATTCTTTTATTTATTATTATGTTGAATATATATTTATTAATTTATTTATATATTTATTCTTTTATTTATTATGTCAGTTTTGGCCCTCCATACAGCTTTTCAGAAGTCAAAATGTTTAAACTACTGTTGTCCATTTCTCTAAAGCCATACATCATTTCACAGTGTCTACAAATCCCAAAAATGTTGGGACAAGTAGCAATCAGTGGCTGGAAAAAGGAAATTGAACATATAACAAACAGCTTGAAGACCAATTAACACTAATTAGGTCAATTGACAACATGATTGGGTATAAAAAGAGCTTCTTAAGAGTGTCAATGTCTCTCTGAAGCCAAGATGGTAAGAGGATCACCAATTCTACCATTGTTGCACAGAAAGATAGTGCAGCAATACCAGAATGGTGTTACCCCGAGTAAAATAACAAAAACTTTTAAGTTAACATCATCAACCGTGTATAACATCATCAAGATTCAGAGAATTTGGAACAATTGCTGTCCGTAAGGGTCACGGCTGTAAAACTCTACTGGATGCTTGTGATCCCCAGGCCCTAAACCACTGCACCTCAAACATGAATGCCACTGTCAAGGAAATATATTATTATATTATATTAAATATACTGTATTAGACATGAATGGGAGAGCATTCCTATTTCTAAACTTGAGAAACTGGTCTCCTCTGTCCTCAGACATCTGTCGAGTGTTCTAAGAAGAAGGGGAGATGCCAGTGGTAAAAATAGCCTTGTCCCAACTTTTTGGGGATTTGTTGATGTCATGAAATTTTGAAACATATTTTTCCCTTAAAATTATAAGTTCTCTCAGGTTAAAATTCTGGTCTGTGAATTGTGTTCTATTGTGAATAAAATATTAGATGTTAGCTGTAAGCCTATGATAGATGTAAGCCTATGATATGATGTGGAAAGAAGGGTTTTTAATTAAATTAAGGAAAATGGGGGTTAGAGGATTAATGTTTAACTGGATAAAAGATTTTTTACATAATAGAGCTATACAAGTAGGAATAGGTCAACAATTGTCAGAAAAATATTTTGTTGAAAACGGAACACCTCAAGGAAGTATTGTGAGTCCTTTGTTTGTCTCTATTATGATTAATGATATGTTTGATAAGTTAGAGAATGGAATGGGTTGTTCATTATTTGCTGATGATGGAGCAATTTGGAAGAGAGGTACGAACTTGAAATTTATAGTTAAGAAATTACAAGAAGCAATATATAGTATAGAAGAATGGTCATATAATTGGGGTTTTAAAATTTCAATAGATAAAACAAAGACTTTATTTTTCACTAGGAAGAAAATATCTAATGATGTAAAATTGTATTTCTATAAACATGATGTACAAAGAGTTAAGGAGTTTGCGTTTTTGGGTTTGTGGATGGATGAAAAACTCACTTGGAGTAGTCATATTCAAAAAGTAGTGGATAAATGTAAGAGAGTTTTAAATGTTATGAGGTGTTTGGAGGAAAGAGAGTGGGGCGATGAGAGGAAAGTGTTAAACAATATATACGGGTTTAATTAGATCAGTATTAAATTATGGTAGCCTGGCCTTTGGATCAGTATCAGAAACACTTCTTAAAAAATTAGATATGATTCAGTATCAAGCCTTGAGGTTGTGTACAGGAGCCATCAGAACAACTCCAGTCTCAGCTTTGTTAGTTGAAATGGGTGAATTACCACTTTACCTTAGAAGATTACAGTAAAGATTATCTTATTGGAGTTATTTAAAGGGTCATTATGAAAACCATCAATGTCAAGAAATTTTAAAACCTAGTTGGGAGAAGGGGAAAAAGACTTTAAAATTGTTTGGGTGGGAGATAGAAAGTGATGTGAAAGATTTTTGATTTACCATCTAAAAATATGAGTCAAACAGTTCCTCTATCACTGGTCCATCCATCTCTTTTTTATGAAATCACTGTGGACTTATCATTGTTGGAGAAGAGGAAAAAAGGATTTTTTTTAGAATCATACTCAGTGCAGTCATATATAGAAAATAAATACTTTGGATATGTTCAAGTGTATACAGATGCATCTAAAAAAGTAGCAACAATGGGGTGTCGTTTATCGTTCCAGGATTTAATATTAAAAAATTTGAGAGAATTTCTGATGGTGTCTCAGTGTTTACAGGGGAAATGCAGGAATTATTTTGGCTTTAGGTTGGATTGAAGAGGTTCGTCCTTTAAGAAGTTAATTTGTTCTGATTCAAGCTCATCGTTGTATTCAATTAAAAATAATCAGTTTAATAGTAGACCTGACCTTCTATTGGATATTCAGTTAATATTTTATAGAATTCAGGCCATGGGATTAATTGTCAATTTTACATGGGTTCCATCTCATATAGGAATAAAAGGAAATGAGTTGGCAGACAAATTTGCAAAACAAGCTTAAAAATATCAGTTACATTGAGATTCTGATTCCTTTTAGTACAGAGGAAATAAGATCTATTATAAAACAAAAGGTTAAGGAAAGATGGCAGAAGCAGTGGGAAGAAGAAAGAACTGGTAGATGGCTTTATAGTATTCAAAGGAAAGTTGGTGCAATGAGGGGAACAGGAAGAAGTAGAAAAGAAGAAAACATTATATCCAGGTTACGTTTTGGTCATACAGGTTTAAACAGTACACTATTTAAAGTGGGGAAACATCCAACAGGTAATTGTGATTTTTGTTTTCAAGAAGAGACGGAAGAACATGTTTTGTTGGAATGTACAAAGTACTCTGAGGAGAGGAAGATATTAGAATATAGACTTCTAAAGAATAAGTTACAGTTAAAAATACCAGATATTTTGGGATATTCCTCTTCATCTGGATATTTACGTTATTAATAAACTTTCTTAAGGAAACTAAACTGATAGAAATGATTTAGTGTTTTTTTTTTCTTTTTAGTTGCGTTCTGATCCACACTCCATACCAGTAGATGGCGGTAATGCACACCATTAAGTTGCTTGCCAACCGCCATTAAAGCAAAAAAAAGAAGAAGAAGACTGACACTTGTTTGCTGTTGACACGTTGCGCGCCACGCTTCCGTGTTGAGCTGTCTGTGTGCCGAGTACAGGTGAGGTTGGCTGCCTGCGTATTTACAACTGCTTGTACCTGGTAGTTATAGAGCCTTTTATCAGCAGAAACGTACGGGCGTATTTACCTCCACGTAGTGATGGGCAAATGAAGCCTCATGAAGCAGTGAAGCTTTCCAGTCCTTTGCTTTGCAAAAAGGTTCATTAATCGATGCTTCATTCATGACTCACTAGTGACATCTGCTGGTGAAACTGTAACTGCCTTGTCACTCAGTTGGATCATACTTCCAAAAATTACTAAATGCAATATTGTCACAAAGTTTTCATCAAACTCATGTTTACTAACAGGAGAATCAATGAAACCATATTTAATTGTCATATGTTTTAATTACAATGATTTGTAGCCAATCTAATCCTGGTTTATGTTGAACGTCAGTGGTTGTGTTGGGTTTTGCGTTGGCTACATGTTGAATTTTAGTTCTGCAACACCATTAAATCTTTTCTGCTGTGAAAGACTGATATATCTTTTCTAATCAGACTACAAATAATAGTGAAACTTTGCAAAAGGTGAAAAATTGGGAGGTGGAGGGTTCATTGTTATTATCTAAGAATAATTTTATTGTGAGGATAATCTCAAATATTCCCAGATGTCAGAGATTTTCCTCTTGCTGGCTCCATCTCAGATTTATTTTGGAAATGCTGGATCAAGGAGTATTTGCCCCTATTGCAAGAAAGACAGAAGTGGAATCAACAGAAACAAAATTTGAAATCTGGAGATGTCGTCATCATGGATTCATCTGCGCCATGTGGCTCCTGGTCTCTTGCTAAAGTAATATCAGTTTTCTCTGATAAAAAAGGCATGATGCGATCTGTAAAACTGCAGACAAAGAACAATAATATTGAAAGACCTGTTACCAAACTTTGTTTGATACAAGGGGTGTAAATGAATAGATGTGTTCATTTTGCTCCTATTGTTATTGTATATAATTGTTATGTCTGCCTGCCATAACAATTAGGGGCTGGTGTGTAGGAGCAGATTATGAATTTCTGTGTTCTAAATTGTTTGAGTCACATGATCTGTCAGCTGTCTATTTAGGTAGGATCCGGTGGTGATGACGACAGGTGTGTTCCACCCGAGAGGGGGAAACAGTTTTTGACCGCACACACGCACGAAGAGCTGCCGGTATCAAAGTGAATGCAATTTGGATAGCTGAAATTATGTAGCAAGTCTGTAAAAAAAGTGTATATTTCACCTCAAATCCATTTTCACTATATATGTATATTTGTTTTTCTTATTTTCTGAATTTTATTTTATTTTATTTTGGTGGTGACTCTTTTATTTTCTTGCTTCCTGTTTGGCGTCATATCCTGTGTGTTCCCGCTGCTCTCAGTTCCCGCCGAGCTGCGCTGGGGAGAGGTAAGCGTGTAGACTTGTCTTCTGTTTATGTGTAAAAATATTCGAAATGTTCTTAAAAGTATGTTCACTAAGCTCACAACTTGTTATATTTTGCTGTTAAATAGTTTTATGTGTAGTACAGCACACTCTTGGGTATTTAATTCCCACATTAAAGACAATTATCGAGTTTACCAAGCAAACGCTTTTATTTTTGTCCTTTTGGTTGGTTAAGGTCTGTGTGGGGAGGCCAGAGCCCGGGAACTGCTGTGCTGAACTTATTTTTGTTCTTGAACAGAATAAACCTGCCTTCCTGTTACAAGACACCGTGGGTCCTCAACTGCTGGTTTCTTTCTTTACCAACACACACAAGGCAGAGTACATGCAAAAGAGGAGTCACATGAGGGTGGCTACATATGGGATGTCATTGTCAACATGTTAGAGGAATGACTTGTTGTACAATGGAAAGATGATGATTGCCGAGACATGGAAATAAATGGATTACCTGCACTAACATCAAGGACGGCTCCCATTTCAATTAAGCGGCTAAGTGATCGGCGTGTCAACTTTACCCCGGTGTACCACCTCAGGGGCTTAAAGCTTTGGCTTAGACTCTACACAGGTGTTTGTTTCAATTTCTTTGCTTTGGAGCCGACCATCCAGGACCTGGTCGTACCCACCGGTTAGCCTAGTTGGATTTATTTTGTGTATTTTCTTTTTTTTGTTTATGCACAGGTATTTTTATCCTTGTGCTAATAAATGATTATTGACGACTTGAAACCTGTCTCCTGATTGCAAAACCGGACCTGTGTCCTTTTATTAATTCCAGGGTGATAACCCCAGGTGGCGCTGTTGGCAACAAACAAAAACTAATTGTACGGTCGAAACCACTGAATGGCACATAAGCACACCCGTTCCCATGGTAACCTCCTGCGCTCCAGGCGCTGACCAGAGATTACGTTAAAAACATAACATTTAGTTCACAATATCAGGTTTTCAGGCTTGATATTTATTATGCGATTATTAATAAGCCTCTCCTGAACACAGCGGTGAGTGATTAGTTAATTTTAAACTCCTGCCCTGCTAGTTATTTTGATAATGCAACCGAAACGCACAGAATTGCGCAACACCTTGTTTAAACTACTGAGATTATTGTTGTTGGGTCATTAATTTTAACACGTTTTTTTTGTTCTTTAATAAAGTTACGAACGTTTTAATGAGCCAGAGGAGGACGTGCTGGTCTCATCGTTATGGGCTGTTAACTTTCCTGATGAACCTCCAAACTTCTTGGGTTAAACACAGCGGAGCTCCTTCTCGCTCCAAGGCTGAGGTGGTTGGAGACTTCAGGGTTAAATCCCTTCGTGGTTCTCAGCGACCGCAGTGAACCACGTAAGCAAGAGACAGTCAAAGGTTCCTTCAGAAGATGAACGTTTATTTATAGCCCAGTAACAAAACATACGACCAGGAACTGTAACGATCGCTCTCCTAAAACATGGAACTCTACTTACTCTAATAAAACTCTCTATCCCGAACATGTGGGCCCCCTGCTGGTGTAGCGGTGCTAGTGCAACACGGCGTTCAGTTTGTCACCTAATGCTGAGATCGACTCAAAACCTTCCGCGATTGACGTATTATTGGACTCCTGCTCTAACAAAGCACGAACAGTTTAGAAACAATATGAAATGGGAAAAAGCTATTTATTAACTGATTAAGTAGTGTTTAGATTGTTCTTGAAAAACTAATCAGTCACGGCTAATTAGTGGGTGCACTCACGGCTGCAGAGTGAACCCATTGATTCTTTACAGCAGACGGGCGATCCGCTCTACGGAAGAGGATGAGGGCCACCGAAAAAAAAGAATTCTGACTTTAAAGATTAAAGACAGAGATTAAAGATTAAAGACTTTAAAGTCAGACTTTAAAGTCAGAATTCTTTTTTTTCTTCTCGATGGCCCTAATCCCCTTCCGTACCATTATCTTGTAGGTACTACAGTAGTGAAACATGTTTAATTTAATGTCATTCAATGTTAAGTTAATCTACTGAGGCTATCTAGTGGCAACTGTTATGATTTTGGTTTACTGACGCCATCTTGTGGCCACTTTTATTACTACAACTTGTTAACCAGAAAGGAAGAAAGCCGTTGGTCCATGTACTCCGAAAGAAGCCCTTTTTGTTGTGTTTTTCTTTAATCTAAGTGTAGAAACGGCATCGTCTGTAAGTACTGTTCTAATTTGCTTGTCATATAAATCATAATTTGTAACCTGTTGACATGTTTTATGTGACAATAGATATTTTTTACTTGTGTTTGCCAGACGCGTTAGCCTAGCTGTCATTCATTTTCTGTATCTTTGTGTGTTACAGTTTTACACGATTCTCAGTAAACCCTACTAAAGAACCACATGGAGTGTGTTAAGAAAATATATTTAAAATAAGCTAGTTTTAAAATGTAACATGACTTGATGGAGATAGCCTAATTATAGTTTTGAAAATTATAACTTATTCTGGCCTTTAGAACTTTATTTTACCTATAGTTAAGGCAGACTATGACCAAGATCTAAGTCCTTTTCCCTTTTGTCTGTTTGGGAGACAATCATTAGGAAGTTCAGCTTTTCACACGCATGTGTGAAAGCCATAAACCAGCAGGAGATCAGGAGAAGTTCTCCATAGACAATAGGGACAAAATGGCTTTAGAGAAAGGGTCAGAGACAGGTCCTGGTTGGATGACCAAAGTTACGTCTTATTTGAATAAATTAAAGAAAGGAGGATAAAACTATTCCACCCAGAGTAACAAATTAGATTTTGCGCTTGCAATTTCTCCAAGGACGTTCTTGCTTTCTGTTTGTCTTTTTCCTCTTCTCAGGTAAATGTATGTGTTTGTGCTCTGAGGTTTTCTGATGTTTGTGCTTTTCTGGTGATAGTTTGCATCTGTCTTGAATAAATGCTGATTATTGTGACGCTGTTGTCTCTGCGTGATCTCAGTCCTTGCACACAGCATTTTTCTGAACCCGGGCATAGAGAGGATATAACGAGTCAAAAGGTTTTTAAAGTTTTAGAATTTTCCTCTCTTAACAAGTGTTTCTTGGTGGACGGATGAGAAAGTGTTTAGCTACCTGTATAGCTGAGTTACTGTTAAAAGTCACAGTGCTTAGTGAGGCCAGGACAACTACTTAAATAACCTAATTAATAATTATCTATATCGACAAATACTGACATCGACTTCATGACTCCATGGTAAGTTTTTTCAGTCATGTAGTCCAGTTCTAATAAACACAATAAAATGTCAATGCTGGTAGCTTTCAGGGGATGTTTTCCCAGAGAGACCCAGAGAACTTAAAACCAGGAAGCCTGAAATGGACACTATGGACTCGTGGATCAGTCAAAATAGGTTTTATGAAATCAGACGTTGTAGGTTTGGCGCCAGCTGCAGAGGCTGATGAAAGGAGCAGCAGCTCGGCTGAGCAGGTCGCTGTAGGCCTGCCGAAATTGTCTGTTCATGACCGCGTACAGAATAGGGTTAATGCAGCTGTTGAGCCAGGTGAGGTTGACAAAGAACATGTGCAATATCTGTGGGGCACGGCTTTCTTTGTCTGCTATGTTTAGTAGAATAAATGGGACAAAGGAGCACAAAAAGCAGAGAAACACAGCAAAACACATGCGGGTCATACGGTCAAATTCGTTATAATCTGGAGTCACAGACTGGAACTGTCGCATAGCTGAGCTCCGAGGTGGGAGGATGGCCTTTTTGTTACCATGTGTGCTTTGGCCCGGTTCTACTTGTCTGCTAGTCTCTGAACTACATGTCTTCCATACATTACTTTCCACTCCGCTATCGTTTGTCCCCTGAGATGAAGTAGTAGATTTCCTCCTAGAAGGGCTTATACTGAGCCTGTAGTGGACAACAGCTTTTGATACACGCTTTACTTTTCTGTAGATGAGCATGTAGAAGACTCCAATACATCCTAGACCCATGACGAAATAGATGAAAAGTATGATAGTGGAGTAGGGGCGGCCTTTGGTACGATGGATGCTGCAGGTACACAGCTGAGGCACAAACGTGTAAACAGACCAGAACGGGACGACGGTGGCCAGACCCAGACCCCAAGCTGAGACCACGAGTAAAGTAAGTCCAAGGTTGGAAAACACGCGGTTGAAAATGGCTCTTTTTGCAACCAGGAGGTATCGGCTCACTGCCACCAGGCAGAGGGTGATGATGGAGACGGCGTTGGTGAGGAAGCTGAGTAAAGCATAGATCTGGCACCAGACCTGACCGGTACGCCATCTGAGGTGCAGGTAGGTGTCTACACACATGAGCAGCAGGATGGAGCAGTAGACAAGGTCAGTCACTGCCAGGTTAACGATGAGCACGTTGAAGCGAGTCTGGAGACGGGAGTCCAGGGCGAAGGCCAGGATGGTCATCAGGTTCCCCACAGTTCCAGCGATGATCACAAAACATTCCCACACCACAGCAAAGTACCGGTACTCCACTACTGAGGAGCTGTAGCAGGAGAAGTTACTGTCCTCCATTTGGTTTGTGTAATTCATCTTTATGCTGTGAAAATAATAGAGAAGTTGGTTTCCTTTAGCTGGTTTCATAGCAGGTAACCAGTTTGAACAAATTTTCAAAATCTCACTCTCTAAAATTGCTTATTTGTTTGAACCGAACCCCAAAAGACCTGCAACTGTCATCACAACAGCTGGCTCTACAAAGGATTCACTCAGGGGAGCTGAGTATAAAATAATGCAACATTTTGTTTTAGAAATATCTGTAATATCGTTGAAAACCATGCAGCATTTGCTTTCCCCTTTAAAACTATTCACTGTTTTCATTTAGCACCTGAATAAAACTCAACATTTGAGGTTGTTACTCAGAAAAATGTGAATACATTGTCCATCCATCTATACACCCTTGTCCCTAGTCGGGTCGGGAGGTTGCCAGTGCTTATCTCCATCTAACGTTCCAGGCGACAGGCGGGGTCACACTGGACAGGTTGCCAGTCTGTCGCAGAGCAACACAAAGACACACAGGACAAACACACACACTCACACATTGGGACAGTTTGGAGAGGCTAATCAATCTGACAGTCATGTTTTTGTACTGTAGGAGGAAGCTGGAGTACCCAGAGAGAACCTACACATGCACAGGGAGAACATGCAAATCCATGCAGAAAGACCACGGGCTGGGAATCGAACGCAGAACCTTCTTGCTGCAAGGCAACAGCTTTACCAACTGTGCAGCCCAGAATACATTTTAAGTTTTCCCAAAAACTCCAATGTAAGAAGTCCAGGAGTCTTCCATGAAATCATTTGCTGTTCATGTTGTGGATGAATCAAAGTCTAGACACCATAATTAAATTCTGACAGCTTGTTTTGTTTTGAATAATTGTTATAATTAAACTCTGATATCAAAAAGGCTTTTGAACTCTTGTTATGGAATAATTTAGCAGACCCAACATTTGTAAATGTTTTTCCATGTTGTCTGAAGTAGATCGTCACAAATAAACTTGATAAGTCCAACTCAGCTACTTCACAATGCAGAAGTGACCCAACAAGAGGACAAGATTAAAGGTTTTTTTCACTTCAACTTTAAATTTAGGATGAGATCAAAATTTCCAAACAATGTATATATAAACATGTATATAGTTCAGAAATGAATTTAACATGTCATTAAAATGTGCCTCCAAATCCGAGGCCATGGTCTTGAACTGGAAATGGGTAGAGTGCCTTCTCCAGGTCAGGGGTGGATGTCCTGCCCCAAGTGGAGGAGTTTAAGTATCTCGGGATCTTGTTCATGAATGAGAGAAGCAGGGAGCGGGAGATCGACAGGCAGATTGGCACAGCGTCTGCCGTGAAGCGGCGGTTGTAGTGAAGAGAGAGCTGAGTTAAAAAGCAAACCTCTCGATTTACCGGTCGATCTACGTTCCCACCCTCATCTATGGTCATGAGCTTTGGGTCATGACTGAAAGAACGAGATCACGGATACAAGCAGCCGAAGTGGGTTTCCTCCACAGGGTGTCTGGGCTCTCCCTTAGAGAGAGGGTGAGAAGCTCGGTCATCCAGGAGGGACTCAGAGTAGAGCCGCTGCTCCTCCATGTCGAGAGGAGCCAGTTGAGGTGACTTGGCATCTGGTCAGGATGCCTCCTGGACGCCTCCCTGGTGAGGTGCTCTGGGCTCGTCCCACCGGGAGGAGGCCTCGGGGAAGACCCAGGACACGCTGGAGGGACTATGTCTCTCGGCTGGCTTGTGAACACCTTGGGTTCCCCAGAGGAGCTGGAACAAGTGGCTGGAGAGAGAGAGGGAAGTCTGGGCCTCCCTGCTGAAGTTGCTGCCTGAGCAACATGATTGCGGATGAAGCGGCAGAAAATGGATGGATGGATTAAAATATAATTTCTTTGTGTATTACCTTTTAGCCTATCATACTAGAAAATAATAATATTACTGATTTACAGTCTTTATAAAAATAGTTGTACACAGAAACTAGGATTGTTAAACTGGAAATTAAATTTAAAAAAACATGAAGTCCATACAAGTCAAAAATACCAAGCCTGTTTTATTTAGCACAGAAAAGTGAGCAGTGATGATTATGCAAGGGAAAAAGAGACACAATTAGAGACTAAAAATAATTAGGACAGGAAGAATATAAATTATAATACCAAGGACTAGATCTCAGAACTACAGTAAAATAAAATCTGAAGTACATGTTTTTTTTGTTTTCAATGATGGAGTTTCAAATAATTGTTACAATGAAACCCAAAATACTTTACAGGTCAAAGAGCACACATTTATATCAAATGGAGACCAAACAGATGAAATCTGATTGTACACATTTCAGGTTTTGACTAGTTGTTATAAACTACAAGATCTTCCTGTTTCTGTCACTCTGTGGTTAACACAGACCTTCCTGTAAAGACACGGGTCAAACATAAAAATAGACAACAAAGCAAATGTAGAGCCAATCTGAAGTTCATAGTTACCACAATGTCTGCAAACTAGACAATTTTTTATAAAGTTCAACGCTAAACACAGTTAAACATGTAAACACCTTGTAAAACTGGAGCTGCTGTACATAGAATGAAATGAAACCACTTTCATCCAGTCTGACAGGAAACCTGTGTGCCTTGTTCACATCATGGTTTTACAAAGTCATAGAAATGATTCACAATGACGATCAAATCAAACGTTATACTGTTCTGAAGCTCGCTACCTTGTGGTGGTTTAACTGTACAACCACAAATCCCCTACCAGCTTACTGTTCTAAGACTTTTTGAAAATTATTTGTCATTAAATATGTTTATGCATAATATGAAGAGATTTATTAAAACCTTACCTTATGTATTTTCAGTGTTATTTTAGTTCCCTATTTTTTTTGTTTTTATTTGAATTATCTCCTGACAGTTCTGTACAAAAGTTGTTGCTCCATCCCAGAGTTCTGTATTTTTTAAAATTTTATTTATTGTTGTTTAATTTATTTTTGTTCTTTGGATCTTTAACTTATAGTTTGTATACCATAATAGATATTAAGTTTCTTACATATTTTTCCAACTGATTATCTGCTAGTTGCAAATACTACTGTGTGCTTAAATACTGTCAGAATCAGTAGCACATTTTTTATTATTTCATTTTTTTCTCTATCCACTTTTAGAGCCAAAAGTTTTGTAGAGTATAATGATTAAAAATGATTTTTTCCCCTAAATTACAGACACTTAAAAACACAAATTTGCAGCAGCATAATTCTTTATTTACTCATTTGTTTTAGCCTGAATTTTACTCAACCAAATATAAACGGATCAAGCAGGATAATAATGTCCAAAATTAATATAAAGTTCACCTGCAGAGCAACCTGATTTCAGGTTGAATGGAAAACCAAAGTAAACGACTAAACAACATTTATTCTTCTTTTATTTGAACAATACAAAAAACTAAACTATCTGAGCTACATGTTTTCCATAGATAGATAGATATTAACATTTCATTGGAGAAATGTGATTATCTCTTTCTCTCTCTCTCTCTCTCTCTCTCTCTCTCTCATATATATTATATATTATATATATATATATATATATATCGTAAATATACTGTATATATATATATATATAATACAGGTGCTGGTCATAAAATTAGAATATCATGAAAAAGTAGATTTATTTCAGTAATTCCATTTAAAAAGTGAAACTTGTATATTATATTCATATATTACATACAAACTCATATATTTCAAATGTTTATTTCTTTTAATTTTGATGATTACAAATGACAACAAATGGAAATCTCAAATTCATCATATCAGAAAATTAGAATCTTGTGAAAAGGTTCAAAATTGATGGCACCTGGTACCACACTCTAATCAGCTAATTAACTCAAACCACCTGCAAAGGCCTTTAAATGGTCTTTCAGTCTAGTTCTATAGGCTATACAATCATGGGGAAGACTGCTGACTTGACAGTTGTCTAGTGTAGAGACAACTGCCTTTGCATGTGCATGGATTTCATTGATACGTAAAGGTAAGACAGCAATAAGATGTTTTTGTTTAGTTTTGTAATTAAATGTGCGTTTTGTGGGTTACAGTTAATGCTTAAAAAATTTAGTAAAGTAGAAGCGGTAGCTAATCTACCACAGCAATTATTATTAATAAAACATTAAGCCTAAAACGTACTACAACAACAAAGTAAATGTTCTGTTCTGTGTACAAAATTCTTGAATGTTTTTTGGTGTTAAATCCCAAAACATGACGTGGCATTGTTGTCGGTTGCTATGGCAACGAGTCTGCGTGGCGAATACAGATCACTTTGCTGTGGATCATAGCACGAAATGAATACCTGAATTTTTAAGTTTCACTGAGTTAACGCAGCTCTGGATGGTATGTAAAAGATTAGTCTTTTTGCCCCCCAGCGTTGTAGGCATGCGCGAAATTAAGTCTAAGTCATAAGTCAGTGTCTCACCAGCAATGAACCTCACCGCACGTCACTGATGTATATCTATATCTATATAGATATAGATCTATCTATTCATATATATATATATACATATTAGCTCATTAACTTCACTCACATTTCTCCAATGAATATTTATCAAATGTTATGATTAGAAGGTTAAGTTTCTTTGACTGTGTTTTCCTGTGGTTGTGGACTTGGCAGTAGAAAATTGATAACATAGGAATAATAACTTTATATCCCTTTTAACACGTTGCACTCTATTCTGCTGTGGTGCCTTTGGAAACAAAGTACATGAAGTTTGTGCTCAGGTGGGAAAACCCTGTGAATCACATGGTGGGACTTGTGCTTCAAACTGCTCACTACAGAATACGACTGCCTCTATCCACCAGTTCACTGCAGACTGGAACCAGTTCACTGCAGACTGGAACCAGCACTGCAGACTGCAACGCCAAGGACCCAACATGGACGTCTTCTTAAGTTGTAAACCCTGAGTACATACTGTTGAAATAAAATTGACATTTTCTCTATCAATGACTTGAATTGTTAATTTTGGTAATTATGTTTGTGTAATGTAGTAACCATGTACAGTGCTTAATATAATTATTAAATAATGTTTTAATGAAACAGCCACAAACCTTATGTTTTTGGTCCACAATAGCAGCTTTAATTTTAGCATTTACTCTCCTCTACATACTTTGTTGCCAGATGCATAAAATTTACAAAAAGAAGCAATTTCAATGTAATAGTTGCACATATGTAAATTACTCAAGAGAAGCTATTAACAATAGTTTTTTTCACAGAACTCTACACAACATCAACTCATTTATTAATAGAAACTTATCTAATAATTAACTACAGAATTCATACACAAAGATTTAATTTCTAACAGCTGCTAGCAGTAGTGAGTGTTCCAAGAAGTGTGACTTGCAGGAGCAGGGACGCTCTGTGCTGGTTTGTGTCCTTTCAAATCAAGAGGCCCATGATACTTTGACTAGGCAGCAGATGTTCCACAGCTGATTGACTGAACCTCCCATGGACAGAGGAACAAGACCATCCCAGATATGGTAGGTTGTTAGGTCGGCTACTGTTGGGAAAGATGGACAACAAAACAAATGGAGAAATTATGAATCGCATCAGATATGTAAATTATTTGGCAGATGGCGCTTTAAAATGCTTTCCTAAACAGAGTTTGAAGATGTAATATATTTTAGTGAAATTTTTAACAACACAACACTGAAAGGCAGCGGTGTATCTTTCCTAACTGTGGATAAAGCTGCTGCTATAGCTGGTTTACTCTCCAATCAGAGCCTGGTTCCTTTGAATACAGTTGGAGAATAGTAAATTGACAATGACTAATAATGTAGGTTTAAGAAAATACTTATCAAAATATATATTCTTTTATTTGTGAATCCGGGATTAATGCAGCACACGGAGCTTCACATAGAAGGGGTTCTTTATTCTCAAAAACACTGTTCCCTCTGATTTGAAACACAATAAAAGAAAAATGAGATTCAATATATGGAGAAATAAATGTCCCGTATTTCGAACGGTAGAAAGCTTTAGCTTCAGTGAAATGGCGGGCTAAAAACGCGGTTAGCACTCAACAGAGTAGCACACAGCTTCACATAAGAGCTGAAATCTAACAGCATATAACGGCTAAACAAACGTATAAACAAACGGCAGTGGCACCTCTAGAAGAGGACAAACTGAAAAATATTACATTAGCATCATTTCTGTAGCTTTGTCCACGGAAGATAATTCAGTTCCAACATTAATTACCGAACACTTGGATTCTTCTCTCATGTGGCCATAGAGTCGTCCTCTCCACCAGGTCTCGGATCAAAAAAATGTCCTTCTCTTCCGTTTTACCAGTTAGTGCCACAGTACATCAGCAAGAGGTTTTTTCTACTTCCCGTAAATTTAGACCTCTTTGTAATAACAGCACCACATGCTGACAAAAACAAGAATTACAACCAGTTGGTGAAATAAAAGCAAAACATGGTTTAGAAAATACATTTCACATGTACCCATTTTTCACCTGGTTACATATTTATTATTTTATATATATTTATTTTATTTATATATTTCTACTTTTGGGTTTAATATTAATTCTTTCATTTATTATTATGTTGGATATATATTTATTCTTTAATTTATATATTTTTATTTTTATATTGATTCATTTATTTATTCTTACGTTGATATTTTTATTTTATTTATTATTATGTTGAATACATATTTATTAATTTATATATTTATTATTTTATTTATTATGTCAGTTTTGGCCGTCCATACAGCTTTACAGAAGTCAAAATGTTTAAACTACTGTTGTCCATTTCTCTAAAGCCATACATCATTTCACAGTGTCTACAAATCCCAAAAATGTTGGGACAAGTAGCAATTGGTGGCTGGAAAAGGAAATTGAACATATAACAGCTTGAAGACCAATTAACACTAATTAGGTCAATTGACAACATGATTGGGTATAAAAAGAGCTTCTTAAGAGTGTCAGTGTCTCTCTGAAGCCAAGATGGTAAGAGGATCACCAATTCAACCATTGTTGCACAGAAAGATAGTACAGCAATACCAGAATGGTGTTACCCCGAGTAAAATAGCAAAAGACTTTTAAGTTAACATCATCAACCGTGCATAACATCATCAAGATTCAGAGAATTTGGAACAATTTCTGTGTGTAAGGGTCAAGGCCGTAAAACTCTACTGGATGCTTGAGATCTCCAGGCCCTTAAACGTCACTGCACCTTGTTGAGGAAAAATGACTATTTTTGGTGTCTAATTCAGTTTAGTCTTTTAGAAAAATTCTTAATTTTGAATAGGTATGTGTGGGTGATTTAGAAGGTTTAAAAATCTATGCTGGGATGAGTGGTGGAACAATGAGCTCTCCACAAGCGCTTTTGGCTCGGACTCCTGTGGTTTTAACACAAAGGACAGAAAACCTGAATTTCACAGCTAGCTGTGAAATTCCTTAATCTGTTTCTCTTTGCCCAGATGGCTGGAAGCTGAATACCAGTAAGAAAATATATTTAAATAAATATAAGTTAGTTTTAAAATTTAATCTGTCTAGATGAAAATAGTCTAATAGTTTTGGAATGTAGAAACTTATTCTGGTTTATTGACCTTACTTTTAGTTTAAAGTAAATTGTTTTATAAGGTCTCAGATTAGCCTTTTTTGTCTTTTAGGACACCAGTAGTGGAAGTTCCGGCTGTTTTGCACCACTCTGTGAAAAACATAAACCAACAGGGGTTTGGAGACATCCCGCTTCCAACTTATCTAAAACCCAAAGGAGAAGCCGGTCTTTTGTCTTTTGAAGGAATTCAAGGAAATTTCTGAATTTGAAAAGGATCAGAAACAGCTTCCAGTTGGTCGAGCAGAGTTACGCCTTATTTGAATATATTACAGAGAAAACACACCTACTCGTATAAAAACCTATGCGCAAGGAGAATAAGGCCGAAATAGCCTATTTTTTAGCTCCTTTTTGGGCTGGCTATTTCTCTGAAGACATCTTCAATACATGTCTTTGATATTTCTTTTATTATTTTCAGGTAACCAATGTATGTTTCTGTGTTTCTTTAAATTTTCTGTTTCTTGTTATACTTTCTTCTGATTGGATTAAATTTGTACTTCTGTGACATCGACACGCATTGTTGTGGTTCTGTCTCCGCATGCGGCCTTGAGACGTGGAGAGAATCTGGGATAAAAGGAAGAAATCAGAGCCAAGTTGTTTTTCTAAATTTAATCAGTTATAATATTTTCTTCCTTAACAATTGGGGGCTTGCCGGTTCTACCTTCTCAAGGTCCTACTGTGGAGACATGGTTTATTCGTTCCAGCCTGAACTTACGGTCTGGTAAGGCAATATTTTTTTGTTACTTTCACTTTGCTGGCGGCGCCATTTTAGTTTGCCGCTTCTGGGTCACCGTATGTGCGACGTCATTGAATGTATGAATTTATCTGCAATGTGAGAAAAAAAACTGTCTAAAAGAGCTTATATAGTTTAAATTTTGGTTCACGAATACACACTCCAGGGGATCTGTGGCGGATCCTTGACAGGCGCAGCGCAAACCTGTTCAAACTGGCTAGGTTTTTATGCGAAAATTTTTTGGCCCTAGAGACTGTTCCTGGACTCTTTAAAAAAATGTTTAAATTGGCTACTTTTCGTGTATTCTTTATACTGTTGGCTTGAATCAACTGTGGAATTTGCTCATCTCAAAGGACTCAGTAATTTTGAGGGTTAAATTGGCTTATCCCTTCCCTTTCATTAGGGAGTTTGTGTTAAAGTGTCCCTTTCCCGTTGCCCCTTACAGTGTGGCGGGGAGTTTGTGTTAAAGTATCCCTTTCCTGTTGGCATGCACAAAAGCGGAGCGCAACAGGAAGTTTGTAGTTGATTTGGTAATTTGAGTTGCAACCCGACTCTGAAGGTTTGAGAATCCCTCGTTGTCACGCGCTAAACTGCCGTGGAACGGTTTGTGTTGGAGTTTTTCTTACATTGTATGACTTAAGCCGGCTTCTACGTTTTCCTTCTTTCTCTTCTTTTTCCGTTACCCGAGGCAGTGTTTGTCTTGTCTGTTTTTACGTTGTATTTCTATGTGTTTCAATCTATTGAACGCTGAGTGTGTTTGTGGCTCCGTGTGGATCCGTGTGTGCGGAGCTGTGTGTCTGTGTGGCACCTGTGTGTGTGCATAGAAGCGTGTATGTCCATTGGTGCAGCTGGAACGCTGCATTTAAATCACTGCTGTTTGTGTGGATTTTTCACTTTGGGTTCTGTGCTGCGCTTTTATTGTCACGTGTTATGGATGCTGCGTTGGACAGTGATGTGGTTTTATGTTATGGTCCAGGTTCATGGAGATCTTTGATTGAACAGATTAGACGGTTCTGGTTGCAATTATGAACTGAAACTGTATGTGATACAAATATATGGTGAGGATGGGACTGTGATAAAATGACATTAAAACCCACACCCCTTTTTGGGACTTCAGTTACCATCATTTAATTTGGTCATAAACATAGAAGACAGTCAATATAAGGTTCTTTACAATAAATAACTGCATAAGATATGAAATTGACATTACAATTCTTAAAATCATTGATCTTGTCATAATGTCTTATTTCAGTTACAGCTGGGGGCGAGTCCCTGTTCTAATCATCTATAACTTTGATTGTATTTCTTTCCTACTTTTCCTACAGATGCATCAGGACATCTTGACTAATGCATACCTTTTCTGTTAGATGATTCTCCGCACACAAAGATGCATTTTGTGTGGAAATATGTTAATTTGATTTCTGATAATTATGTTTCTTTCAGGCATGGTGTTATACAGAGTGTGTTTAAAACCTTGAACAGGTTGGGTTTTGGTTTCAAATCTGGAGGAATATGTTGGGAAGAGGTTCTATCATTGTGTTTAACAAATATCTTTCTTTCACATGTTGGAGTATGATAAACAGTTTACAGCTGAACATGTGACTCTCAGTTGTGGTGGAACATTTCAATTTGTTTTCCTACTGTTTTTGGGGTTATATCCTGCGTTCTGTTTATTTTCCTATGTTATACTAATTTACTGACTAACACACTAACTAATCGAATTAATTGTTGTTTTGATGTGTTACATGGGTAACTAATTTTACATGTTGCAAGTTAGCATGAGGACAATTCTTCAACTTTGGCCTTCCACCTATAAATTGTTTTTCATTTAGTATTAAGTAAAAAAAGGGGTTTATATTGATGTGATCTTACTGGTAGATCTTTGATATTTGAAACATCAGTCTATTTTGAACATTAGATGGATAATTGGAGAAAAGGTGGAACATCTTACAATGTTTTGGTTTTTCGGTGAATTATTTTAACATATAAGAGTGAAAAAATTGTTTTCAAACTGATGGTTTTATTATATCAACAGGGGTGAAAGAAAAATAGACCCTACTTATTGGCAAAATTTTAAATACAGTTAATTGTGAATTTGTTAATCAATAATTTTGACCTTCATTTGACATTATGGATTTATTTATGCAAGGAGATCTTTTTTGCCTTCCTGCTTCACTAAAATAAGGTGTCTGCTTCTATTAACTTCAAAATTTGATGACCTAAAGTCAGACGACAGTTAAATAGTAGATTTCTGCGTCACTGCTGATTGATTGTGCAATCACAGGTGGATGTTAATTTTGAGGAATACTTAGGTTAAAACTATTATTGCATTTCTTTGACAAAATGCAAACAAATCACGACTTTTAACAGTGTTCGTTCTATGACATTCTAGATTTTGTTTTGATTCCTTAATGAGTTTGTGTGAGATTGTGATTTTAAATTGGATAGTATCTGGCACAAGCGGAGTGAATGCCTTTGAGGTACTGACATGTATCGATTTAAACAGTAAGTGAGCTTAATTTATTACTTCTGCCACATTTGGTTATGCAACGTCTTGCTTAATTCTATTTTTCTTCTCTTTACAGAGTTTGGGGTGTGAAGTTAGAGGAATGGCAGAGAGCTCTGTGGAATCTTAATAGGACACAGAGGAGTGACAGTTCATTTGACATTTTGGAGTGAGCAACGTTGGCATAGATTTTTGTTTGATTTTTTTTTTAGTTAACTTGTTTTATTTTTCACTGGCAGTTCTGTTCCTGAAGGTTGAAGTTGCTCTGGGGGTAGGTTTCTGAGGCTGGAACCATGCTGAAAGGTGTGAGATGATGGTGTCGCTTGGCATCTGGCTTCAGGTGTCTGCTGTTGCTTTAAGCCAAGACTTAGCTGCCCACAGCACTGCAACTATGAACTGTGCTTCTGATGCTGGACTGTTCAGTGGAAGTGACGACATCTCCTCTCTTTTAACTGAGGTCGGTGAAGTTTACCTGCTATTTCCTGTTGCTTGGGTCACGCTGATGCATTCCAGGACCCAGGGATGGATGTGCTTGTTGACTGTTATCTGATGAAAGGTGCTGCGGCTGAAGTTGGCAGGAGGTCGCACTTCAAGGATCAAAAGACATTCTGATGGGGGATAGAGAATGATGGGAGGAGACCCTCCGTTGTTCTGTGACACTTGCTGTGTTTTCTCCCCCACGACCACTGCTGTCATCGAGAGCTGACCTCAGTTCAATAAAGGGACATTGCATACCCTGTGCTATATGGATGTTTGGCCGGTTTGAGTGTTTTACACTATGGACTCAGCACAGTGCCAGCTACAGCTCAGCGAATGTTCTGTTTGTCTGGTGGTCCTGGATTCTCCACCTCTCAGCATGTGACCTTAGTCCTCTGACCCCTCCTTCAGCGTGCTTTGGCCTCCGAGTGCAAACCACTGCCAGTTGTCAGTTCGAGTTGGTACTCTTTTTATTTTTCTTTAACCTAATTTGCCACAGGACATACTACATTTACTGGGTTTATTGTCTCACATTCTTCTCGCTTGACATTCTGATCCTTTTTGGTATGGTAGAGTTGTGAAAACAGATAAAACATCTCAAAAGATTTATGATTGCAAGATGTGTGGTTAAAACTCTCTGCATTTCTCAGGAATGCATTATTTGCCTCAAGGATTCACTCTGTCTCAAATAATTATGATGTATTTTTTTTCTTTTCGGAATGGAGAGGGGACCAATTGTTATGATTACATATTTTTCTTAGCCATACCTGACATACATTTTGTGCCATGTTTCAACCACAGAGGTAAATGATCTGAATGTTATTTGGTTCATTTCTCAGTGGCTGTCATTCAGTGCAAACTGTAGTTGAACTAAATTTGAAATTTAAAGTTGAACATGCTACAGTGGCCTGAGGGGTGTCTGGAACGCACTGAGCTGCAGGCACCAAGTTCTATCTTACTTTCACAAATTTTGAATCAAACATTAGATTCTTTGATTGAGGTGTGCAGATTATAACAGCATCTGGGACACCATGTTTGACTTGCATCCACTTGGGTTGTATAGGATATGGGTTAGCAGTGACAGATTAATCTATTTAATTTGTATGGGATTTTTGTGGTATTCTATGACAGAACATTAGTTCTGTTATAGAATAAAGAGGGAATAGGACATAATTAACATGCATGATTTGAATACACTAAACTTAATAATATTACTTGTCAATTAGTGTATACAAAACAGTGTTTCCTAAAAGCGGAAAAGTGATCATTGCATGATTGCATCTCACTTCATATGATTTAAAACAAGTTGTTTAAATAAGTCATCCAGGAAGGTCTAAAACTAAAATTTGCAAAATTTAATAAATTTAGTTGTATCAATTTTTCTCCCCAAAATTGAAAATATATTGATAATTGATAAACAATAAAAAGGATAATTCACTATTAAATATTTCATAAATATGTTTTCAAAAAGAATAAATGGACCAAAGGTTAAAATGATTGAAATTTTGAGTTTTAAAATTATGATTACAATAGGATAAGTCATTTTTATATATTTAGTGACACGGTTAAAATATTCTTGTAAAACAGGCCGATCATTCTTTGAGGTTTTAAAAAGGGCAAAAATATAATGATTCAAATTAAAATGTATCTAAATTGGTGATTTGAAATTAACAATTATGGAACTGCTTCTAAAATACGGTTACATTTTGGGTTAAAAACGATGGGAAACATTTTCTCGTGTAAGCCTTATATAAAAAGAGGGTCAAAACCTTGACTAAAATTAGCTTTAAAGGAGCATCTTTTAAGGTGCCAAGTTTACTTATTTATAAAACAAAAGGAAATTACAGGAGGAGAGTTAACATAAGGAATTAAATTATAATCTGAAATGAAGTTATAAGAAATAAAACTAAAAGCTACTACAAAATCTCTCTGATAATAAACTAAAATAAACTATTTAAATAAAATTTGATAAGAACATTATATGATTTAAAATGACAAAGAATAATTAGAGTATCTGTTAATAAATCAGTGTATTTATTTACACTGATTTATTAACAGATACTAATTCAAATTGGAAGGAATGACTTATTTTATTTTAAAATACATTAAGAAGCTCTAGATAAGGTGACACACTATTCCAGTATGCAAAACCAGCTGATGTTTTGAACATCAAAGGATCACTACTTGGAAAAACTGGGAATCTTCAGGCCTGGCTGGAGGATGCCCTCACACCCAGATGCTCATCAGGAATTTTTTCACATCTATTCTTCTTTTGATGTTATCAAATTGGGAAAAAAGAAAATATCTCTTTGTTAAATTCACCAAATTCTGGGCACAATAACCCCAAAGGTGAGCACTCGGGTCATGAGCCTGAGTTCAAAACTATAAGGAAAATGGGCTGCTGGAGACGAGAGGATCATCTTTGTTGTTTCTTCTATTACTAAGTTTTCATCTTTCATCTATGACTTGCCAGGGAATTCATTTTACTTCAAGGAGAATCAAGGAACACAGAGACACAAAATGAACATACGTTTGAAAAGTTTGCACAACCATTGTTCCTAATCAATTTTTTCTTTCACAGCAACTGGAGATTTATTGATAGATTCTAAGCGTTTTATATGCGGTGTATTGGGTCTAATTTTCTCATTCATTATACGGATAATTTTGGACAAAATTTATGTAAAGTCAAATTGGCTACAAACTGTGCACAGTCTAAACTCAAATCGGATAAAATGCATTGATACTGGTTGATATTTGTTTGAAAGTCAATTATGAAATATATGTGGAGGTTCACCTGTCCATTCTAGAATCCATGTGCAGGTGCTGGAAACATCCTTCCCGAGCCGAACTCGTATGAAGAGAACCCTGTTAAGTTATTAATACTTTTATACGAGTTCGGCTCGGGAAGGATGTTTCCAGCACCTGCACATGGATTCTAGAATGGACAGGTGAACCTCCACATATATTTCATAATTATGTTTTTAAGAAGTCACAGGTTTGGCATCAGAGTTTGCAGAATACCAGACGTCATAGGACCGGTTCCGGGAATCAACTGGGTCCGGCAAAAGGTCATCAAAAGGAAGTGGTCTGAACTTCGCTTCACCAGACCATACCGAGTCGTGGAGAGGACGTCTGATGCTGTTCATCTGCAAGGGCAAAGATGGTACCTGGTCCCATTTGAGTAGGTGCACAGCAGCTGAGGAGACACAACGCGCACTCCGAGAACTACAAGAGGATCTGCAGCATCAGTCTTCAGACGAGGAGCGTTGCAGGCCCTGCCCCACACTGAAGAGGATCAACAGCCAGGAGTGTAGCAGGTGTTCCTGCAGAGACCACTTCTGCTTCCTGGAGTTTGAGGCAAAAGACCCGGACAGGCACAATAACTCCTGCTTCCTGTGTCCTTATATTGAGAAGAGAGGAGATTGCAAACTCTCCTTAAACTCACTGTTTTATTGGCATAATAATCCAATATTCAGTGAGCAACGGACACTCAGGTGGGAAACCTGAGGTTTAAACCCGACAAGGAAGAACAGGTACACGAAGGATCAAGCTTCACGAGGATCACCGTTAACACATTTTCTCTTCTTTGCGTTTTTTCGTCTTCTCTTGCGAACACTTAATGAACTTTCGTTTTTGTTTGCGCATTTTTTGGTTCATTTTCTGACGAAGATCTCATTTTTGAAGACTATCAAAGAAGAAATGATACAGACTCTGAGACTCTCTTATAGAATTCTGTATAAAAAAAAACCATTTGTAATCGATTTTTATGTGTTCTAATTTCCTTTTCCTCCACAGCTTTGCTTTTGGTGTCATTTTTTATACCTTTGATGGATTATGATTTGTGTGATCATTATTTCCAATGTGTTTTGCTTGACCTGAAATAATTGAGTATAGGATCTTTATATTTTAAAAAAGGTTATTGGGTATTTTTACACTTGGAGTGGAACTATTATATATTATTAAGATTCTTCAGGTAAGTATTACATTTTCGAACAGAATAATTCCATCCCCTACAGGTAAAATAGGGTGTTTAACTCTGAGGTACAGGAAACTGGTCATGGAAGCAGTAGCTTATCTACTCCACCTTCCTACCAGATGCTGTTCCGTGGTGCTGCTGAGGAGGAGGAACTGGAACTGACAGGTCCTGTTTGAAAAGGGGGACTGTGTAATGATGAATGATTATACTGTCAAGTTCTTTCTGGTTTGATTTACTGTGTGACCCCCACTTGAAAGGGACATTTCAACTGTGAACCTTCAACTTGATTTCACTCAGAGAGACTTTAATTTTGTTGACTCATCTTTATTTCTTACATGATGGTCCACATAGCTCATCTCAATAGGTGAAAAACCTCAAAAGAAACAGAAAGCCAATTATTACATTTTGACATTAACAAGATAAATGCATTGTGAAAATCAGATTTCTACCCCTTCAAACCAATTATTTCAAAAGAATAATCAATATTTTTTAGTAAATTCAACAGTAATACATACATTAGCATTTCATTTTTATCAATACTTGTGAAATACCCACAAACATTCCAACCAACATTTCCTTTTCTTTCTACTTTAACCAATAAACACCAAGTGTATTTTCCATCTTGTTTTCTTTTCACCCTACTAACTTGACCTCAACAAAACTAAACAACTTAATAAAACAAACAATTCAGCAGCATTGAGCCTTACCGGCTGTCTTTCATGGCTTGTTGAAACTTTTACACAGTTCTGAGCTTGAATGCTCCAGCACTGTTTGCATTTCATGCTCTCAAACCAGGACTGACAGGTCAGTCACACCAAATGTAGCTGCACTCTGATTGCTAGGAGATTAAAGATTGAGTCCACCTGGTTCTCCTCACTAACAGGCAGAAAGGAGCTGCAGAAAGGTGCAGGGGAGTGGCAGAGGGGAGTGGTTACCTAGCAGTTCACCGGAACATATACCAGTGTGTTAGTTCCTTCTGAATATTTTGTGGTCTCTCTGTTACACACCTTAATCAATTTATTTGTGAGGTCTGTGTATTTCAGACCTCAAAAGGGGGACTGTTGAGGAAAAATGACTATTTTTAGTGTCTAATTCAGTTTAGTCTTTTAGAAAAATTCTTAGTTTTGAATAGGTATGTGTGGTGATTTAGAAGGTTTAAAAATCTATGCTGGGATGAGTGGTGGAACAATGAGCTCTCCACGAGAGCTTTTGGCTCGGACTCCTGTGGTTTTAACACAAAGGACAGGAAACCTGAATTTCACAGCTAACTGTGAAATTCCTTAATCTGTTTCTCTTTGCCCAGATGGCTGGAAGCTGAATACTAGTAAGAAAATATATTTAAATAAATAAGTTAGTTTTAAAATTTAACCTGTCTTGATGAAAATAGACTAATAATAGTTTTGGAATGTAGAAACTTCTTCTGATTCATTGACCTTACTTTTAGGTTAAAGTGAATTGTTTTATAAGATCTCAGATTAGCCCTTTTGTCTTTTGGGACACCAGTAGTGGAAGTTCCGGCTGTTTTGCACCACTCTGTGAAAATCATAAACTAACAGGGGTTCGGAGACATCCTGCTTCCAACTTATCTAAAACCCAAAGGAGAAGCCGGTCTTTGGTCTTTTGAATGAATTCGAGGGAAATTTCTGAATTTGAAAACGGTCAGGAACAGCTTCCAGTTGGTCGAGCAGAGTTACGCCTTATTTAAATATATTACAGAGAAAACACACCTACTGGTATAAAAACCTATACGCAAGGAGAATAAGGCAGAAATAGCCTATTTTTTAGCTCCTTTTTGGGCTGGCTATTTCTCCGAAGACGTCTTCAATATTTCTTTGATATTTCTTTTATTATTTTGAGGTAACCAATGTATGTTTCTGTGTTTCTTTAAATTTTCTGTTTCTTATACTTTCTTCTGATTGGATTAAATTTGTACTTCTGTGACGTCAACACGCATTGTTGTGGTTCTGTCTCCGCATGCGGCCTCGAGATGTGAAGAGAATCTGGGACAAAGGAAGAAATCAGAGCCAAGTTGTTTTTCTAAATTTAGTCAGTTATAAATATTTTCTTCCTTAACACCATACAAGCTCAGAGAGAGATGGAGAGCTGTTGCTCATGACATTTTGGAGTCATACGACCACAGAGCTCATTTTATTGATCTGGTTGTATTTCTGGAGAAACATGTGAGGATCTTGTGTGATCCAATTTTTGGTGACATTGAAGTGTATGCACCACAACATACAGCTGGCATGCGGTCTTCCAGCAGCTTCAAGCTACAGTCAAGAATCAGAAGTAAAGGGAGTAGTTTTGCTACCACAGCAACATCAGTGGATCACTCTGAAAATGGATCAAAGACACAAAAGCCATATTGTCATTGTTGTTCATGTGCTCACCTTCTGGATAAATGCCAACAGTTTAAAAACAAGAAACAAAGAGAGAAAATCTGTTTTGAAGGACAAAGGGATTTGTTTTGGATGCTTGTGTACTGGTCACATCAGCAGAGATTGTAATAAACGTTTAATCTGTGAAATTTGTGATCAACAACACCCAACTGTGTTGCATATTACAAAGGCAAATTCTGAGCCTGAGCCAATAAAAGAGCCAACAGAAGTTAAACCATCAACTCTTCCCCAGACATGTGGACATACAGGGGCCGGAAAGAGTCGCTGTACTTTGTCCATTATTCCAGTACAAGTAAAGTCTACCAAGGGAGTGGATGTCATACAGACATACGCCGTTTTAGATCCTGGTAGTACAGTTACATTTTGTTCAGAAGATCTTATGCAAAGATTAAGGGACTAACTTTCTCTTAAAAACAATGGGACAGGAAACAGTTGTTACTGCTTATTCATTGTCTGGCATTGAGGTATCAGGGTTGAATGGAAACAACTTTTATCCTCTGCCAGAAGTCCTTACGCAGAAGCAAATGCCAGTCACTTCAGATAATATTGTTACTGCTGCAGAAATAGAAAGATGGCCTTATTTGTTAAAGGTTCAAATCCCCACCATAAAGGCCAATGTTGACTTGCTGATAGGAACCAACGCTCCCAAGATACTAGAGCCTTGGGAAGTGGTCAACAGTTGTGGAGATGGCCCATATGCTATAAGGACAGTGTTGGGCTGGGTGATCAATGGTCCATTGAATGAAGATGGACATAACAGCAGTACTAAAGTGAAGCTGCATTCTGCTCTAGTGAACAAGATCTCTGTATCTAACTTGGAGTTCCTACTCAATAATCAGTATGACCATGACTTCAACGAGAAAACCTCAGAGAAAATTGAAATGTCAAGAGAAGACATTTGTTTTATAGAAATCATGGAATCCCCATAAACTTTACAGAATAAGAGATATTGTCTGAAACTGCCCTTTAAGAACACAGATGCTATGCTACCAAATAGTTACTCTGTAGCCAAGCAAAGGATACTTGGATTAAGAAGGTTTGTAAATGACCCTCGACTTCATAAGAAATATTCAAGTTGCCTCCAGGATGTCATTGAAAAAGGTTATGCCGAACAAGTACCAGATCAACAGTTGAAAGGTACAGTTGGGAAAGTATGGTACACAGCAAATTCAAAAGTGTTAAATGTTTTGGTGTTAGTAGACTTCATCCAAAAACACAGTTAATTTTACTCTAATAGAGTACATTCTGTTTATGTAAGTCTGAGGTGTGTATTATTAGTATTTAAAACCCAGTGTTAAAACAAAGTGTTTCCGTATCAAATCTAGAGGTGTTAAAATAGAGTCAATAACTCTTTACTTCTGAACTCTGAACTCCACCAGCGGCTCTAACACTGAAGGAGTTAATTCACTGACTCCACCCAGAATCACAGATTCCCACCGAAGGAAGCAACAGAAGCCAAGTCATTTCAGGACTATTTACTTTCCATCTGTCTGATAATCATTTTTTTTCTGAGATGGTTTATAACTATTATTTTGAGTTGAGCTCAACCTGTATGATAGACGTCATGTTCGCCCCACGGCTCGGTGTTAGCATGTTTAGCTTAGCATGCTTAACGTTAGCGGAGTATAAGTGTTGGAAAATATTGAGCCTGTGAACATTTAATCAAATTATTGGCTAACTTGAACAGATCCGTAATAATCTGGAGTATGTTTTTTCATGATTTTGAACGTTTACATGCATATTGGTCAAATTTATTAACCTTTCTGATCGATTTTTTTACTTTGAAAAAATGTAAAAGCCTTTTTCACGTTGAGAGCATTAATCCCGCTGTTGTGTCTTTTATATGTTTTGCAGCATGTTTTAATCCTTTTATTGTCTTTTTGTATATATTAGAACCAGTTTGGTTGAGGATGAATCGCCATGTCAGCCTAACCTCCCCAGTGGCGCAAAAAGTGGGTATGCAGGGTATGCAACGCATAGGGGCGCAGCACCACAGGGGGCCCAAAACCCCGTCTGGAGGGGGCGACGCGCCTATGACGTTTTCCCAAACACTTCAGCGCGCCTTTCGCTCCTTCACCTCGCGCACATAACCAGGTAAAGGTAGCGAGTTTTACCCTTCACGTATCGTGGCCTGGGGGTGGGGGGAGAAGATCATCGCAACTTCACCCTGATCCCGGGAGAGCGGGGGGGATTTATGTTTTCGCACCCACTTGAAAAATGCGTAGTTGTGCCACTGAACCTCCCCCTCCTGATCCTTCATGGATTCTTCGAAGATTCAAGCTCCAAAAATGATTATGAAAGTGTTTATCTCTGAAACTCTACATTTATGTAATGGAGGCTTGTTGGTAGAGTTGTAGTAAAATGTATTCCTTCGCTCCATTCCTCATTGTTATATTTTTTGTTTGTTATGATCCAGAGACCGACACTGGCTGTCCTACTCAGAGACTGAAGACTGTCTAATACAGTAGAGGATCATGTTGGTGTCTCTGGCCTAACATCACGAACAGCCCAACAACCTGAAGACAATCTGTTAGTGAGTGGACATCTCTCTGGTGGAGGGCAGAGAGGAACTGACTCTTATCAACAGAAACATGAACTTGATAAGAAGTGATGGATCAGAATACCAGGTTGGTCTGTTATGTACTGTAATATCCAGTAATCTACCTGTTAAAAGAAAATGTACTCTATCATATTACATGAACTGCTTGCTTTACTTTCTCCACCTTGTACTTTGAACAATTTCATGCATATGTTATTGAAGAAAAATGTATTAAGCATACTGCATTTTGTATTGAAAGCTGATATGTTGCACACTCTAAAAAATAGAATAGAATAGAATAGAAGTACTTTATTCATCCCAACCGGGAAATTACTGTGCAGTAGCAGCATACACAAACACAGAGATGAAGTTACCAATAAAAATAAAAATATAAAATACTATAAAAATGTAGAATGTAAGATGTAAGGTTCAGAAAATAATAATAAATAATAATCTATATGTAAATATATACAATATGTACAATAGTGCTATGTGAACAATCTGTGTAATGGTGACTAACTATTGTTATATAAAGTGATGGCCTGTGGCAGGAAAGATTTCCTGTATCTGTCCCTACGACAACGGAGCTGAAGCCTCTGTGTGAGAAAGTGCTCCGCTGTCTGTCCACTGTGTGGTAGAGAGGGTGCAGCTCGTTGACCATGATAGACAACAGCTTCTTCAATGTCCTCCTCTCCACCACATTCTCCAGGGTCTCCAGTTTCAGTCCAAGTACAGAGCCAGCTTTTCTGATGACCCTGTTCAGTCTGTTAGTCGCTGGATCTGATGCTGCTTCCCCAACACACAACAGCAAAGAAAATGGCACCGGACACAACGCTGTGGTAGAATATCTCCAACATCTTGCTGCACACATTGAAGGATCTCAGCTTCCTCAAAAAGTAGAGTCTGCTCATCCCCTTCTTGTACACAGTGTCAATGTTGGATGTCCAGTCTAGTCTGTTGCCGATCACCACTCCCAGATATTTGTAATCCACCACCTCCTCCACCACCTCCCCCTTAATCTTCAGTGGCTGTTGTTGAGGAATATAATCGTTTCTAGCATTTAGAAAATATAACCATCTTTTTGTGTTTAGTTAGTTGAATCTTTTACTTAAATTTTGAAGAAGTTTGTATGGGTGAGTTCAATTGGCAGGAAGAGCCATGGCTGGGTTCAAAATATCAAAGAACAAGTGATGGATGGAGAAAACCTTTTAAGACGTTGTTAAACAATATATCTGTGGAGGTATAGGCTCCTATCTTTTCAGACATCTAGGGAGGACAGGAGATATTCAGGTCTCAGGAAATAAAGAGCCTTCAGTGAACATTGGCATGGTAAACTATTGACCTATAGACTTCTGAACTTTGAAGCTGTGAACTTTTAAACTTTCAGACTGTTATCATATAAAATATTTTAATATTGCATGCTTTCACTGAATATTTTATTTGAATATTGTATTAATTGTAGAATTAAAACCAGTCAATGATGAATGCAATTGAAAATGTTTTGTTTAGTATTAGGAAACAGGAACTGTATCTAATTACTTCTTGTAGTTTTGTATGAGTTTAATATCAGGGAGGTTTTGGGAGGAATAACAGAGCAAAAGCATATTAAGTTCAGAGATAACTCATATTGAATCAAATATAGGATTAAGGGTTTGTTTTGGGAGAAAAGGAGCCAGATCCTGGAGAAAACTCTGCAGGATTCAGGAGTTAACAGCATTTAGTGAAATAAACCTGAATATATCTTAAAAGTTATAACTTATCCGGGCACAATGACCTGCAGTTTACCCGAAAAGTATTTGTTTAAAAGCTTACAAATGTGCCTTTATCTGTTTGGGTGGATTAACAGGGAATTCCAAATACGTTTCTTGAGACATCCAAAAGTCATAAAACCTAGCAGGACTTGAGGGATCTGTTTAATTTCACTAAAGAAACGTTTCTTTGATCGCTCGAACAGAATTGAAGGGAGGTGCCGTTTTCGAAGGCGGTCGGAGACAACTTCTAATTGGTCGAGACAAGGGATGCCTTGTTTGAATATGCTAAAACCAGAACACTCCCTCAGGGATATAATCTGAGTATAGGACGAAATAAGGGAGAAAATAGCCGATCTTTATTGCTTTTGCTCTGGCTCTTTTCTCCAAGACGTCTTGGTATGTTTGTCTCCTAGTATCTCAGGTAACGAAATGTAAGTCTTTTTGTTTTTGTGTCATGCTCTGTAATGTCTGATACTTTGTTTCTGATTGGATTAAATTCTGCACTTCTGTGACGCCAACACGCTGCGTACGCCTCTGTCTCCTCACGTGGGCTCCAAGACGGTAGCTAGTATCCGGGACCGGGAAAGGAAAAGAACAGAATTGTATTTTCTAATTTAGAGAAATTATTCCTTTTCAACACTGTGAAGGCGTCTTCCTCCTCCTGAAGTCGATCACCATCTCTCTGGTCTTACTAATGTTGAGCCTCAGGTGATTCTGTTCACACCACTCCACAAATCCGTCCACCAGTGTCCTGTACTCCCCCTCATCTCCATCTCTCACACACCCGACAATCGCCGAGTCATCAGAAAACTTCTGTAGATGACATGACTCAGAGTTGTACTGAAAATCGTTGGTGTACAAGGTAAAGAGAAAAGGAGAGAGCAGAGTTCCCTGTGGAGCTCCCACGTCACTGACCACCACACCAGACAGGACACTGCCCAGACGGACAAACTGTGGCCTGCCCGTAAGGTAGTCAGTAACCCAGGAGATCACAGAGTCACCGACACCCATCCCCCGCAGCTTCTCGCCCAAAAGCAGGGGCTGGATGGTATTGAAGGCACTCGAGAAATCAAAGAATGTGATTCTCACCGTGTCTCCTCCACCATCAAGGTGCATATGGGCTCATTGCAGCAGGAAGATGACAGCATCATCAACTCCTAAGTGGGGCTGGTAGGCAAATTGTAAAGGGTCAAGAAATGTCATCACCTGGGCCCTCAGCTGGGCAAGGACCAGTCTCTCCATAACCTTCATCACATGGGATGTGAGAGCGACTGGTCTATAGTCCTCAGGGTTAGATGGTCTCGCCTTCTTGGGCACAGGAACTATGTGTGACGTCTTCCACAGCAACGGGACTCTCTCCAGACTCAAGCTCAGATTGTACAGATGTACCAGTACATGACAGCTGGCTGGCGCAGGTCCTTAAGACCCATGGTGTGATGCCGTCCGGGCCTGCCGCCTTCCCCTGATGAAGTCTTTCAAGCTGCCTCATAACCTGGCCTGCGGTCACCGTTAGCTGAGAGTTGGTGTTATTGTCTGTAGTGGAGGAAGGTGAGGAGGTGAGGGAGTGGGAGGAGGGAAGGGGTGAGCAAATGGGGGGATGTCGTGCAGGAGAAAGCTTGAAGGTGTTGAAGGTGTTTGGAGCGGCTTGAGACGGTGAGGATGTGTGGGGAGATGGAGGTGACAGGGGAGTAGCAGGGGGTGAGCTAAACCTGTTGAAAAACTGGTTAAACTGGTTTGCCCTGTCCAAACTCCCTGCTGTCAGTGTGTCCTTCCCCTTCCACCCAGTGATGTGTTTTAAACCAATCCACACATCTCTCACACAGTTTTGCTCAAGTTTGGACTCAAGCTTCTTCCTGTAGTTGTCCCTGCATGTCCTCAGTGTCTCTTTGAGTTCACGTTGCACTCTCCTCTGCTCCTCTCTGTCTCCAGACCTGAAAGCCATCTTCTTTTTGTTTAGAAGTGCCTTCAGGTCGCATGTAATCCAAGGTTTGTTATTAGGGAAGCAGCGTACTATCCGGGTACAAGTGACAGTGTCCACACAGAACCTGATGTAGTCTGTGATGCAATTGGTCATGGAATTGATGTCCTCCCCATGAGGCTCACAGAGTACCTCCCAGTCTGTTGACCCAAAGCAGTCCTGCAGTGCCTGAGCAGCCTCCGGCGACCACCTCCTCACCATCCTGGTGCGCATGGGCTGCATCCTCACAAGAGGGACATACCTGGGAGACAATCTGACCAAGTTGTGGTCAGACCGTCCAAGGGGGGGAAGGGCTGTGGTGCTGTATGCATCCTTAGCATTGGCATACAGGAGATCCAGTGTTTTGTTTCCCCTGGTGGGACAATCCACATACTGCTGGAAGTTGTTAAGAGTTTTGTCCAGTGCAGCATGGTTGAAGTCACCAGTGATGACCATAAAAGCGTCCAGGTGTTGAGTTTGGAGTTTTGCCACGATCGAGCTGATGACGTCACACGCTGCCGCTGCATCAGCTGATGGGGGAATGTAAACAGCGACCATTATAACGGACGTAAACTCCCTCGGCAGATAATACGACGTAGTCCAACAGTCAGAAGTTCAATGTCAGGGGTTCAGATCTTCTCCTTCACGTTGACATGGCCAGGATTGCACCACCTCTGACTCACATAAAGAACAATCCCGCCACCTTCTTTTTCCTACTCTTGGAGAGTCTCTGTCCCCCCGCACCAGAGAATATCCAGGAATCTCCTCGCTGTTATCCGGAACGAGCGCGTGTAGCCATGTTTCCGTGAAACAGAAAATGCTACACACCCTGTAGTCTTCCTGGTTCCTCACTAGCGCCGTTAGTTCGTCAGCCTTATTTGCCAAGGATCTCACGTTACTCATTATAATAGCCGGTAACGCTGGTTTATGGCGTCTCCTCTTCTCCCTCCGCTTGACTCCAGACCTGCAGCCACGGCGTCTCCTCCGTATCTCGTTGGGAACAACAGGCCTGACACCAGGCGACAGCGCAGGTCCACACAGCGCAATCAGCTGTTCGCGCGTGTAAACAATTCCGTTACTCCTTCCAACCATGTTCTCCGTTACCATGTTATCCGTTAGGTAGAAAAAGTAACAAAAAACACGGAGAACAGCGACAAAAACACGTCCAGTCCTTCGTGGAAGAGTAACTAATTGTTGTATGGAGCAACAGATGAATTAAAAAAGAAAAAGAACAATAAAAAGAACACAGATTTAACCAAAACGACGAGAGCTGCATCTGCAAGCAGCCAGCTTAACCGGCGCCATTTAAAAAAAAAATGTGTTAAAAAAGAACACAAAAAATGTGTTATTGAATTAAAAGCGTATTTTGTGTTAATTTTACACATTGTGTGTTAAAATGAATATAATAATATGACACACAGTATGTGTTGAATATTTATTTGAATATTTCAACACAATTATGTGTTGAAATATTCAAACATAAACATAAAATATTCAAACACAAACATAAATCATTTTTACACAGCAACCGTGTAAGTTAACGGTTCTATAAGTTCCCTTTGGCAGTGAAGGAGACACTAACGGTTGGAACTGTTAACGGATGTTGATATTCAAGTTGAAGCACCAAACCTCCGGAGATGTTGGAAAGGAAAGTCGGTCTGACACGGTAATATTTACTATTGTTTTACTGCTCTAACTCAAAAATTAAGATGGGCTGTTAGCGAACTGCCTTAAAGCTCAGTTGGAGAAAAAAAACAGACGTAACGCAATTGCAAGATGTCAGCCATGTTGGCACCTTTGAGAGGAACTAACGTTGAGTGTCATACCGGAGTTTTGATCAAGTCAAATTTATGCGGTTCTATTTAACGGCGTATTTCTAAATTAATTGAAATATTAAGATGGGCTGTTCGCGGACGTCCTTAAATTGAACTGCGGTAAAACTCCGGTAGCGAAAAAACCCCCCGTAGAAGTCATTGGAACGTTACTTTCTAACTAATCATAACTTCTATGGTAACAGTCCATAAAACGTGTTTAGCATGAGCTACGTGTTTACCTCATGTTAAACTTGAGGTAAACTTTGCAGTTGTATTCAACTGCAACGCTACCAGATTTAGTACATTCATTACATTAAGTATTGTTTTTTGTTGACACTTTGCAATTTCTTTTTTTAATGTGGATTTGTACATTTACTGTGTATCACATCAATAAAAAGACGTTTGTTTTGTTTTTTGTTCACTTTCACAGGAGGCTTGTTACAGAATACTGTGGTACCAACACATCTTCTGCCCCTGTTGGTGGAAGACAATGTAGTGTTAAGGATACAATAACGCCTAGATTTTGTGCAGGTAGGTGTTTATCCTTTGACAAATATTTTAAACAGAAATTACATTGAATTCCTGATCATTTCACCAACAAATGTGTTTTGTTTTATGTCTTATTTTTTGTTTTTAAGACTGGAAAAAGTATAGCAACCCATTGGAATCATTCCTCCACTTCATCAACAAACCATCAGCCCCAGCTCATCTGCATTGGTAATCTGAGGTCCAAAGCAGTATGTCAACATTGCGAAAAATGACAAAGTCACCATCCCCTTAGACGATGGACTCACATGTGCTGTGGACAAGCTTTTTAAGCTGTACTGGGTGTGTAACTTGTCTTATCCATCCCAACTCGGACCTGTCTTTACATTTTTTTGAGTACATCTATGTTCTTCCATTCTTCACATGAAGAAAAGCAAGGGTGATTGAATTGATTGGACAACTTACAGCTTGTAAATGAAATGTGTTGTCCAAAATGTAAGAACCTGCATTTGGTGAAGTTGTTCATTTTCTGGCACATAATGTCTACATTTTTATCTTTGTTCAAATACTAAATGTAATATACTTTGATCATTTTTATGCATATGTAGTACAACAAACTAGTGATTATGAATTGATCACGCTTGCAGAAATTTGTGATTTCCATCCTTTAGATGTAATGAGGAGTTTTGTTAACAGAAAGCTGTATGTGGCACCAAGATACAAAATATTGTATATTGATTCATGATTGTTCAATATTGAAAATGGAAGTTTAAATTTGAGTCCGATTGAAAATCTCACGGATGTTGAAAGGGACAGGAATTTATTTTCATTTCTCTTTCATGATGTTTGTCATTATTTTCATCCATGTTCTCTTTTCTACACTTTATTGTATTCAACATTAGAAAGGGTGTGAACTATAAATTGTAGCTGTGTCAACTTTGTTATTTGCATGATAGTAATAAAAAAAACTCTAATATCCACAATTTGTAAAGTCAATTTTCATAAGCTCTAATCTATGAAAATACATTTTAACACATTTGTGTGTCAAAATAACACATCTTGACACATATTTTGTGTTGATTTAAATGACACAATACTTGTGTTAAAATGACTGACACAAAAAATGTGTTACAAATAACACATCATGTGTTGTCCTTGAGCTGATGCGGCACATGTGTTAAAATTTAACACATCATGTGTTGTTTTTAACACATCTGTTCTAAGAGAGCACCTTTTGATAACAATATGTGAATGAAAGTGACATGTGAAACATGCACATTATTCCACGTTGTAATATGTTTTGTAATTATGGTTCATATTTTGAAATAAATGCATTTGAGAAAATCATTGCCTCTTTATTAAATGTTTATTTTCCAAAGAATTTTTAAAAGTTCAAACAATAAAATACCTATTTAATATTAATTACAAATAACTCTTATGAAGTTAAAAAATTACTCTGTGAGAGTTAATATTAAGATCTAACACTGAATTAGTGTTAGCAAGTGTTAAATGATTAACTCCAGCAGATTTGATATCTGACACTTTATAAGAGTTAAGGTACCAACTCTCCAAAAAGAGTTAATTTAACACTTTCTGGTGTGGACCCATATAGACACTTTAAAAGTGCTGAAATCAAATCTGACAGTGTTAATCTGGGCCTGCTGGATTTGCTCTGTACATTCCTCACCATGGTGTTTTTCACCCAAACAAAGGTTTTTTACCTTTGTTTGATTGTGGAGCCACTTATCAAGGAACATCATTAAATAAAGAACTACTACAAAGACCGAACCTTACCGGTTCCTTACTTGGAGTACTCCTTCGCTTCAGGCAGGAGCCTGTAGCATTTATGGGTGACATTGAGGCCATGTTCCATCAGGTGAAGGTTGCAGAACAAGACAGAGATTTTCTGCGCTTTCTCTGGTGGCCAGAAGGAGACATCAGCAGAGAACTGAAAGGCTACAGAATGACTGTGCACTTGTTCGGAACCGTTTCATCTCCAAGCTGTGCTAGCTATGCGCTAAAGAAAACTGCAGATGACAACAAAGATGATTTTTCTGATCAAGCTGTTCTTGCTGTCAAGCAAAAGTTTTATGTTGATGACTGCCTGATGAGTTTGGGTTCAGAGGAAAAGGCCATAAAAATGGTGACTGAACTAAATGCTCTCTGTAAAAGAGGTGGATTTCAGTTGGAGAAATGGATCAGTAACAGTCGGGCAGTGTTGCAGTCTATCCCAAAAGAACACTGGGCAAAGGTTTTAAAAGAGCTCAATTTGGATCGAGATGACCTCCCAGCTGAAAGAGCTTTAGGTCTACTGTGGTGTGTTGAGTCAGACTCCTTCAGATTTAAGATGGAGATGAAACATCAGTCTCCAACTACACGTGGCATGCTGTCCATCACCAGTTCAGTATACAATCCTTTGGGTTTTCTGTCACCAGCCATCCTACCTGCTAAGATGATGCAGCAAGAGCTCTGTAGGAGGAGCTGTGGATGGGATGATGTCATCCCACTGGATATTTTGAAACGGTGGGAGGTCAAGTTACTTGCTTCATTCAAAGTAGCAAGATGTGTGAAACCAAAGGATTTTGGGAACCTCTCACACCAAATCATCTGCTGCTACTAAAAGGAAAACCTGCCTTACCACCTGGGCTGTTTGTACCCTCAGATATGTATGTGAAGCGTCTTTGGAGACAAGTTCAATACATCTCAGATTTATTTTGGAAATGCTGGATCAAGGAGTATTTGCCCCTATTGCAAGAAAGACAGAAGTGGAATCAACAGAAACAAAATTTGAAATCTGGAGATGTCGTCATCATGGATTCATCTGCGCCACGTGGCTCCTGGTCTCTTGCTAAAGTAATATCAGTTTTCTCTGATAAAAAAGGCATGATGTGATCTGTAAAACTGCAGACAAAGAACAATATTATTGAAAGACCTGTTACCAAACTTTGTTTGATACAAGGGGTGTAAATTAACACATATGTGTTCATTTTGCTCCTATTGTTATTGTATATAATTGTTATGTCTGCCTGCCATAACAATTAGGGGCTGGTGTGTAGGAGCAGATTATGAATTTCTGTGTTCTAAATTGTTTGAGTCACATGATCTGTCAGCTGTCTATTTAGGTAGGATCCGGTGGTCGATGACGACAGGTGTGTTCCACCCGAGAGGGGGAAACAGTTTTTGACCGCACACACGCACGAAGAGCTACCGGTATCAAAGTGAATGCAATTTGGATAGCTGAAACTATGTATGCGATGTCATTGTCAACATGTTAGAGGAATGACTTGTTGTACAATGGAAAGATGATGATTGCCGAGACATGGAAATAAATGGATTACCTGCACTAACATCAAGGACGGCTCCCATTTCAATTAAGCGGCTAAGTGATCGGCGTGTCAACTTTACCCCGGTGTACCACCTCAGGGGCTTAAAGCTTTGGCTTAGCCTCTACACAGGTGTTTGTTTCAATTTCTTTGCTTTGGAGCCGACCATCCAGGACCTGGTCATACCCACCGGTTAGCCTAGTTGGATTTATTTTGTGTATTTTCTTTTTTTGTTTATGTACAGGTATTTTTATCCTTGTGCTAATAAATGATTATTGACGACTTGAAACCTGTCTCTTGATTGCAAAACCGGACCTGTGTCCTTTTATTAATTCCAGGGTGATAACCCCAGGTGGCGCTGTTGGCAACAAACAAAAACTAATTGTACGGTCGAAACCACTGAATGGCACATAAGCACACCCGTTCCCATGGTAACCTCCTGCGCTCCAGGCGCTGACCAGAGATTACGTTAAAAACATAACATTTAGTTCACAATATCAGGTTTTCAGGCTTGATATTTATTATGCGATTATTAAAAATAAGCCTCTCATGAACACAGCGGTGAGTGATTAGTTAATTTTAAACTCCTGCCCTGCTAGTTATTTAGATAATGCAACCGAAACATCAAAAGACCTACAACTGTCATCACAACAGCTGGTTCTACAAAGGATTCACTCAGGGGAGCTGAGTACAAAATAATGCAACATTTTGTTTTAGAAATATCTGTAATATCGTTGAAAACCATGCAGCATTTGCTTTCCCCTTTAAAACTATTCACTGTTTTCACTTAGCACCTGAATATAACTCAACATTTGAGGTTGTTACTCAACAAAATATGAATACATTGTCCATCCATCTATACACCCTTGTCCCTAGTCGGGTCGGGAGGTTGCCAGTGCTTATCTCCAGCTAACGTTCCGGGCGACAGTGGGGTCACACTGGACAGGTTGCCAATCTATCGCAGAGCAACACAGAGACACATAGGACAAACACACACACTCACACATTGGGACAATTTGGAGAGGCTAATCAATCTGACAGTCATGTTTTTGTACTGTAGGAGGAAGCTGGAGTACCCGGAGAAAACCCACACATGCACAGGGAGATCATGCAAACTCCATGCAGAAAGACCCTGGGCTGGGAATCGAACGCAGAACCTTCTTGCTGCAAGGCAACAGCTTTACCAACTGTGCAGCCCAGAATACATCTTAAGTTTTCCCAAAAACTCCAATGTAAGAAGTCCAGGAGTCTTCCATGAAATCATTTGTTGTTGATGTTGTGGATGAATCAAAGTCTAGACACCATAATTGAACTCTGACAGCTTGTTTTGTTTTGTTTTGAATAATTGTTATAATTAAACTATGATGTCAAAAAGGCTTTTGAACTCTTGTCATGGAATAACTTAGCAAAGACCCAACATTTGTAAATGTTTTTCCATGTTGTCTGAAGTAGACCGTCACACATAAACTTGATAAGTCCAACTCAGCTACTTCACAATGCAGAAGTGACCCAAGAAGAGGAAATGATTAAAGGGTTTTTTTCACTTCAACTCTAAATTTAGGATGAGATCAAAATTTCCAAACAATGTATATATAAACATATATACAGTTCAGAAATGAATTTAACATGTCATTAAAATGTGCCTCCAAATCCGAGGCCATGGTCTTGAGCTGGAAATGGGTAGAGTGCCTTCTCCAGGTCAGGGGTGGATGTCCTGCCCCAAGTGGAGGAGTTTAAGTATCTCGGGATCTTGTTCATGAATGAGAGAAGCAGGGAGCGGGAGATCGACAGGCAGATTGGCACAGCGTCTGCCGTGAAGCGGGCGGTTGTAGTGAAGAGAGAGCTGAGTTAAAAAGCAAACCTCTCAATTTACCGGTCGATCTACGTTCCCACCCTCATCTATGGTCATGAGCTTTGGGTCATGACTGAAAGAACGAGATCACGGATACAAGCGGCCGAAGTGGGTTTCCTCCACAGGGTGTCTGGACTCTCCCTTAGAAATAGGGTGAGAAGCTCGGTCATCCAGGAGGGACTCAGAGTAGAGCCGCTGCTCCTTCATGTTGAGAGGAGCCAGTTGAGGTGACTTGGCATCTGGTCAGGATGCCTCCTGGACGCCTCCCTGGTGAGGTGCTCTGGGCACGTCCCACCGGGAGGAGGCCTCTGGGAAGACCCAGGACACGCTGGAGGGACTATGTCTCTCGGCTGGCTTGTGAACACCTTGGGTTCCCCAGAGGAGCTGGAACAAGTGGCTGGAGAGAGAGAGGGAAGTCTGGGCCTCCCTGCTGATGTTGCTGCCCGAGCAACAAGGCCCTCTCTACTTTTAAGGCAATATTATGCGAGTAAAAATGGCGAATTTGAACAGAGTCTGTTATCTTCCCTGATTCAAGATTTTTCTTCTCATTGTGGCGTTTTTTAAATAAATGAAAATGTGCAATACCGCCACCATCTGGTCTGGAGTGTGAACTGGAGCTAATGCTGTTGATTATAAGGTTTTACATCACATATCTGAAAATTGGTTGGGTACTTTCTTAAAAATTACATCATGATTATCCTTTTTTATTGTATGCAATTTTAATAAATAGTAAAAGATTATTAAGGCCCTTAAAAGCTCATACATATTAATTCATATTTTGTTCACTTAAAGTATACTTTTATTTAATATATTAAAACTGTATTTTGGTACAATTATGTTTAAGTGTGTTTAAAGTACTAATTTCGAAATTGGTACAAGTGTATTTTTAGAATACTTCAGATATACTTACAGTTATAATAATTAATAATTAGCATACTTAAAGTGTACTTTCACAAATGTAAGTATGTTTGAAGTACACTAAAGTATACTTTTTTTTACCAGGGTGTACACAGAATGAAATGAAACCAGTTTCATCCAGTCTGACAGGAAACCTGTGTGCCTTGTTCACATCATGGTTTTATAAAGTCATAGAAATGATTCATGACAATCAAATCAAACGTTATACTGTTCTGAAGCTCGCCACCTTGTGGTGGTTTAACTGTACAACCACAAAACCCCTACCAGCTTACTGTTCTAAGACTTTTTGAAAATTATTTGTCATTAAAGGTGTTTATACATAATATGAAGAGATTTATTCCCTGATTTTTTTATTTTTATTTGAATTACCTCCTGACAGTTCTGTACAAAAGTTGTTGCTCCATCCCAGAGTTATGTATTTTTTAAAATTTTATTTATTTTTGTTTAATTTATTTTTGTTCTTTGGATCTTTAACTTATAGTCTGTACACCATAATAAATATTTAATTTCTTACATATTTTTCCTACTGATTATCTGCTAGTTGCAAATACTACTGTGAGCTGAAATACTGTCAGAATCAGTAGCACATTTTTTTATTATTTCATTTTTATCTCTATCCACTGCAGTGCCAACAGTTTTGTAGAGTTTACTGATTAAAAATGAAGTTTTTTCCCCGAATTACAGACACTTAAATACACAAATTTGCAGCAACATATTTCTCTCTTTACTCATTTGTTTTAGCCTGAATTTTACTCAGCCAAATATAAACGGGTCAAGCAGCCGTATAAAGCTTTTGGTGAACGTCCAAAATTAAAATAAAGTTCACCTACTCTTTTTTTCTGTTCTGCAGAAAACCTGATTCCAGGTTGAATGGTAAACTAAAGTAAACGACTAAACATTTATTTTTCTTTTATCTGTACAATACAACAAACTACTAAAAATCTAACGTATTCAGCTGTCAAAAGATGCATCTGTAAAAAAACCCCTTATTTTCAAAACTTAGTGTGTGTGTGTGTGTGTGTGTGTGTACACACACACACACACACACACACACATATATATATATATATAACTTACTTTTTACTTTATATATATATAAAACTAAATAAATTCAAATAATACCAAGAAGAGTCAAAGACCTATTAATTTGATTCACAAAAGGTAAATGAAAACATTCTCAACCACCAGATGGAGTTAAAGACCAACAGTTTTAATAGCAAGTTGGGTTTCAACTAAACAGGTAAAATTATTACATCCAGGAGTTTAGTTTTATTTTGCTCCCCAGAAAAAGAGTTTAATCAGCATTAAAGCAAAGTCCAGAATAAATTTACTGTCTTTAGTACATGCTCAACTTTTCAGAAGTCAAAATGTTTAAACTACTGTTGTTCATTTCGCTAAAGCCATATTTTGCAGAGACAATACAAATTATAAATTATATAAAATTACCTCATTTACAAGGAATCATTAGGGGGATGTCACAAAATGCATCTGGACAAAAATAATATGGAGTTGCATATTATTAGGACACTTATTTATTTAAAAAACTTCTGCAAACTTTATGTTTTTTCAACAATTACACTTTTACCATTTTCTGCTCATTCAGGATATTACAGCCATGTCTTGTGTTGTTTAAATCTTCTACAGTATATAAAATATTCCGCATTTTGTGATCATCTTGGGTATCACTGAAATTAATCGAATATCCTGTCACTGTTGAGAAATTCTACTAAAAATTTTGCGCTCTTTTTGGATGAGGCTCAGAGCCTCCAAATCCCAGGCCATTGTCTTGCGCCGGAAAAGGGTAGAGTGCCTTCTCCGGGTCAGGGGGGTCGTCCTGCCTCAAGTGGAGGAGTTTAAGTATCTGAGGATCTTGATCACGATGAGGGAAGAAGGGAGCGGGAGATCGACAGGCGGATTGGGGCAGCGTCTGCTGTGAAGTGGGCGCTGTACCGGTTCGTCGTGGTGAAGAGAGAGCTGAGTCAAAAAGCGAAGCTCTTGATTTACCGGTCGATCTACGTTCCCACCCTCATCTATGGTCATAAGCTTTGGGTCATGACTGAAAGAACGAGATTCTGGATACAAGCGGCTGAAATGGGTTTCCACCGCAGGGTGGCCGGGCTCTCCCTTAGAGGGTGAGAAGCTCGGTCATCCGGGAGAAACTCAGAACTGCTCCTCCACGTCGAGAGGAGCCAGTTGAGGTGACTTGGCATCTGGTCAGGATGCCTCCTGGATGCCTCCCTGGTGAGGTGTTCTGGGCTCGTCCCACCGGGAGGAGGCCTCGGGGAAGACCCAGGACACTCTGGAGGGACTATGTCTCTCGGCTGGCTTGTGAACACCTTGGGGTTCCTCCACAGGAGCTGGAACAAGTGGCTTTGGAGAGAGATGGAAGTCTGGGCCTCACTTCTGATGCTGCTGCCCCTGCGACCCGACCATGGATGAGCAGAAGAAAATGAATGGATGGATGGATGGATTTGCGCTCTTCCACATACTTTCAACTAGAAACACCATTCAAGCTTTTTATTGCAGTCAAATTCTTTAACTACTTTGGCTGATTTCAGACTTTTCATGTTTTTTTATACAGATTTAAAAACATCCCTCTGAAAATTTTTGCTCACATTATGCTCACTCTGCACAAAAAAACCCAATCAAACCCTCTGTCCAACCCTACTTCCAATCCTTATTCCATCCATCCTTGAAACCATAACTCCGACACTCCATCCATCCCTCGTTTCTGAACATTTTACGCATTAAATTATCCAGACCAACCCTAAATCTAAACCTAAATCCAACCCTGATTCTCTAATCCTTCTTTCCCAGTGCAGGACGCTGCAGAAAATAATCGTAACATGAAGAGGCTGCAGAAATTTCCTAGTGCTGGTTGAGAGTCGTCTTTCTCCAGCTTCCAGTCTGGTTATTGGTCTATCTCCTCTTTCTGTTCTCCTAACCCATTTGTCTCCTGCTGAACATGTCCCTACCTGTTTGGGATTTTCACTGTTTGTACTTAGACAATGAGCTGTTTTTTGTTAGTTTGTTGTGCTTTATTGGATAATTCTTTTAACCTCATGGCTTTCAGAGTCAACTGAGACAAGTTTTAAATTTTTGTTGTTCTTGCAGTGACTTTGTTTTATTTTAGTTCTCATTAAAACTATCCTGAAGGGACATCTGGTAATGTTGCAAAAACCCCCCCAAAAAGACTAAGTCAAGAAAATGTTGCAAACATAGCAGAAATATTACAGATAAATAAGACAAGAGGTGAGTTTAATATTCTCACCTTAATCCAGTGATGTGAGTGAGTAAATGTCTTCTGTCTTGAGTTACACAAACATTTATTTAATTGTTCAGTTGACGGATGTCATGCAGCATTAACCATCCTGGTCCTCTAAGCTGCTCTGCATATTTGTGCTTTGCACACTCCTTTATTTCGTTACACAACAAATATTGTCTTACAGCAAAATAAATATATATTTTTTAATATGTCACAATGCAGGACTTTTACAAAACACACACAAACTCACTATTCCACATATTAATATTGAGTCATTAATATGTGGATAACTCACTATTATCCACATATTAATGCATAAATAATTTTATACATCAAGAAGTATAAAATCATTTATACTTCTTGATGCTTTTGCCTTTTGTGACTTTGATGCCCAGCAAAGTTTGGACTGATGATGTTTGGTTGAGTGATTAATTTATCCCAGGTACCACTGGAGCTGCTCCCTGAGTCAGCTGCACAGTTAGGACTGACAACAATCCATTGGCACATGCTAACTCGGCATGAAAAAGGAAAAAAAAAATTGAAAAGGAAAAAAAAAAATTGAAATGCATTTTGAAAAGAGCAAAAAAAGAAGTATAATTATGCAATATTATATCTTGCCTGTGGTTAAACTGTAGAAATTGTTATAGCACTGTCAAGGAAATATATGACACAGAAGTTATTTTTTTATTATTTCTAATGTTCTTTACTGACAGCTTGGACAAACAGTGCTGCGGGTCTGACTGCCTTACAGTGTCAGATTTGCTCTTCTTTAAAATCAGCAGATGAACAGATTTAGTTTTATTATTTAAATCTATTTTATCCTCTGATATTGCAACTTCGACAAATATTATATACAGTTTTCATGACGGATTTTTCTAACTTATCTATTTTATTTTTTCAAATGTTTTGTCTACTCCACTGACCTACATAAACTTATTTAACACCTTGCTGCCCCTCAACAATTATTAATAGAAATGTGAACAAAAAACAGTATAACTCAATTCATCAATTCAGCCCAGAAATATTTCATAGTTAGTGATGTCACAAATGATAAAATGTAAAACCTTAAATGAGAATCTTTTTTTTGTTTGCAATATTGAAAACAGCATTTTGGCTGCAGTAACAAATTGTTGACATTTTTTCTCTTTTCCAGTCAATTTTTTTTTTTGAATGTGACTATCACATTTTTATTAATACCCTGCCTCTGATTGGCCGGTCGGTTCTTCTTGATGTCTCCTCCCCCAGAAATGCTTTGAGCCAATTAAATTAGATTGTGACTCAGATTAAAGTAAATAAAAACATGAATGAAATAGATATATTAACTTTTCAAAGCTGATACTCCTTTACTTTTATTTTTTGAGTAATTTATGTCTTATTTAATCTCTCTTCTTCTCTCAGGAGTTTAAATAATTTAACTCACAGCTTACAGCAATTGAATATTAATTTAAGACCCTTTGAAACATCTTTTAAAGGGGTGAATATAGTACAGAGAGCACTAAAATTAATTTAGATTGGTCTGTTACTTTATATAATACTATGTGTTACATTAAGCACTTGCAAGAAAATGTTTAGAAATGAAATAAAAGTCAGAAATCAACACTTCTTTCAACCATAAACTCAGTTTAATGATTTCATAGTTTAAATCTAATAATAAGGAAGCCCCAACATGAACAATTTATCTTTTTTTTGGTTGTTTTCTTTTAAATAATCTACGTTTACAGTAAAGTTTCAATACACTTCTCCTAAGGAACATTTATTACATTTCTCTACATCTTTTTTATTGCAGTTGACAAGAAAAAAGTAACAGAAGTGCTCACGGTATTGCTACATTTCCCGTTTCCTAAGCTTTTCTTCCAATGATTCCCAATTCCTTACTGAGAGTTTCTGATAGTTACTTTTGGTGATCAGAGTACACAGAAAAAAAATACTGCTACCCAAGTCCAATACGATCCAAAAACGTGACCTTTTTTTTGGTTTCTTTAGTTGTCTTTGCATACGTCTACTCAGCAGTGTTTGTGGTCCTGGACGTGCCCCGTGATGCTGGTGTCTTTCCTCCCACTGGTTCCTCTGTCCTCCACTGCCGCTTCTGGTGAAAGGTGGTTCTGTTTTTGTGGGCCCACATTAGAAAGCCCCGCGGTTGAAGTCATGAATGAGTTGTCGTCCTGCTGCGCTCACAGTATGAAACTTATTTCGAGAAGACGCTGAAGCTTCTGTGCGGAGTGGATGAGAAAACAACACCAGAAATACACAGTCCAGTCACATTAATGTGACCACCACGTACTTTCCACTTCAGAGTTAAATAACCAATCACAGAAGGCAGGTGGCAGCACAGTGCAGTTGAGCGTATATAAAGGGTGTGTGTGGGCTTCGGAAAACATTTCAATCGTTGGCGTAATGCAGAAACGGAGCGATTTATCCGACGTCCAAAAGGGCATGATCATTGGCTTTCGGGCCAAGGGTGGAAGCATTTCCGAAACGGCTGAGTTTGTGAACTGTTCGCGTGCCGCCGTGGTAAAAGTGTACCGTGCATGGCAAAATGGGACTGTCCAAAATCAACGACGTGGCAAATGTGGTGCACCACGGGCCATAGATGACAGAGGCGAACGACGGTTGCGGAGATGCGTTCGGGCAGATAGACGGGCTACCGTTGAGCAACTGACCACTAAAATGAACCAAGGGGCTACCACAAGTGTCTCCCAAACCACTATTCAGCGAACATTGCTGCGTCTGGGCCTCCGAAGCAGACGCCTGGTTCGTGCACCTATGCTGACTGGTGTTCATCGACGACGAAGGCTAGAATTTGCACGCCAGTACAGCAGCTGGACGTCCACTGAGTGGCGACAGGTAGCGTTTTCAGATGAATCGCGTTTTATGCTCCATCGGACAGATGGACGTTGGCGTATAAGGCGTGAAACCTCTGAAAGGAACCACCCTGCAACCATTGCAGGAACGGTCCAAGCTGGAGGCGGGAGCATTATGGTCTGGGGAATGTTTTCCTGGCATTCTCTGGGTTCACTGATTATTGTGGAAGGCACGATGGATCAATACAAGTACGCATCTGTCCTTGCGGACCATGTCCACCCCTACATGCGCATTGTTTTTCCTCAGGATGATGGCATCTTCCAGCAGGACAATGCGAGGTGCCATACAGCTGCCAGTGTACGTGCGTGGTTCGAAGAGCACCAGGATGAGTTTACCGTCCTCCCCTGGCCAGCAAACTCACCTGACTTAAACCCAATCGAGCATCTGTGGGACCATCTCGATCGAGTTGTTCGCGCCATGGATCCTCAACCGCGTAATCTAGCGCAGCTGGCCACGGCATTAGAGTCGGCATGGCTCAACATCCCAGAGAAGACCTTCAGGGACCTAAGTGACTCTCTTCCTGCCAGTCTCGTAGCAGTTCGCTCTGCGAAAGGTGGTTATTCTGGCTTTTGACAGATGGTCACATTAATGTGACTGGACTGTGTACGTTCCTGTGCGCTCAGCAAGATTTCTGACAGAATGATTGGAGGAAGAATTCATTGGTACGTCTTCACTGAGTAAAAAAAAATAATAATAATAATTTTCTTTTAGTAATTTCTCCAGCCTTACTGCATTTTACACGTAACACAAAAACAAATACTGACATCTGCATAGTGCAACAGCAGTTTCTTCTTTACAAATTCCTATGTATATCACTTCAGCTTTAAGATGCAATATAAAGTCCTATCATTTGCTATTTCCCCTTTTCTTCTTTTTTGTGTCCCACAGAGGTCAGCCATCAACAGGTGACCAGACAGAAACCACAGAGAGTCATCTGCTAATTGCAACAAGAGCAGAACGTTACAGTGGTATAATCCAATCTACGATGACAGCTATGGCATGAGTCCAGCTAACTCCAGACACATCTACTACATCTAGTTCTGTGTTTTTATCATATAGTTGCTGTAAAACTGTAATGCAGGGAGATGAACATAATAAACAAAAGAGAGGTAGGGGTTGAAGTCCGCCACATGGGATCTTAGTGCCTCAAAAATATTAATACTTCTTGAACTTCTTTGAACATTTTGTGTTTTTTTGGGGGAGTATAAGTGACAGACCAACACAAAGTGGTTATTATTCAGATTATTCAAGTTTTGAATAGTATGTGTGTTGGTGTCACTTGTGGGACACCAACACATTTTATTCAAATTCTGTCCTAGAATTGTTTGTTTTAAATTAACAAAATAATTCAATGGAAAAACCACAAAAGTTTGATGTTGTCATACTTAAATAATTAATATCGGTATTTGTATCTGCGATACCGGTCCTGTATTTACCTGCGGTCCTGTAATTACCTGGTATCAGATTGGTACCAAATTTACCAGTAGTGATGGTGCAAAGTCCAGAACTAAATTCAACCGACTCAGATTTAGTTTTAGTTTCAGATTTATTTTCTGCAGTGAGATGTGTGCAGCTGCTTCAGTCTGACTCAGATTAGACTCTATATGAATGAGCAATAATGTGTTATTTGATTTACAAATTTCATAGAAAGACGGCGACAGAATGTGATTCTAGAAATTTTCACCTTGAGGGGTTGGAAACAAATGAACACCACTGTTTTCAGATTTCTTCTTTTGTGTTATTTTGTGAACGTTGTGTTGGTCCGTCATGTAAGATCCCAGTGAAACGGTTCAGGAGAATGAATGCCTTTTTGGACACTTGAGTTGATGACATCTCGAAGACGTTCTCTTCAAACAATCAGCTCGTAGATTTTGATCACCAGCCGACACTCGGGCGATGAAGGATAGAAACATCTCAACACAATGAGGAGTAGTATTTATATCTTCTATAAATAAAATAAAATGTGCAGCCAGACCAGCCAGTTTGGCTCTCGATGGCACATGGTTGCCTCCAGTTCACAGTGTGCTTCTTCCTGATTCTTCTCCATTCCTTCACCGTTAGTACGGAGTGAAGAGGATGGGCCCGTGTGTGGTGCGGATGGGGCCCGGGGCCGGCCTCAGCAGGCTGAGGGGCGTTCCCTGTAGCAGGTGTGGGTGAGGGTGGGAGGTCGGCCCAGGAGGCCTCAGGGCCAGTTGGTTCGACGACGCTGCTGCCGCCATCGCTGCAGCGACAGCCAGAGGACTGGGTAAAAGTCCAGGCCCCAGAGTTTTTGGAAGTTCCTTTGAGAAAGTTCAGAAAAAAGGAGGATGCCCCATTAGATACGTTTGAAAATAAACACCGGAACATTATAAGGCAACATAAATGTTTACCATAAAGTCTGTGCGCTTCTTGTGCCGACTGAGAAGAGGATTAGGTTTACCCGCAACTCCGTCCCGATGCCTTCTGCTCGATATATGCTGCAACACCAAGACCAAACGACACGTTTTTACGAAGCAGTCTCTCATCGTGAGCTCTTCTTTTTGAGTGTTTTTACCTGTTTGAGCTGCAGCTCAGAGTTGACTCTGACGTTGCATATCTCACAGTGGAAGGTGCGTTCCTGAGTGTTTGGGTCGGAGGAGAGCTCCCCTCCCTGCTCAGGGCTGGGTTTGGGACCCAGGCGAGGGTACGCTTTGATGGGTCCCAGTCCACTTCGAGCCTCCAGGATGGTTTTGTGTTTGGTTCCTGGGAACAGCAGAAAAAGAGATCATTTGGCTGAAAGGTCATATGAAGCACTGCTTACAGCAACATAATTTAATTTAAGAATGATCTTGTTTTGTATAACAACCTGAGAGACGTGATCATTTCTTAAAACATCTTTGCAATTTTCCGCTAAATTCTTACAATAATTTTATCTTTAATTTCACTAAAATAGCTAGAAATTTCCAGGATATATTTTGTACATTTATTCAGTGAAGGGAAAAACACAAACATGTCTGAAGCTACAGCTGTTTTTACCCCAATAATATTTTTCTTTAAATTTAAATTTTAAATTTTTCTTTCGACTTTCTCTTCATCAAGAGTGTCAATAACTTTGAAGAAGAGTGTGAAATACTTATCATAGAGAAAAATTATTTCACTTTTCTATTGTGAAACAATCTGTGTACTTAGAAAAGTACACAGATTGTGTATTTAGATAAATTTAACTAGAGAAGATAAATTTACATTAATAGCAAAAGTTGCAAACAGGCACTGGATTTTGTGCTCCACAGCACTTGTCCTTGCTCTCCATTTATAACGAAACATTACAGTTTTGACTCCTGCAATCGTTTCTTAAACTCATGAGATTAAAAAGCTCTTGAAGTGGTACGACGTTAAATTGTTTCTATTATAGGTGAAGAAACCTCGAGGGTTTCAGCTGAAATGAAAGAAACTGCAGAGAATGGAGGAGTCGGGTTTTAGATGTGAGATTGTTTGTCTGAATACACCAAGTGAGTGAGTTTAGTTTTAAAGTTTAATGTTCAAAAAAGCTGAATATTACTGAAAGATTAACTTTATTCCCAAAAGAAAATTAATTAAATGAAAGATTTTTATATAGATAAGCACATAGACTGAGGTTTTCAAGCCTTTCTATCTGTAAATAGCGATGATTTTCTGCTTGCAGCTACAGTGGCCGACGTGCAGCACACAGTGAAATCCACTGCGAACAGGTGTAAGTGCAAAGCAGAAGGCAAAATGAGCTGCAAACTCATGAATGGTGCAAAAACAAATGCAGCAGGAAAACGCTGCAAACAAAAAATGATGCAATCACAAACAAAATGTTGCCACACATGAAATAAGAAGAAGAGCAGAAACGCAACAATTAGTAAAAACAACAGTAGGTATGAAATCCTGCAAACTCCACAAACCCGAAGAACTCCAGACCTGAAGCAGCATTTTTCATTTGTGCTTGTTTCCATTGTAGGTTTTTCCTCTGCTTGCGTGCTGCATTTTTCTGTTTTCTGTGCAAACACGTGTGTTTTCCACGTATTTGCAGCACATTCTGCTGTTTGCTGTGCATTTTCAGATGTTGCATATTTTACATACCCAATGAAATCTATTAAATCTATCTAGTAAAAAAATATTTATGGAATTTTTATTCATTTCAGAATTTCACATCAAGAGGCACAGGAACACTTTTATCAGTTTTCCATTTTCTTCTAAGAGCTCTGAACTTGCATTTTGAAGAGGTTAAGTTCCCACAGTTGTCTCTGTGATCTAGTCAAGGTTCTGCAGATTGGACCAACCTTTGTTATGCGCCTCCAGCTGCGAAAGGGAATTAACAGCTACTTTGCAGAGAGAGCAGTAGAGCAGCTTTTTGGCTTTTTCTTCCTCTGACTCTCCCGAAGTCGGGCTCGGTGCCGGGGAGGGGTTGTCAGGCAGAGCAGCTGCCGCCGGGTCCCCAGAGGAGCCGCTGAGGGCTGCCGAGGAGGAGGGAGAGGACGGCAGAGGTGTGCCGACAGACGACTCTGCGTCTGCCGAGTTCATCTGAGTTGTCGGGAGTTGGCTAAGGGTCAAAGGTGAGTCTTTCAGGCTGGGGCAGGACTGAGGATCATCTGTAAGCAGGAGAAATATTTCTGGTCTATGAATTATTTATTGCAAACCAAGCATGAGTCATACGGCGATGATCCAGACGTGATATAAAAGACTAAAAAAACACCCCATGCAATGCCTCCAGCAGTAGTGCTGCGCTTGCTGTTTCCCTGAGGTCAAACAGACTGCAGTGAGACTCCAGCTGGATGTGCAAACAGCAGGTCTGACCAACCCACTGTGACAGGACATGTTTACATGATAGAGCTTGGCGGGGTTCGTTTCCGGGACTCATTGTGTAACCAAACATTTCTATGGCAGGTGTGCAGGTAAAAATAACACAAATAACAAATTATTTGTAAAGCAAACAGCCACTGAGATGAATTTTTTAAATAAGTGACATACAGTACATTTTCACTTTGTTCAACAGATTATTTGATTTTTGACCAATTTTTCCATCAGCTTCCATGATTTACGTGATGGTCTCACCCTGCTTGATGGGGTTGGGGTCAGACGTAGGACTGGACGGCGTGAGGCCGGGCGGGGAGGGCGAGGATGGAGGCTGAGGTTGATGTTTGTCTCCGTCTTGGAGACGCGATGTCTTCGACGTCTCGATGCCCTTCACCCTTCGAGCATGGCGGTTACCTTTATAGTGCGCCTCTGCTTGACTCTGGGCAAATATTTATACATGGCATTATTGCATTATGTATTTGAATTATTTTTTAGCTTCTTTTTTTGACATCAATATTCACCAGACACACAGATTTAACTGGATTACACTTCAGTCAGAAGGTATGGTTGTAAAAACCACCAAGACTTTCCATCATACTACTATGATACACCTAAATTCTGTTTTAATGACACTACTGCGCTCTTCTGGTCAGCTGGCTGAAAGAAGGTTGCAACCTATTTGTCTCTTTTGATGTAGATTATTGAGGAATTATTGGCAATTCATTTATATCCTTTAGAAGAGTGATGAGATGATCAAATAAAACTGATAAAAGCACAAAGTTGAAGACACTTTTTGTAAATATATTATCTATAAAAGTAAAGAAATATATAGTTGTACTCGCCATGAGCATTAACAGTCTAAACGGCAATAAAATAAAAGAAGAGTAAATAAAAGCTTGTAATGACAAGGTTAGAAGTAATTATCGAACTTTAAGAAAATAAAAATCTCTACACTCCACCTGGAACCCAAGCTGAATAGACACATCTAGTTTTAGTTTTGAAAACATCTGGTCCACAGACAGCCTGATTAATTAACCAGCTGTTGAACTCAATAAAGTTCAGAATGACAAAAAGATGATATTCTACCGAAAGCATGCATTTACAGGACAACTACCACTAATTTTAGTGTTTATTGTATAATGCTGATTAAGTCTATCCATACTTATTTACTGTATTGTTACTACTCTAAGAGTCAAAATGTTTGTTTCTTTAGAAATATGAATAATAATAAGAAGAAATGTTTACATTATTTTATATTTCTCCACCGGTGACTGGTTTCCACATATTTTGTAAAAAAGAAACATTGCATTTTTTATTCTTTAAAAAACAAGCAGCCGTGTGAATTAAACACACCACGACTGCTAATTTTATGAAATTCAAGATAACTCAAATTTATTTAAGAGTAGAAATAATCAGTTCTATTCAACATGTAGAGGAGGGAGAATTACAATTAAAGTTGTTTGTTAATGAACAGCTGGATTGTTGTGTTTGTGTGTGAGACTCCAACAAATGGTTCAAAAACAGGCAGAAATATGTGGTCTTCATAAAATACAAGTAAAATTTAAAACCTTTAGTTTAGAAAAATGTCTCAGGAAGGAACAATGAGAGGAACCACCAGAAACAATCCGGTGCATAAAAACAGTTCAGTTTCAGTCAAGATGGTGCAGAACAAAACTCAGAAACAGAGAACTGTGGAAAATGAGAAATCAAAACAAAACAAAATAATCTCTGCATGGCTGTGGAGATAATGGAATATGTCTGCAAAAAACAGAGTGGCGGAAAAACTGGAGGCAGAAACAAAAGGGAAATCAAGACATGAGAGATAAAACTGCAACATTGTGGAGATTTGAAGATTTGATGCAATCATTTGATTTTAAAACAGATTAAAACATGGAAATCTAATCGTCTTCTGCTAATCAAAGTGTTTCTGTTCCCCAACTAAAGATGCACCGATCAACACCAGTTCTTCTTGATACTCTTACTAAAAAGAGTAAAGGAAGGAGTAAAAAGACTATTCTGTTTTATGGTTCACAGTCTTTGTCCGTAACCTTTATCAAGGTTTTATCAAACTCAGCAAAGTGCATCAAAGTGCCTGCTGTGGGTTGATGCTTTCGTACACTGAAAATGGTGGGAATTTGATGCATTTAAACAACAGGGGGAAGAAAATCAGATTTTTCATTGTGACCTCCTGTGAACCCTGTTTTTGTCCACTGCAGGCGCCGAGTTGTTCCTCGGTTTGAGCGTCCCTCTGGTGATGGAGCAGCCGAAGCTGGCATGACGTGCTGATGAGGCTGTCAGTGAGGATTAGCTTCTGCATTTTTATGTCCTCCTTTGCCACCAAACCACAGTGGTGAGCTGATGATGATTATTGAGTGCAGAGATTATCTAAAATGGGTTCTGCCAGCAGTAGTCGGCATCCGACTGCCAATGGAAAAGATGCAAAAGATGTTCAAGCTAAAGAGTAAAAAAAAAAAAAAGAACTGGTGGAAATATAAAAGTTTTGATGTGGAAACTGTTTTTTGTCCTAAATGATTTGTTTGTTTGTTTCATACAGCAACACTTTTACATAAAGCTCACGTTCTTTCAATTCAATGTTCTGGAAAGTAAAGTTTTCGTAGCGCTTACACTTTTTCAAAAATAATCCTCATTAGTTCCACAAGTTTTAGTGTAATTTGATGGGAGTTTATGTAAGAATACAAGTTAATGCATAAATATTACGCTAAAAAAAGAAAAGTTCTTATTTTCAACAGATCTTATAAAGACAAACTTAGAATCTGTATCTGTATTCGGCAAACCTGAATAAATACTTTTGGAAATATCACTGGCTGCAACTAGAGCATTTTTTGACAAAGGAACGAATCTTAAATATATTTCCTAAATATATTTCCTAAATATATTTCCTACGCTTGTTGCATGGATGTAAGGTGGATGTTTTTGCAGACAGTCCTGGTCTGAAACATTAACTTATTTTTTCTACATGTCAAAAAACAGATAAATCAAACCAGGATAATCCAATAAACATTTTTCCAACATAGTTCATATTTGATACATATATGTTTGTGGTTGTAACCTGACAAAATATCAAGAAGTTCAAGAATATGTGACTAGCTCTACTTTCATCCATATTCCTTCATGATGGCGCATTAGTGGCTAAGAAAATGTATTTGTTGTGGCAGATAAGTTGAAGTTGTGGTTTCCGTAGTTCCTCACAGTCGTGCTGCGGTTAGCAGACGTTCCTCACAGTAAGACGGTTTCTGGTTAAAATTAGAGCGTCTCTGGTTTTGTGATTGTGTTTGTCTGTCTGGTGTGAATGGCGATCTGTTCTGGCCTGACAACGTGAATCGATGGAAGTCACTAAAGTCTAAGAAACTTTTAGTGAGTTTTAGTCAAACCACAAATCATTACTGTTTGGTGAGTTTCAAGTTAGTCTTATTTTGTTCTGACTTAAATCTTAGCTTTGTCACACAGCAGAATCACACACACTCCCTTTCTGCCTGACAACACATACAGTTGTTTCCTATTTTTTCCATTACACAGCTCAGCGATCCAAATTAAGCACGTCAAAGGTGTTGGGGATTCTAAGCAAGGAGGACATCTGGGACGTGTCCAAGATGCCTCCGTAAGTCTGAGGTATTAACTACCAGTGATGGCTACCAATGTAGCCCTCATCCTGATTGGCGATGACAGATCGGCAGATATAGCTCTGCTAGAGTAACTCTACTCCCCCAGCTTCTGTTCGCTGAAGCCCTGCAATTAGCCGAACCCAAAAAGGCCTGTGACTCGACATGCAAAAGCTACAGAGGAGAAAATATACAATATTCCTTTTCTCCTGCATTTGTAGCGTTGCATTTTTTTGTGTTAGTTCACTTTCTGCAGCCAGGTAAGCATATTTGTTCCTTAATATGAAATCAACGTACAATTATTAGGGCAAAATATGATCCTGACACTTACTGAACAGATTCAGTTCACCGTTCACAGAACTTTGAAATAATGAATTAATCAAATCCCAGCAAGTTGGGCTTCTGCTCATCCACATTTAAACAGATTTTCAGACCAAGAAAATAATCAGCTGCAGACAGACCAATTGAAAAGGTCTCCTTCTAATTCTCATGACATAATATTATTCCCTAATTTTAGTCTCATCCTGCTTCTCCTCTGCGTTGTCTCAGCCTAACTCAGCCTGTGCGCCACAGTCTGATTTGGGAACGAAATTCGCTTCATCCCAGCGTGATCTGCTTACTCAGACAGTTCACAGCCATGGAGAGGACAGGTGAAGCTGCTGAATCTGAATCAGCTCTTTAGGTGGCATAAGAGCACTTGAGCTCACTCACACACCATGAATCTTTAATGACCTTTAGCGACTGGAAAAAAAGATTGAAAAGCACATTATTGTCCTTCCACATATATCGTAGAATGTATGAAGAAACTAGTTTAGCTCTCATCCTCAAGTGAAAGGAGAAAACAAAAACGCTGACCTTTGCTCAAGAAACCAATTTTGATGGTGAATAACACCTTGGCAGATAAATTGAAAGCTTTTTTCTTATGTTTCTGTTGATGAGTCAAATTTGATTACATTTCTAAAATACCTAACCTTAAACTTGGCAAAAAGCTTGAGGATTCACTTTGCTTCAGATAAATTGTGTTGTTGAAAACTTTTGCAAATCAGTTTTGGAGGTTTTCAGTAAGTACTGAGTTATCCAGCACTGAAAAGCACGTTTTAATTTGTGAACAAGGCCATTAATTGTTGCATGTTGAGTTGAATGGGCACGAGGTAAAGTTGAGCTGTACAACAACACTGGATTTTATTTCCACAAATGAGTCAAATTTAAGCAGGAAACAATACGAGGATGTTTGCGCACATAAATATTTTTTTTTTGGAGATGGTGGAGTCAGTCCTGCTCTTACTTACGAGCTTCATTTGCAGGTTAATGAAATCATACAACATTTCCAGAGTTAGATCAACTGATATCCTCAGTGACGATATTAATAAAATCTAAATGGGACAAAATATAATTTTTTTTCCCCAGCGTACAGTCACATGTCAGACAGAGCCACGCAAAGGAATATTTAAACGACCGAGGAACAAGAAAAGGGATTTAAGGAGAAAATGAGAGTGTGAAAATGTTACTAAAATCCCTTTTCTTGCTAAGCAGGATGTGCTTTGATGTTTTATCTCCAAAGCAACAAAGGCACAGAAAGCAGATAGAGCGGGCTGAGGAGCCAAATCTACAGCGCTGAAGACGAGCAGCGGCGACAGGAAGAGGGGGTGGGAAGAAGCTGGAGAGACAGAGATGCTGCACAATGCGGAACCTGACAAAGGGAGAGGCAGTAAGACGAAAACTGATGAGGGAAATTAAAACATTATCAAACAGGCAGTGAAACATGGAGCAGACCGGGAAGAGAGAGAAAGAGAGAGGAAGAGATGAGTGAGAGGAGTCCGGCGTGGCGCGGCGGCGGCGGTGACGATGGCTAATGCAGCACACTGTGACGTCAACCTTGCAGCAGAGCTGAGCTCAACACTAGCAGGCTAATCTGTCCTCTGTGGCCTGCAATGAATTGCAGTGTTATAATTGCAACACATGCGGGTAAAGGACCTGCCTCTCAAATGCCTCGCTTAGGCAATTGACCTCTTTCACTCTGCAGCCAATACTTCTGTTATACATCAACACACTAATGGTGCAAGTTTTACTTTTCTGCTGCTCAGCAATGTCTCTTCTAATATTTATATTAGTTTTGATTAATTTAGTCATAAGCACAAAGGAGCCAAGTTGATGAGGAATGGTGATGTTATGTTTGAAACCTCATAATCGGGTGTTGATTCATAGTGATCAAAAAGGAAACATAGTGGTCGCTTGGAGATCTATCAAACCAGCACCCTGCTGATTTAACAGAGCTCCGTCTGACTGACCCCTTGTAACAAAAGCTAATTTAAAATAAAAAAAAAGTCTGGCAGCATTCTGGTCGGTGTTGTAATTTGTGCTAAGGACTGAGCTGCATGTTTAAAGGCATGTCTAAAGGCAGTCTGGCTTCAGCTCTTTCATTTCTGCAAACAACTGCTTCACCTTAACCGAGGGGCTAATCAGTCCACGTTTTACTCAACAGGGTTTATTTCCAATGTAGCAGCTGTCAGGATTGTCAATTTCTAGGACATTTTCTGTCCCACCACTCCAAGTCCAACAAGTTGTTTTTTTACTGTAACTTGTCATTTCAAGCTAATGATCCATGAAAGTGGGAATGATGGTGCTGCACATGGTAGACAGATGAGAAGGTGAAATGTTTTGACTGCATTGTTTGATATTCTCTCTATCACTTAAGAAAAACAGAAAAAAAGTGAGTTATAACTGCAGGTAATTCTTGCATTTAGAGAGATTGGATATTGATTGGTTTAATAAGGCAGTCTGCATTTATCAACAGCTGTTTTGTACTGACAAACGAAACAGCTGTAAAGCAATTTCTTATCTCATTGAGTTTATACTTTATAAACCACAGGTTCTGTCACTTACTGCTCGACCTGAAGAGCCATAGCAGAAACTATTACTTTAGTTTTTTTGCTACACTTAAATCTAAAATATCTATTGAGGAGCAAAAATGCCTCCTATATCCTTCTTCTGTACCAAAAACAAACAGACATGCATCAATTTTATATATTCCCATTTAAAAAAGCTTTTAGGTCTAGAAAACAATCAGTTATCTGTTTGTGGTTCCAGTCTTTAGTGACACAGTGTTAACATCATCGTGCCTTCCTGGTGTGACTCATTCTGTGTCAGAAGAAAAGTGGGTTTTAAACCTAAATTATGCCCTAAGCATCCAAGTGAGTTCTGGTTATTTATTTATGTTTCAAACTCAAAAATATCTCCATGTTTTGTATTCAATATTTAACGCCATGACGAAAAATAAGGCGCGTGTCTGCTTTTAAACTACTGCAAACACCCACCACGGTGAGTAAGCCAAGAACTGCACTGAAAGCAGAGCATCCGTTCATTATTAAAGAATGTCCACAGTGCTTTAAGTTCCCAGTCTCTCAGGTTACTGTAGAAGGAGCAGTAGAGCTGCAGCAGAGCAGATGCTGCACGCAGCATTACCAGAGCGGTGCGGACAAACAAGTGCTCCGGTTTAAGACTTCACACGCGGCTATCAAAAAAAAACCCTCAAGGATCTGTTTTATACATGAGTACTAAGTGAACTCAATGGATAAGAATGTAAATATAAACATGCTGGTGTGGATAAAAGTACTCTCCTGTCAAAAACACCAGACTCTTGAAGATTATGTGGGAACATGCAGGTCTACACAAGAGGAACACATAATTGATGCCTCCTTAAGGAGAGAACAGGGCTAAGCTTCAAATGACTCTCTCTTTTACACACAACTGAGTTTAGAGGACAAATTCTTCACACTTGACCCCAAGAAAAGAGTCCTATTTCCAGACAAAGCTGTATATTAGGTTTCTGTTTGATTCCTGTTCATGCTGAGGTTAAAGGTTACTGTAACAAATAATAAACACAAGATGTTTCCATCTCTTAAAGCCATAGTTGTCAAACCAAGACAGAAGAGCATTGACCTTACTTCTAGTGGTATTTTTTTTAAATAACCATTGACATGGAGAACAAAAAACTAACTCTCTGTTATAATGATTAAAATGTTTTGCTTCTCAGCCCAGGTGTTGAGGGAATCTGTTTTTGTGATCTTTTAGTGCCGTCTTTGCTTCTTTTGTCCTATTGGCTTCAGCAGACTGGGAACTCCCAAATACAAATGTGGTAATGATTTCACAAACTAATGCTTAGATAAACCACCATGTTGTTCTTGAAACTGGAGTTGTATTAAGACCGATCAGTCTACTTTGGTCTTGGCCCCAATCAGACTAGCCGCATGCTTCTGCATTTGGCACCAACAAATCTGTATCTATACTAAGTAAAGACCCTAAAAGAGTTACTGCAGGTAAGATACTTACTGCTTAAAAGCTCTTAACAGAACCTCACTTTGAAAATCTGAACTATCCCTTCATAGGTCTTAAAAGTGATTTTATATGCTTCCTTGAACAGCTTATATCAGTTTTCAGGGATGAACAAATCATGTTCATCACATTTTTTGCACAATAATAGATGTGAAATTTCACAATGACATGTTTTAGGACCTCTTATTACTTTAAATCAAAATAGGTTGCAGCTGGCCACACCCCCAACTCAACGTTTACACTCACAACATGAAAATAGTTGAATTTAGATGCATAACTAAACAACCGCACATCTTAGAAAAGCAGAAGCAGAGCCTCCTGCACAACCAACATGAATGCAGTCATGTTTCTGGATGGCAGGTCACCAACAAAATACTTGTCTTTTCCAACAGCCATTGTACAGAGATAAAACCAGCTGATCAAATGTCCTGAAGCTCAGCTTGGGTTGCTCGGAGACAGGCTGGGCTCAGCTGGGGTTGCTAGGTAACGGCACAGTGCCTGTCGATTGTTACTTAACAACAGGGATGTTGTTGTAAATAAAAAAATTTCCAGATATAACTTATTGCCTAAAAATGACTGAGCGTTGATTTTAAGCACTTTGGGTTGTTTTTAGAAGCAGTCGAAAGCCAATCAAAAGTATAAAAACACACAAAATGTCACATGTTCCCTTTAAAGGTACTGTCACATTCAAAACTTTAGAACATGCTAAATTACAGTACTGTCTTCTGAAAGAAACATGGACAATTTGATCTAAAGTTCTGTGCTAATCAGAAATTTGTTTGTACAAAATCAGTTTTCATCATGTAAAGAAGTGCAGTGAAGAACACGGAGCCTCCCCTGTTTACGTGTGACCACTAACGTTACGCTCTATAAACAGTCCAGTGGACTCAGCTCATGTCAGTCATGTCAAGCAGTAGGTTTTGGAGCCTTGCGTTACGAGTTATTTGCTTTTCATCTTCGGTTAACATTGCTGCCTCTTTAATGGGGACACTCGGATCTTTCATCTAAAGTTTCATGACTTCAGGCCTCTTTAGTTTCAGTACCTCTGCCCCGTGTTAGCAAAGCCCTGCCTGTCAAAACTGAAAGGCAGAAAACGTGCCTGATCAGCACCGGGATGACCTGGAGGACGAGCTGTGGTTCCTCCTCGTGCTTCACACCAACCCTCAAACATCTTACAGTCCATTAAAATCCCATCATAACGCCCCACAAACAAGTACCGTCATATTCACACGTTTGCAATGAACTCTTTAGGAAATGTTCCTGAAGTCAAGAGCCGCTGGAGGTATTCTAATGTAGAGCCTCTGCAATATGCAATATCTCTCTCCACATTACATGCTGATGCCACATGTCGGCCAAAGGAAAGGCTCCCCCAGATGCTGGCGTAAGTTAAGCAAGCAGGGATTTCTGTCCCCAATGCAACAAGCTAAAATTAGAACCGAGAAAGACTTTTCACTTTCCCCAGCTGTGCTGCCAGTCAGCGACCTACACAGGATTCTGAGAATTTATGCTTTAGGTCAACGTTTAAATAAACAAAGCTCTGGAGCAGTGACCCTAAGAGGATTTGGAAAAATATTGGTACATGATGGTCCACTGGTGGATGTTCAGCAACTCTTCTTCCTTCAAGTACGGCTAACCGTTTTCAAAAAATAAACATCCTGACTACTAAACATTAAGCTGAATGCTTTGAATCATTGTTTCATACAGAATAAACTCTTATCATCCTGTTTTCTCTAAATGCAAATGATTTCAGCACTTCTGTGAGATTGTTTTAATTATGATTTTCAGCCATTTACAAATGTGACGTAATGTTTATTTTGAAAACAACTTATCCTTTTCAAGCAGCAATGCCATCTGGATATTATTAATTATTCCAAACTCTCAGCCTGACGTCCTCAGATATCTGAAGTCAGCCAAGCATTTGGTGAGCAAAAGCAAACAACAAAGAGCATCACCTCACAACACTAAATAAATATAGCCCCAATAGTGGAAAAAACATATTTTAATAACTTTTAAATTAAGTTTTTATTGCCGTTTTGCATGGTTTTTAAGAACCTCATTACAATGTACTATTCTGCAAAATACTGTTTGTGTTACAATGAATTCTAGTCGTCCAACCACCCATGAGGTAAAACATGGAGGACAATGGTCTGAGAATGCTTCACCAAACATCTGAAAGAAAGTTATTAAAGTCCACAAAAAACCTTCCAACATAGCAAGAACGCTGAACATACAGCCAGAGCTTTAATGGGAAAGTTTTTATCAAAGTCCAGAACTAAATCCAATACAGGCAAGAGTTGAATTTAAGGGAATCCAATCTAATGTAGCTTCAGCTATTTTGCAAATGAGAGTGGATTAAAGTTTCAGTCCCTAGATGTGGTACAGAGGCAGTCAAAAGTTCTGCAGTTTTTCTACTGAGGAGCGTCTGAGTGCAAATACATTTCATACTTTTTCTTTTACATACAAGATAACCAAAAATCCTCCAGTAATGTCATTACTAAACATAAGTTTGTGGTTTTATTGAGACAAAGTTAGAAAAGCTTAAAGAGTGTGAATACTTCCGCAAGGCTCTGCGGACAGTGCAAGCTTTCATACCTCTGAGTTGAAGCGTATTTGACAAACGTTGCAGGAGATTATCGGCCTCTTTGTTTTCACAATAGGCGGCCCGAAGGTGTGCGTCATCACAGCCTTCTGGACCGGGTCCATCTGAGGAGAGACGAGCCAGAGGTCGCATCAAACATTCAGCAACACACGGCAAATTCAGACGGCGTCGTTCATCCCTCCTTTAGAGCACATAAGGCTTCCACTGAGGAAATGTGAACGGGAGTTGAAAGAGTGAAGGTGAACGATGGGAAGCTGCAGCAGAGGAAGAAAGCAGGTCTAACAGAGAGCTGGAGATCGATCAGTGATTTAACGTCAGCAATCTTTTTCATTCACATCAGGGTCAGAGAGCCCTGATTACAACGCCAACAGTTCTTGGTGATATTGATTCATGTACCAAATATTTAGTTTTCTTTTTTTTTTTTGTCAAAAACTCATTTTATTTGTATAGCAAATTTCAGCAAGAAAGCATTTCGAAGTGCTTGGCATCATAAAAATACAAAGATACAAATAGAGCACACAACACATGAATTTTTGTTTAAAAAAATATTCAAAATTAAATGCAACTTTGTGCCTGAAATTATGAGAAAAGTGGATGGAAAGTGCAAAAAAAAAAATCAATAGTGGAATGAAAACCCCCCAGAAAATGTAAAGACATGCACGTTTTTTTAAATACATCCCATATTTAAAACATTTGTTTATAAACTAAAATTAAAGCGTCTAACCCAGTCATTTCTAAATGAAGCGCATATATGTGCCCTGTTATTTTCATTGAAGGGTTTTCCTGTCATTCTTTTCCAGCCGACTCGTTTGAGCGCCCTGACCTGTTGGTGGGGTTTGAACAACCACAGATCTGGGTGTTGCCTTGGTTAAACAGCCAACAGTACACTGAGGTTTTTACTCAGCCTATCATCTCCGGCTCACGCTGAATGCATGTTGCTATATTAGATCGTTTACACCATGAAGCCTCGGGCAGCATAAGGAGCTCTGTAATTGGTCTGAAATCCTGAATGTTGGTTCAATAAACTGCAGATACCTTCAAGATATCTATAGAAGTAGTTGTGTTATTTATGGAAGGCTGTTAATTCGTGTAGCACATTTCAGCAGCAACTCAAAGTGATTCACAGGAGAAAAACATAAGAAGGAAAAATAAGAACATGGGACAGTAAAGGAAAATAAAGAAAGGTTACTACAGACAAAATCATTGACGTTCCAGTTATTATTAATCAAAGGTAACTCTAAACAAAGGATTTAAAGGAATTCAGTATTTAAACATTTCTGAAGTTTTCTGGAACTTTCTTTCAGATTAGAGGCACAGAGAAGCTGGATGCTGCTTCTCCGTGTTTGGTTCTGGTTCTGGATGCAGAGCAGATCTGCTTTGCTCTGTTTTTGCCCATTTTTCTCTGGGCCAAACTCAATCAGACTGAACATTAAACATCCATGAATAGTAATTTTACAAGACCATTTGTTCAAGTGTTTATCCAAACAACAGGCCTGTTCCACTGTGGGGATGAAGCAACCATGTCCATCTGCCCCACAGAGTTAAATTCACTCTAAGAAACTGCTGCTGCATTCATGTTTTTAATGCAGGTTTTGTGGCTGCGAGCGCGGAACAATGAGACACATACTCTGTTTCTTACTTTTGTCCACAGTCTGATTGATGTTTCCCGCATTGCATCTCCTCACTGCACTTCTTTGGCCACCTGTTCTCGTCAGGATCTCCATCTGCGCACCTGTCCCCACTGTTACGACCTCATTAACTTATTTTATCTACTCCCTGTCTCCTCTTTCACTCTCTCATACACTGGAGCTTTTGTTGCACCTGCACTCTGTCCTGTTTGTTTTGTATTGCATTTTTCACGATGCGGCGCTTGGATTGGATGACATTACTTAGTTTTAATTGTTGTAAATCCTAAATTAAATAAGATTGAACTCATTTACTGCATTGGCGCCTTAAAGATTTAGTCATCCTCAGTTTGCTCTTGAGGTAACGATCCAGACTTTTGGCATTTTGCCTTATTCTCCTCTTTGTTCTCTTTAGGAAAAATTCTAGAGTAATTCAGTTTGTGAGATCGTCAAAAAATGTCACAGTTTAGGATTAGATTTTCATTGTGATTACTTGCTTTCTAATTGAAGTAATGAAACTAATTTTGTGAGGATGACATAAGAAAGTAAGTTTCCTCTTTTGTAGAAGCTAAAATAAGAGTATTTAGTTACATTCATCTGTGGGTTTTTTAATGATAGTTTAAGTTTATTTCTACATCACAAACAAATCAAAAGAAATTACATTCTGTCAAAGTAACAACTTTATGATTCAAGCAGAAAATATGAAGTTAAGAAATATTCTTTATTAATCAGTGCATTAATGTTAAAGATCATGAGCAAGTGTCGTAAAATTGATAATGAACAATAGGGCTTTGTAATTTTATTGATTCTATTATGTTTATCGATATTTAAGTATCAATTTTTCATCGGCGAGTATTGATACTTTAAATCCTACTTTCAGTTTTATGCCAAATCCACATGAATTAGATGACTGCTATCACACATGACATTTTTACCCAGTTGCACATGTAGATTTAAAATGATATGTAACAAAACAACCATTTACAATTAATTTAATAATGAGATAAGTTACATTATCTAATATAAGTGAATAAGACAAAAATGTTCCTTTTCTGCATAACGAGATACACAAAGACACACAATTAACACTTAAACAAAACATTTATTACACCATCAGTTCAATTAATTTAATCCAAGTCTATGAAACAGCCACAAAATGTCACCAAAATCACTCTGCCCGTCTAAAATCTTTCAGAAAATCCTAAAAATGTATCTATATTTGCTGAATATTGTGATATCGTATTGAGAGCAGAATATCATGTGTTGTATTGTATTGTGAGAGTGTATTGCTACAGCCCTAATGAACAATGAAACTGGCAAATCGTTTTTATGAAATTTATAAAAAATTGTTTTTTTGTCTTAAGTTAATTTGATACAATTGTTTTGAGACTGCAAACTTTCCAGCTAATGATTTCAAAAAGAAGAGAAAAACTTTATGTTTGTCTCCATACAAACACCAAGTATTCTCTGTAAACTCTAAGGCCAAACCTCAGGCTAGATGTTACGATTTAAATATGTAGCTGAGGACGACAAAATCATAGACTTTGTACATTTTTCCAGCACAAAGAGAGAGTGACTTGAATTAAGGCACTTTGACGCTAGTGGTCACCCTAAACTTCTTCAACGAAGCAGGATGAATCACAAAGCTTTGTAGGGGTCGCTCTGTCTTAGTGCATGCAGATGAGAACACTGATATTGTGTTTATGCATCTGTGTTTGCGACCAGCTTGACCTTCACATGAAACACAATCTGGAAATGAAAAGGAGCCCCAGAAAACGCTGACTGCGGAGAACACAGCCTGTGCCTCTTATTCGATTGATTAGCTGTAACTCATTTTATTGCAGCAAACCACTTGGCTGTGCTTCTTTTCAATCACGCTGAAACCGGCTGTGCTGAATAGAAAAACAGCTGTCACCCCCATCATTTCAGATGACACAATGTACAATAAGATAAGATGGACTTTATTGTCCCGCTGGGAAAAATCCACCTTGGTATAAATAAAACAGAAACACAAATAATGGACTAAACTGTAAATCGTGCAACCACCTCTAGGACGTTTGCCCTGCAGAGCAAGTGAAGAGTTAATGAAACAAACAGACGGGGACAGACTCACTGTTCATATTTTAACCTAAGTGCAGAGGGACAAGGGAATGCTTGAAGCAATTACTGCGTCTCTGGGGAGCCTTTTACTGCCAGCCCGAAGCATGAATCTCATACTCTGAGTTCAACCACATGGCTAGGAACTAATATTATTCCTTAAACTTGTCTAATTATGGCTTGTGAAAAAATGACCTAAAGTCTGGAACATTGGCAAAGTTACAAGTTAGTGTTTGGGGATCTGTGTAAGTCAGGTGACCTCAGCCAACAAATCTCTCCAAGTCCGACTTTTTGGTTGCTTGGAGTGAGATGATATTTGTAAAGTGTCGTTGGTTCAGCCTATACTGATGTGAAGCTGAGAGCTTTCAGCTGTTGTATCTACGTTGAGTCTCTTGAAGACAGGAAGGATTTCTTCAGCCCAAATATGTGACAAAGTTGGATAATATAAATTATTAGACTGGATTATAAAACTAAAACCTATAAACCTCATTGTTGCCTTCTAAAATCCAGTATCCTTCACTTCTTGTTATACATGTATATTTCAACATATGTCTGTCAGTAAAACAGTTTGATTGAGCATTTATGTGTCAATAGATGACCACAGAAAATCAGAGACACCAATTTAGTGTTTCTATAACATCAGCATTTCGTCCAACTTGCTGCAGAAATAACAGAGGATGTTGTTTTAGGTTAATGTTGAAGGGCGTAAATGACGCTAGAGTCAGTTTTTGTCTGAATTGTACTCTGGTTCAGGTTTTACAGAATCTGCGATCAATGTAGAATAGTTCATTCAGGTCTTTATGTTGCAGTCTAAGCTGATGTAAAATAAGAATGGCTGATTCTCCTTTTTGTCACCACACTTTGTAAAAAACCTCTGTTCAGTCTAGAAAACTCCAGTGCACTCTAAATATTTCAGATGTTGAACTGGAGATGCTCCAAAATGCCACATTCCTTCAAAAAGAGACCTTTACTTTATCACTGATACCAACTTTAATGTCAAGATATCTGAACTGTACAACCTAATATTCTCATCATGAAAGCTTATGGTGCATCTCATTGGACCCAGAAACGTGATAGTAGAGCTAACGACATTGACGCCCCCAGAAGCTGCTGGTTGTCCTACTGGGAATCCCTGCAGCCTGGAGTTCAGCATGACTGCGACCCACAGACATAAAACAGTGAAAGCTGCAGGTATTTAGCAGCTTCTGATGGTTTGTGTCTCATTTAACTAGAGGTAGATATAGTAATGCACCATCTCTATTTGTGAATGAATTCCTCGAGCGTTTAAAATCGTAAAATGGTGAAAGATGCGTTATTTTGAACTTAGTCAGCGCTACAACAATGAGCATCTCCCAGTGGTTTTGCAACATGTTGAACTCTTAATGTCATTCCTAAATCCAAGGCTTGACTTACAATTTTTTTAAAAGCAAATGAAAAGGTGTGTGCTGTAAAATGAACATTTAATTTCATGATAGGCGTTTCTGCTTCCCTTTAATGAATGGAATGACACCCTGGAGGAGAGCCATAAATCAAAATATCAAAACTGACACCAAATTTGATTTGACAATTAGATGGTATTTAAACAGGAGCACCTGGGTTTTGTTTGCATTGTTGGTATCGCTTTTTTACAGCTCTGGAAAAATCTAAGAGACCAATTAAAATGATTAGTCCTCTAATGTTACTTTTTATATGCAAATGTTTGAGTAAAATTAACATTGTTCTTTTATTCTATGAACTACTGACAGCATGTCTCTGAACTCCCCAGCAAAAACTTAGTATTTATTTGCAGAAAATGAGAAATGGTCAAAATAACTAAAACAATGCAGAGCTTTCAAACCTCAAATAATGCAAAGAAGACAAGTTCATGTTCATTTAGAAACAACAAAACTAAAGTTTTAACTGAGGAAGAGTTCAGAAATCAACATTTGGAGGAGTTTTCAATGGGGTTCAGTGCAGCGGGCTCTTAAGTTTTCCCAGAGCTCTCTATGTACAAATGTCTGAATAAATGGTTTTAAAATGTTTGTCTTGTTCTGTGCTTGTCTCTGAACTGGCATTCAGATTTTCTTCATGAAAACACAATTACATTGTGTTTTCACAATGTAAAACACATTGGAGCAGTGGAGCTGATGTGAACTGAGCCTTTAATAAAACAAACTCAAATTATTTGTAGTAGGCAACCAGGAGCATATTTATAGTGTTAATTGGGTGGTTTATTGATTTATCTCAATGTCTACTAAAAGCAATTTGTGTGTTTTCCTCCATACATATTGCAAAAGTAACTCTATTTTGATCAAAAGTACCAGAAGTTGTTCCTGTCCATTTTTATCAACATCCAAACTTTAAATTCTCGTCTATTCTTGCCTTTTGAGGTAAATGGTAGTGATTCAAAGACACATCGCTGTGTCCACATGCTGGTGTGTGAGAACTCACGGCGCTAAAGTTGTGGAAGAGGCCGATGCCGGCCGGATGAGGCGACTCCAGGGGAAACTGGAGGAAAGGCTTCATGTCCAGAGGCGGCGGGAGGACAGGTGGGTTCCTGAGGAAGGTAGGGACCGGCGCCGGTCGGTTTACACTTCCTGTTGTAGATAGAGAAGAAAGCAAAACATTACATGTTTAGATGATGTAAATTAATACATCTAAGTCCCTTTATATCACCACGGAAAGAGAAAACAAGAGTATGGAAAAGTACTTTTGTTTATTTGATGTCTAAACCATCCAGCCTGGCTTTCAATAATTGTTTCCAAAAGAAACTTTTGTCACACGAGCAAAAATCATCAAGTCAAAAGGACTCATGGACCAAGAATATAAAAAATTACAAATTATAGTGTTATTGTTATTTTTTGTTATTCATCACAGATCCAAAACTTAAAAAGGAATTTGGTGTATTAAAAGAAATGCATGTAGTTTTCTAATTTTGTTTAAACTCAATTGAACAGATTTAATCTCTGGTATATCAGAGTGGTTTGGGTCACTTTTCTTTCAAAGCGCTTGCTTTATTTAGCCAAATTTAGTAAATCAAGTAGAAGGCGATTTGGGTGCAGATGTTGGCTTTTCAGTAAAACTGTAAATAAATGTACTGTAAAAGTTTCATTGTAAAAATATGAATATTTTGTTCTATTCATAGCATTTTCCACTGTAAGGAAACTGTGTTGGTAATAATTTTACCCTGATTAAAAACAAAGCGTTTAATAAACAAATCTGTATCATTGTTGAATTGCAGTAGGGGGCAGCATAGAGAAATCAGTCCAAGGGCCACAAATGGCCCCCAGACCAAAGTTTGAATTAAGCTTTATTGACTGACGCTGAATGCAAAACAACTCAGAACTCATTTGTTTTTCTCCTTCTGTGTTTAAAATGGAGTGGGTTTGCTCTAAACCCAGTCCATCATCTTCTCCACCTCCTCCCACCCTCACCTCTCCTCTCCTCACTTCTTGCTCACTTTACTCTCAGTAGCTCAGCGGCAGTGAACGCTGCTCTTGAGGAGTCTGCTGTGACGGGCAGGAGGGCTAAGCTCCTTAAGCCTCGCAGCTGGGCCGCTGCAGATATCAGTCTATACTCAAATTCTCTCTCTCTCTTTCTCTCCAAGCTCTGTTTTCTGTTTCCATTTCATGGTCGCTTACTCCACCTGCCTCTGGCTCCCTTGTTCGCCCTCTCAGTCCAGCAGCGATTGTTGTGTTTTGTTCATATACATTTTTCACAGCTGTTCCAATGTTTCTTTTCTGGATTTTGCAGATAATCGGTCAAAGAACTCTGTGTAACGTTTTTTGTGGTCATTATAGACAGCCAGCATTGCTTAATTCTACCATTTTATGACAAATACTCAACATTTTGTGTTCAGAAAAGCTGGAAATGTTGATGACAAAAGAGGATGATCCTTGTTTTGGCAACAATAAAGACTTGAAGGGAAACCCTTCTTGTAGTGATGCCGTCTTGTGTCTCGACCTGCTTCCATTTTGTTCCAATGTACTTAACCATTGCAAATTATTTTATTTCTCTTGGTGGTTCGGATATTGATAAGCTATGATCATAAACCATCATTGAAATGAATATAGATCTCATTTCTAATTTATTAGTTATTGGATATTTGTGTTCCATCTCATTTTTAGTTGATATTAAACATCCCTGATACAGGAATGAATTGGTGCCAAAACTGCTAAAGAATGAAATGTTCAGTCGCCTAATTGACCAAAGTACTTCACAAAGCAATTTGTGGATTTTTCTGTAGAACAAAATGGTAAAATTTATACCCATCATTTCTTAATGCAGCCCTCTTGACTCTAGAGGGCCACATAAAAGGACCTTGGGCAACGTTTGTGTGCTTAAAAATTCATTTTATCAATAAAATCAAAGTCTAATTTACTGCCAAGTATTCATCCAATGCAGAGATAACAATTCATTTGTATGTTAACAGTTTGTTAATGGGTAATTTTATCATCTGGTCCTTTGAGGATTCATGATCTTCTTATGAACCAAAAGGAAAATTAGTTTAACAATCCGCTGTAAATGTTCAAACTCAGGAAGGGATCATCCCTGTTTGACTGTGCAATAAATCAGGATGTTAGAAAACATTTGTACTTAGAGCTTTGAGCATAACGGGGAAATAAAATACAAAATTCAAAGCGTCTGGGATCATGTGGGCAAAAGGTTAGACGTCATCACATTCCCAGAAAGGGACATCTTTTTTTTTGCATATAAAAGCGCTGCATAACTTTATATGCAACAATAACTAATGTTACAGGCATTTTTACAGAGTAATAACTCCTGAACTTTGACAAATCTGTTCAGATCTGTAGAACCAGAAATGCCAGCAGGTGGATCAATACCAGCGATGGATGTTGACAGGCTTAAGTAAAGTGTGAGAGTAACACATTATTCTGTGGAGTGTGGCAGATTTAATATGTAATATTCAGCCTGACGCAAGGCTATTTAATAGTGTCCAGCCTCTGTCAGTCTCTGTGTGTCCCTCACTCTGCTGTCCATAACTGGGACTTTAACTTTTAAAAATACACACACAGTTCGATCATCATCAGCGGGGTTGGCAGATTAATTTTGGCCTTTTTAACATTTGTACAAACGTGCCTTTTTTCGAAATGGGATGACACACAACATGCAACTTAAAAGTTAAAGCAAGATCTGAAATTAAGTGTTCTGATTAAACCAAAATTAAGAGTAAAAGTGGGAAGCCTGCAAGCCTGAGATCGTCATCCAAACTGTGAAGTCAGTCATTGTCATACTGTCTCAACATCTCAAGACATTACCTGTAATCCCAGCTACCCTAAAATGAGAAAGTTTAGTCTTTTTTAATGTTGTGTCTCTTCATACGGATATGCACAGGTACATCTCAAATACTTTTAAAAGATTTATTTTAGTCAAATATTTCAGATAACGAAGCACACAAGTGCAGTGTGATGGTAATGAGCCAACAGATGATGAAAAACCCAACATTCAGTGTGTCAGAAAATTAAAGTATTGTGAAAGAGAAACATTTTGTGTCACACCCTCATCAGCAAATTATCTCAAAGGTTTCCTGAGCCTCTAAATGGTCCCTCAGTCTGTGTCAGTAGAACACCACCAGGGTTGAAGACAGATGTTTGAAAGACATCCAGAAGGCAGGAATTGACAGCCTCCACATCACATAAATCACAAAAGGTCAGAGCTAATGCAGCTGCTGTATCCAAACATATTGATAGAAAGTTGAGTGGAAGAAAAAAGTGTACAGGGATAATCATTCCTAAAGTTAAATCACTCCTGAACCAGAAACAACATTATAAGCATCTTAATCACTACAAGAAATGATATTATTGAAATATTTCTCTCCATGTGTGATGAATTTATTTAATACATGAATTTCACACTCTGAAATGAGTGGAAAAAATATTGAATTATTTTTGGAATATATATCTTTAAGTATATCGTTTTAGCACATTTTCTAATTTTGAGCATAAATATACAAAGATATTTTGTATGTACCTAAAACAGAACTTCCCAAAATGTTTTCCTAAATATGTTTTGCTCAGCAGAATTTGGAAATCTGCAGTCGGCTGTGTTTAGATCAGCTTGTTTAAAACAGCAGCTCACCCAGGTGGTCGTTTAATCTAAACTGTATTCAGGCGGTTCGTCTGTAATGTTTCAGCTGTGAGCTTTAATACCAGCATCATCACTGTTTCCCTTCAGGTTAATGAAGCTTATTCCTGACATGCTTCTGGTAAATCTGAAGCTCATTTTACGCTACATTACAAGTGAAAGGTCACCGCCCGTCTTCTATTATAAATCTCTATTTAAGATGCAGACACTTACACTGAAGGGAGGTTCTTTACAGTTCTGCACCACTTCAGAGCCGCTCGGGTTGGTGTGTGTGTTGTGTGTGTGTGTGTGTGTGTGTGTGTGTGTGTGTGTGTGTGTGTGTGTGTGTGTGTGTGTGAGAGCGTGGCAGCGCCGTCCCCCCTGACCTACCCTCCTTCTGAGTGATTTACAATGACATCAGATAAGCCAAACGGCGTGACTCTTCAGCAGCAAACACGCCGGGAGGGGTGGGAGCATTGATTGGACACATTCTGAGGAGCGTTAAAGTGTTAAAGAGCTGCCAAACTCAATAAATCCAGGCACCACTATCCACGGCTCCTCCACTCCACGAAAACGAATGCCATCTCACCGACTTTCCCTTTTCTAATGCAAATGTTTGGGTGATAAAAAGATCAATGTGCGTGTAATGGCTTATTGAATTTTTTTTGTGTGTGAGATGTGATCAAAGGGTGTTTGGTCAGAAATGAAGAGAAAACTAAAGATAAACAGATTTTTTTTTTTTTTGTTCAGTTTCCCAAACCACATTGCAGACACACACACACACACACACACACACACACACACACACACACACACACACACACAATCCAATAGATGTGACTAAGGCCTCCTAAATTGGCAATTCATTTAGCCAATTTAGCTGTAATGATCATAGAGGTAACGCCAATGCCAAAGATGTCCTCGGAGCCTCTCTGCATTCCCTGGCTGCGTCCGTCTCTCTGCTGTACGACGGCTTCAGGATGGACCGCCGACAGAACTACCGAAATAAAATTCAAGTCAGAAACATGGCGGACTTTGCTCCAAAAAGGAGAGAAGAAAAACAGAAAAGATTTTAAACCACGTTTGGTTACAGGCCTGTCAGCTCGACGATGGCAGCAGTGGCACATCTGCATCTAAATGGCCTGCTGTGCAAAGATGACTCTGAAATGAGAGTCTGCGGTGGATTAGCCTCCCCCCCCTACAAAATGCCCCACTTACTGTCACTGCAGCAGGGTGGGAGTGAGTCTGTTAACCAGAAACCCACGTGACCATTCTGTTTGTCTTCCCAAAACGTTTTCACGAAGAAAAAAAAAATGAACAATTGAGCAAAAAGAGTTGATTGCACATTTTGGTGGCAGATGGCATCATTTGTACGTTTGTGATTTACGACTCTTGATTCTAGTTTTGCTGCAGCAGTGCTGAGCTGTTCTTTGACAGCTGACATTTATAACCCCCTCGTGAGCAAATCAAGTGCTCCAAACTATTTGTTACACAAACCCGCTTCTAGTGCGAGGTATACAAATGCAGTGCAGCTGTGTTTGAGGCTCCTAACCTTTCGCGGTGGAGGATGCTTCTTTCTTAATGTCGCTTGCTGCTGCAACTGCGAAGGACTGAGCATGAAATCCAATTTACTGCAGCTCAGCTTACCCTCAAGTCAGAGGCAGCTATTTCAACCTAGGCGGGGATGGACGGCCGTGGACACACACACACACACACACACACACACACACACACACACACACACACACACACACACACACACACACACACACACACACACACACACACACACACAAACCTCTGGAATGTGAATGAAGCTGGGTGGTTTAGAAAGAGTAACTTATGCGCTCTGGGGTGATAAATGTTGAGTTTTGTTCTGTGTGAGATCGAGGCGGCGAGGAAAGGACAGAGTGAAGATGGGAGCCGAGTGCCGGTGAAGGAAAACGCGTTTGATTCTACACTGCACTTTGTTTTAATGATAGATGCTCTGCACTCCAGCAGCCCAACTTAAATGCCGAGGCTCCCAGGGAACTCGCTCCAGCCATCCTTCGCTGGAAATGTGCTCACAAGATTAGCCAGTCCATTTTCTGATTTTAATGCAAAATTGGTAATTAAAGAAATGTTTCTATTTGCCCCCGAAGGCTTTTTAGCTCCGCTCTCATCATCATTTCTAGATTGTCTTGTTCTTAATATTCCTCCGCTTCTTTTTTTAAAAATTATTATTATATATTTTTTTATCGTTTTCTTGTTCTGAAGCATCATTAGGTTGTAAAAATCGGTCATTCAGAACCTGCAGATGAAAAGCAGGAGCTGGTGTGAGACATAATAACGATATGTTGAGTGGCTGGAATCAACCGAGTGAGAAAAAGGGGAGAGGGGGGATGATGTGGAACGAGCTGGAAAGCATGCAGAGAGAGAGAGAGAGAGAGAGAGAGAGAGAGAGAGAGAGAGAGAGAGAGAGAGAGGAGAGAGAGAGAGGAGGGAGGGAGAGAGCCGCATATTTCGAGGTGAGTCCAAGGTTAGCGGCGCAGGTAAAGCAGGCTGTTAACCTGCAGGTTAATGTACAGAACGGACGCCAGCTGCCTTGAAGGCAGTCCTAGTCCCTGGTGCGTCTTTTTAAAGAACAACATGCAGCGCCGTCGAAGCGGAGAAAGCTGTCCAGTCAACACCTCTGTCTAACCTTTGTCATGTCCACTACACAATGTCATGCATGAACTACTTTGTTTCATGTTGGCTTTGTTCCTCGTGGGCAGATCTGATTTCATATTTCCACTAACGGTGACGTAAACAACCTTTACCACTCTTACAGATTTCTTGTTTCTGAACTTATATATCTTAGATTACAATTTGAATGCTAACCTGAGTGAATGCAGAAGGCAGTTTTCAAACTGTGACTGAATTTATTACAGGGAGGAAATTATTCAAACCTACCGGCTGGGAAAGGTTAATTGCCTTCCTGGTTGAATCATGAATTAATTTTGAATAACATCCAATCATTTTAGCCGAGTTCAATTCCTCTTTCTACACCAAAGAGCCGCCTGACTTTAACCTTTAAACAATGACTGAAATAGAACTTGTCTGAGGAAATTCAGTGACCTAAACTATCACAACCTGCTCTGATCTCGAGAAATTAGATGAGGAACATCTGCTACTATTAATGTTGCCAAAAGGTTACAAAACCTTTTTAAGGCTTTGAGACTGAACCAAATGATCAAGAAAGACGTAATAAGCAAAGTTTACCGAAGGAAATTCTTCGTCTTTCTTACGAACTGCTAAATGCAATGTTTTAAAAAAATGTTTTTTTAAACATTTTTAAAAATGAGTTCTTTATTCAGCTTTTCTCTTTTAAGTTTATTGATTTTCTTACTTCATAGCAAATTATTATTACAAACATTTTACATACAGATAAATAAATAAGCACCTAGAGAAACAGTCTGATCTAAACTTGTTGCAGGTGTTTATGGTTTAGCTGATGGAGTTGTTCTCTGACAATCGAAATGTTGTGAATTTGGTCAGGTTTCTCAAACCTTTGTCTCAAATCAAAATGAGTTCAAGAGAAGAATTGTATTCTTTTTCATCTAATTCTGTAAAATCTGCATCTATAAATTCTTCATCTAGCTGTCAATCTGTTGAGTCTACAACATTTAAAGTGTATTTAAATCTCTGTTGAGATCTGCACTTAAATTCATAGTGAACTCTAAAAACGGACTTCATGAGATATGAGAAACAACTGAAAATTGGAGTCTGGAAAATGGAGCCATTTTGACATTAAATGAGTTGGAACCTTGAACACTTTTAGAGGTCAGGTATAAGTTCAGAACATTTATTATATTTTGGTAAATATGCCGCTCAACCATTAAGTGGTGCGCTTGGCAGGAACCGGTCCTCCTGGATTGCCTGCAGCATCAAACCGTTTTGACAGAAAACACTTAATGAAGGTTGCCAAAAAAAGACGAGGCCTCATAGATGCATTATTGATGGACTTCGTCAGAGGCCATATTTTGTTTAGCTGGAGGCTGTGTGGTTTCCCAATCATTCCAAGATCATTGTGAAACCTACGTCCTCCAAATTCCTGGCATTCCCACTGCAGTACCGCCTGTGCACCGAATTATATAAAAAACAACCATTCTTTCTGCATGCTTAATTTTCCTCTAGTGGAGTATACTTGGTGCTAATGTTGGTGGTGAATAATGAGTTTAAAGGAGGGAAGGGACCCATATCAAATTATATTTAATGGCCTCATAAGACCTTCAGCCATCTGTGTTTATTGTAGTAATGCAGCGTTTTAATTGCATCAGTTTTACTCAGCTCAAGTTGATGGCTTGAACATAAAAAGGCTTGCGTTCGTCTACCACTCTGACAATTTAAAAATGCTGAAACACTCGGAATCTGGGACAGATTTGTTTCTCGGGTTTTTACGTAAAATTTTGCAGGTTAAAGCAAACAGGCGCATCTATTGTCACACAGCCACGTCGAGCAGAAAGAGGATCACCAAAAGCTCTACCGTGTCAACACAACAACCAGCACTCCATTATTGCTTCTTTTGTCAAACAATCCGCACACCTGCTGGGAACAGCAGGGCAGCACTTATCTGTAGATGTGAACCTATAGAAACCGGGGAGTGTAAGCTGGAGAGGTTATACAAGAACGATTCACACAAAAGAAACCGTGTGCAAAAAGAGCAAACAGTAGCCTTGGATAAACAGAGAACACACAATAGCAATAAGCAAACCAGTAAATATATTTTCACTGGAGTGTATTTTTAAAGCTGACCTGGGTATGCATTTTGAGCATGAAGTGTTGAAGCAAGACGAAAAGCTTTGCATACTTTCTAACTAAAAAATGTCAACACTGGTGTCCTCCAGCTACCTTTAACATCCAGACAAGTCAAGACTTGTTGTGTTCAGACATGTCTAAATGTTCAGGCAGTTAAATGAATAAATAAAATCTTCATTACAATTTTCTCAGCCGTCACGCTTGCGTTTGCAAATATAAAACATTAATTTTGCATGACTTGTACTCGAATATTCAGAAGTGACTCAATCCATATTAATTCTGGTCCTAAAAGCGATAAAAAAAGGTGGAGGTTTCCCTCCTGGCTCCAGCAGAGTCGCACCAGCAGCATTTTTTTTCTTCTTGCTGCTTTTACAGGTGTGTAAACATGGCACCACATGACACCTTGTCAGAGTCGGCTTACAAAAAAGGATGTTGACAAGCGTTTTGGGAGTGACAACACAGCGACAGGAGGAACATAAGAAAACGGTCAGCTTCTTCACCCAAAGTCATTTTCACATCCATTTATCCACAAGCAAATTTTTCTGTAAATGGTTAAAAAAAAGGTCATTTATTGTAATAAATTCAATTCATAACTTTGCTTATTGGGCTGCAAATGTAAAGGCAAACAAATCCCTTTCTCTAATTTCCAGTTGATTTCTAGACTCCACTCTTTCTAGAAAACAAGGAAAGGTGACGAGAGGAGAGCAAAATAAGAGTGAATCTAATGTGACAGGAGATGTGCATAAAAAAATTACATCCCTAACACTTTCTCTGAAACAATCCACCCAGCGATCGTTTCCACACCGTTTTATTCAGGAGCGTTGGAGCTCGGTATGCTGCAGCTGTGTGTTTAGTTTTGGGTTGTTCTTGTTGGAAAACGAAGCTCCACCCCAGATTTAACTTTTCTGCAGCTTCTTACAGGTTTTATTCCAGTGTTTCTTCTTCCACAGGTTTCTTGCGTCCTCTTCCCGGCTTGCCTTAAATTGCAGAAAGACCTTGCTATTGCTTTTCTTTAAAAAAATCATTTCTTTCTTGCCCGTCTTTCATGAAGTCAGTTCCTGTTTAGTGACATGAACGTCCCAAAACTTCATCCCCAAGCTTTGGTGTGTTCACCTTTTCTAGCCCAGTCCTTTGGGCTTAACAATTCAGCGGCATGTAAACTGAGATCAAATGACATCCCTTCTATGGACTAACAAGGTAACGGATCGGTAAGAGGCTGCTCTAGATTTAGACTTGTGATATCAGAATTGGCGTAGAATTTTGATACCTGTATGTCGACTCGTCTGTATGTTCGGCGTTTTGAATTGGCCTTCCCTTATCTGACGTATTTGAACTGCTTGTCACGGTTTGCACAAATTTCAAGCTTCCCAGACGCCTGAAATGTTCACCGGTTTGTCAGACATGCAGAGCGGCGGGTGCATTTCAACAAATCAAATGTCAATATTTTTCACCCTTCACCCTTCGTTGCATCGCCTTGGACTAAAGGTCACCCTGTTCGTCAGGACAACATGTACCTGTGATTTATTCAGAGGACATTTACAAGATGAGGACTTATTTGTTTGAAATGCATGTGTGTCTGTGCGCTGGTTGTAAATAAACAAACACAAAGAAACAGATTTTATGCAATCTGTGATGTGTTAATATCTATGTGTGTGTGTGTGTGTGTGGAGAGAGAGAGAGAGAGAGAGAGAGAGAGAGACACTGGTTCAGCAAGCCGTGATGCAAGCAGCGAAGTTTCACATACTGCTGAGTGAGGTCTTTGCATCAGACTGGAGGAAGCCTCGGCTCACTTTTAAATAAATAAAAACCCATGGGTCTGAAATATTCATCATAAAAAAAATCACACAAGAGTTACTAAACTGAGCTTCACTCGTCTCTGCATCAAGGGAGCCAGCTTCGGCACAAATTTCCCAGTCTCAACCTTTTTCATATTTTCCTTTCATCAAAGCAATAGATGGATGAGGAAGGATTAGCGGAACGCAAGGAATGATAAAACGGCGGCGTGAAGAGAGGCGCTCATCCCTCCATCTTTGCAGTCAATGTCATTGATGCTATTTTGGTGCCTGCATCTAACTCTAAAAGGAAAATAATACGGACTTCCACCTACCCACGTTGTCAGGTTCACGAGTTTGTCTGTTCAGTGTTTATAATACACGCAGAGTTAAAGCCTCCGCACCGGGAAGGGGATTACCGCGAGCTGGAGCTTAAAGCCAGATCACAGGAAGACCCGAGTGGGGCTGAGAATAAAGCAAATATTTAGTCAGCGAACACCTACGCGGAACAAGGTCACTGCAGTTAATCAAATTTACCGAGAAGCTACACGTCGGACTCATTATTACTATTATTATGTTTATTAATACACTGACGAGATGAGTGGAAGAGAATTGCTCCACTGTGATCTCAGTGATATGGATTATAAATTAGAGATGCTACTGGTTCACACTGAATGCAATGAAGAGGACAATCATGATAAATTCTGTTACACAAAACCCAGCTTATCTGCATTCATATGTGTATAATGTTAAATTGCTTCCCTCTTTATCGCAAGTTATATTTTCATGTTTCCATGTGTAGACAGTGAATGTAATGTTTACATGACTCTGTAGAAATATCAGGTTTTGTGACATATCAAACCAAAATCAGCCAATAAAGTTACTATAATTCAACACAAATGTGTTGCTGAGAAAAATGGGAAAAATAAAAGCTGCAATCACCTGGTTGCCTTAGAAAACACTTGGATTAAATCAATTTTAGATGAACTTTCAGCTTTCCAGATGCGATTTCCCCAACATTTTCTCATTTGCATCCTTTACTTATTTTGAAAAATGTGACTTTTTTTAACTTTGCGTGTTAAAAAAAGTAAAAAAAAACATGTTGTTTTGTTAACATGTTGTTTTGTTAACATGTTGTTAACAAAACAACATGTTAAGTGTTGTTTTGATTCCTTCATGAATGTTTGAGGAATCCCAGACCAACTTGGGATGAGAGTTTAAAACTCTGATTAAAGTCATCTTGAGTTCAAATCATAATTATGTAAATCATTCAGAAAATATATTCAAGGAGCCTAAGAATTATTTTGGAAGTTGGAGTTAGTAAATGTTGCTCTGTGCAAACAGAGAGTCTGCATAAGGCAACATTAGATTATTTAATGGTATTACTTTAGTTATTACTGTAGTAATTGAGTTGTATTTGCACAAAAATATGCATTAAAAATTGCATCTGCACTGTCATGGGATTGTGTTCTTGACTCAATATTTAAAAGATTCTCCCCAAAAGTATATATATCTATATAGATATAGATATAGATATCTATATATATCTATATAGATATAGGGTTTTATATATATATATATATATATATATATATATATATATATATATATATATATATATATATATATATATATAAACTGTATATATATACATATATATACTAAAAAAATATGAAAGAGTTAAAATGACCCACCATACTTTCTGTGTTACAAACACAAACTTGTGTATATATATACATATATATACTAAAAAAATATGAAAGAGTTAAAATGACCCACCATACTTTCTGTGTTACAAACACAAACTTGTGTGATTTTTCAAACTGTGTTTATATATATATATATATATATATATATACTGTGTTTATATATATATATATATATATATATATATTATATATATATATATATAAACACAGTTTGAAAAATCACACAAGTTTGTGTTTGTAACACAGAAAGTATGGTGGGTCATTTTAACTCTTTCATATTTTATTAGTTTCAGTAACGTTTTCACCCTTTTTCACAAATAATTATGTTCCACTCATTGTCTACTGTAACACCATTATTTATATCCATCCATCCATCCATTTTCTTCCGCTTATCCGGAGTCGGGTCGCGGGGGCAGCAGCTTCCATTATTTATATAACGATAGTAAATACTGGTTAAACAGCAGAACTTCACATAACATTGTTATGGATTCATAAGGGTTCATAATCTGACACATTTTATGAGATTCCGATGGGAATCAGAATTAAAATGTTTTAATCTGAAGTTTAAAACTTCAGATTAAAAGAAACAGCTGAATAAAATTCTGTTTTTGCGTTTTAAGTAGCATCTATCTCCATATTTAATAGATGTTATGAACACATTCCCAGATGCATCATGGTTTAAAAACATGGGTATGAAATGGTTGGTTTAAGCTGCAAAATGAAAACAGGAAGTAGAATGTCATTGATGACCCTATTGACATTTCTTCATGCCTAATTAAAATGTGATGCTGATGTTCAACGGTGTGACGGGGATCAAAAAATAAAAATGTATGACGGCTGACAGGAAGTGAGGCTGCATGTCATCATTTAACCTCCTTTCATCAACAATCTTCATTTGAGTCCTTGCTAATTAAACGTGACACATCGACTGTCCGTGTGACTACTGAGGTAACATTTTCTTCAAGATTTTATGAGGTTAGCAGCCAATCTTGCCTAAAAATGTCTGACTTCAACGTGTTTCTTCTGCAGAAAAAGTCTGATTCTTCACTCGTACTTTGCTGAAGCAGATTTTCATTCACATTCAACTTTTATTCTTCTTAAGATATTGGCAGCACATTTCCCACGTTTCACACAGAGTGAACATCTCTTGTCCTCTTCACTCATAGTTGATTTGTTGGTTTTAGATTTAAGTCAATCCAAAACCTAGGGTCAATTTGTGACCTCACTCTGAAACTTTTGTTTGCACCAGTTAAGTAATTACATTACCTTCAGCTAATAAAACGTTGCATACATCAAACACGACTTATAGGAAGTCTGACTTTGTAATTTGATTCCATCTCCTTTAGGAGCGCCTGATCTTTACAAAATGTCATCTCAACAATGCTGCTCCATGATGCCTTTAATAACCGTTCTCAGAAGCGTTGGATTGAGAAGTAGTTTGTATCATAAGCTCAGCTAATTGCTGCTGCCGCTAGTCTGGAGGAGCTGAGTTGAGAGGCTCTGTGAGGTCGAAGCTCGGCTGGAGACTGCAACTCCAATGAGGAGATTTGTGGAAATAAACAGCACTTTGTGAGAGTAAGTGTTTAAGCACCCTGAATGTTTGTCATAGAAAACACCAGGTATGTTTTTTGATGAAGAAATAACATTAAAACATAATATAAACATGATATTTCATATGACATCCCTCTTTCAATGGCCTCGTTATGTCCAAAAAATGTGACGTTCTTGACATGAAGACCCACAGGAAACGGGTTTCTAGTTACAGCTCCATATGTGGTAACATAAGGAAACCGTTTCACAGCAGGGTTAGGCGTTAAAATGTGAAACAGCTCATTTCATTCGTCAAAAGTGAAAAACGAACAAAAGAGATAACTCAGAAAAAGAGCATGTTGCGGAAATGAACCTATTTGGTGCACATTTGGAAAAACTAAATTTGGTGTAATGCCAGTTTTAATAGGTTTAATAGGTTTGATGTGTTTTGATCACAAGAGAAACTTCAGATTATAACCCAACCTATAAAAAGACCAATGGCCACATTCACCAAAGACTCCACAATCTTGAAACCATGCAGTTCATAGAAGGTAAAAATTCCTAAAATTGTTGTAGAACAAGCTGGATAAAATGGCCAAAACTTTAATTAACCATTCTGAAGGAAAGCTGTGTGCCAGCGAGAAGCCAGTCAATCAGATCAATAGCGGCAAAAAGAAGCAGGAGCTCTGAAATGCGGTCTTACCCAGGATCATCCTGAATCCTTCCACTTCTGTTTCCCACGTTGTCTTCCCGTTTCACTCCTCCACTCCTCAGTCTGCTAAAGGGATGACTCAAATCTTTGGAGCCCTACATCTCTGACTCGTACAACTCAAGGTGGAAAAACCCAATCACCATCACAACTTTCACTTTTTCTAGCCCCTAACCTCGTTCCCCTCTTCGTCCTCCTCGTCCTTGCAAGAAGCTCGCTCTGCCTGTGATCTCGACACCCGGCTCAGCCAGCTGTTGACAGAGGAGGAAACCCAGCAGCCTGAGCTGCAACACAACATGCACTCAAGCTGCTGCAAGGAAGTCTGTAATTTATTCTCTGTGATGCAGGAGGAACATCAGAGACACGGCGGCTCGGCTCACAGGAGGAACCTCTGCACTACAGCATGCCTCTCTCTGTCTCTCCCTCATATTTTGGGGTTGGGTATAACCTAAAGGCACCTTGCATTCCCGAGCTACGATTGGCTGGAGGTGCAGCCAATGAGACGAGCCAGAGCAGAGCATTTGCTTGTGGTGTTTGAATCAGGAGGCAGAGTGATAATGCGGCTGTCATTTCTGCTCTCTTTTTCTCTCTGTCACCGTTTCTTTGCTGTTTACTACCGGTCATTTTTCACTCATGCGTCCTTGTCTCGCTGCACACCCATCCTCCTTTCACTTGTCTCTCAGGTGCATTAAAGCCGGCTCTGACAACATCCTCTCTCTCTATATATAATCCTGGATGTTTCCACTGGTGTCCACCTGTCTTTAGACTTTTAGGTTGCAGGCATATTCTTCTCCCCCCCCAACAAAAAATAAAAAAGAAAAGAAAACGTTGACAGAGTTCACTGAAAGCTGTGTGAGGAGAGCAAAAAAGGGAGACAGACACAAAGGTGCAACGCAGACTGACAGCTTCAGAGACTCAATGAAACATTGTGTGGAGGTGAGGAGAGATTGAGGTTAATGCGAACTGACTCCTGCATGGACGTTTTGGGCGAGGAAACGTGGAAGATGTGGTGAAACAGCAGCATGAAGAGAAATGCTGACAGCTGCTTGACAGTCATAGGCAAAGGCTGCCGAAAGAGCTCAAATAGTCTCTGCATGCACATCTTTTGCAACGTAAAGCAGAACAATGCAGCCTAATAAAAGCACAATTCTGTGCCAATGGATGTTTAAGGGTTTTATAAACCACATTAGAGTGTCACAAAAGCCTGAGCTTCAAGTAATATAAGAGTTGACAGCAAGTATGTTCATAAAATAAAGAGGCAGTGCCAAAAGAATTTGGTCACATTATAACTACTTTATTATAAGCAAACACAAATTAATTCATATTTTTCACATCCCTAAGTACAAACGCTAACGTCACCTTGTTTGTAAATATAGCCACTTGTGTGTAATTTAATCTCAGTATGAAGTTATTCTTTAAACACCTCAGAAGCTCGTTAGTAAACATCAGTGAACGAGCATCGTTAAGAAGACAGAAGTATAACAGAGGACAGAGATGAAGTAGTGGAGAAATTTAAATCAGAATTAGAGTTTAAAATAGTTTCCCAAGCTTTTATGATCTCAAAGCACAGTTCAATACATCATCTGAAAGAGCCTGACAGAAAACCAAAGACGTGTCTGTCCACTTGAACCGACAGGCTGGGGAGAGGCAGCATCAATCAGAGAATCAACCACGAGGTCCGGGATACGTCTGCAGCTGAGCCAGATTTATTCAGAAGCATTTTTAAAACAACAAAACTGACCAAAGTGCTGAACAGACTTCATATGCAAACAGCAAACTGAGACTGAAAATGTATTTCGTAGAAGATTTGCAGTCATGTTGGACACATCGTCCCCTCTGTGAAATGTTGGCGGCGGCATCATGCTGTGGGAATGCTCATCTTCAGTAGAGACAACAAAATACAGAGCAATCCTACAATAATCTGTCCTGTAGGAATTTACAGCCAGAGTTACAAATGGAGCACCGCAGCTGAAGAAAGGTTGAAATATTGGTTCAGTGAGACTGAATATTAAAGCTGCAGTTTGTAACTTTTGCAAAAGAATTTTAATTTAAACTGTCACCACTTTGTGACAGTATAAAATGAGAGAGATAATCTCCTCCCCTATGCAACTATTGCAGGCTGCACCGGTCAAAAACAACCAATCAGAGTCAGTGGGAGGGCCTTAGGGCTGTCAATCATCCTCCTGTATGATTCTAAATGAGCTAAAGGTGGAAAAACAACTTACTCTGACAGGAAAACTGATAGCTGCCTATGCTAACTAGCCTTAGCATTTCTGGCAAACTATGTTGTGGTGAACCAGTTTAGCTTAGCAAAGAGCAAGCCGGATGAGCTGAGCATGAGGATGATTTACAGCGCTAAAGCCCTCCTCGTCTCTCTGATTGGTTGTTCCTGACTCAGTGGTGTTTTTCTGCAGTTAGTACTGGGAGGACTGCGAGAAGGCAGAGGAGCTAGATCTTTTACAAAATGTCTGTTTTATATTACACTATCACCAAATAATGATAATTTTAACAAATATGTACAAAATACATATATTTTTAATAAAAGTTACGAACTGCAGCTTTAATTCTTTTTTTATATATATATATTTTTCTCCCAGCTCACAGTTATACACTACTTTGTGTTTTTGTGTCATATAAATCAGATTTAAAAAACCCTTTTCTGTGAATGAGGACATCCAAAAGGCCTGCAGCAGCTCGACGTCAGCCCATCTGTTCAAGCCTGAGACGGCGCTCATGACTGATAAGGTTTCCTCATTAGTAGAGTCGACCTGCATAATGCAGACAGGTGTATTGTTGTAGCCAATAGGCCAGGTGCTAATGTGGCTGTCAGAGGGTGCAGGGTCAGACGCAGCATGACTTTAATGGATGTCGCCATGGGAGGATGAAACCAGACCACTGGGCTCATGTTGCAAACCTACCTCCATGTCTGCCGGAGAGTTTGGGGGTTGCTCCATTGGGGATTTATAGCAAAGTTTTAAGATGTTTACAAGGCTGTTAATTATAAAAATTTATTGCAAGCCTTTAATTTACACAGCTCACGACACTGTGGTCTTTGAAGCTCTAAGCTTTTATTATTCAAATATATGCGAAGGAAAAAGTCATGGTCTGAGGGCGTCATCAAAGTCTTAATGAAAGTCTTGTCATTTTCTGGAGCTCACATCGTGTGTTCCTCAAGACGACTTGAGCTTTTAAAAATACAGAAATATTATCAAGATATATGTCCGTCATTGTGTCTAAATTTTAGAGTACAGTTTAAGAAGAAATTGAGGAAACATTAAATCAGTAAAACAGCTGGTTCGTTACATAACTCAAGAAGAAGAAAAGGAAAAAGTTTCATTTATAAAGCAGTTTTTCAGCAACCTGGACATTTAAAGTGCATGGCATGAATTAGAAGAGAAGCAAAAACAACCCATGCACAATAACAAAAAAACAAGCACAACAAAAGAAAAACTACACTTTAAAATGTTCCAGTTGCTAGTCTGAAAGTCTTGGGAGCCATCTAGATGTTTTATAGGTAATTGCGAAGTTTTGTTGTTCCCATTTTTTTTATTAAGAATCATGAACTCTGACCTTGTGACCTCCTGGGCGAATTGTTGTTACACTCTAGGAGTAATTTTGGTTGGCTGTGCATTTCTGGGAAGATTCATTACTTTTCCAGGATTTCTCTATTTGAGGTGAATGGATCCACTTTTCTTTCAATCCCAAAGCGTCTGGAATATATTTTTTAACACTTTATAGACTAATATGATGTTAGTAACTTTATTTTTCTTGAACCTCATCTTCTTCATGTACATGTGTATGATTCCTTAATAAATGAAATAATTTTGAAACTGCTTTTGTATTATTTGTCAGAATATATTTAGACAAATAAGCAGAAACATAAGAAGTTGGTAACGGAGCAAATACTTCTTTATAGCATTCATTATGTCTGAACATTGTTGTGTGTTCTCAAACTGGTAGATATGAGGGATCGCACACAAAAAAATGCCAAAGAAAAAAAAACATATTGAGTTGAGAAAAACATCCAACATGTTGAGTCCAAACATTTTGAGTCACAGTGTAATGACTAATTTTTGGCTGTGAGCTGTGCAGCCAGGATTACTTTATTGTGACCTCTGCCATCCTCTCACTCCCTCAAACTGCCCCAAGAGGCCATAACTGTGTCGACAGCCTTGTTAAACTAAAATTAGCTTCAGCCGCTAGCAGAGAGTCCAGATGAGAGTCCTGCCAAAGCTAAATGATGTCTTCATTCGATGTGTAACTCCCAAGGAAATAGCTTTAAGCATGTGTTATAATCGGCTACCAACAGGTTAAAGTGCTTTAATTTGAGGAGACGAAAGGATTGTGCTTTACTTTTATCATCTACCAGGCAGTTTAGATTCAGTCTCTATGATTTGTTTCTTTAGCAAAGTAAACTGATTCACAATTTCCCATGGGATTTAGTTTTTTGATGCTAAAGTGATAATTTGTGTGTCTCATGTTGTTACACATATAACAAATTGTTCAGTTCAGGAGAGTTGTTTTGATATGTAGAAAATATATCTATAAGTTTATCACCTTATAAGTGCATAGAAACAAAAAAGCACTGTAGAAGTTATGACAACTAGATGCATTAAAAAGATTATATCCAAACCCCAAGGTATTCAAATACTAACAGACTTAAGTCTAAGTAATCCATAGATACATGCTGCTTAGATATATTTATTTTTACCAATATGCCTTGTCTGAATGGAAAGCATCTTGTAGATATAAAGTAAGTGGAAGGAGCTAAGAATTATGGTGATGGTATGGAGGTATTCACACCTCAAACACTTGGAGGTCATTGTCAAATAATTAATGGAAACAATCAATTAAAAAAGCTCCAGAGAAAAGTATAAGATGGCTTCTGTTGCTGATTATCAAGAAACATGTACATAATGTAAATAAAAACAATAAGTGATACCCTTTTTTGTTGTGCAGTGTTATTGTGAATTTTATTTACATCGACTTTAAATTTCTTAAAGAATAAACTAATTAAGCTCTGACTACCTGCCTAGTTTATTTAAGTTGGATCAACATTATTAGCTTTTTTCTTCTTTTTCTCTTTCCTTTGGTTTGTTATTTTCTTTTAAATGATGTAAAGCACTTTGTATTGACTTGTTGCTGAAAATGTGCTATATAAATAAAATTATCTTTACCATCCCATTCTAAAAAATCTTCTGATTAAATTATTTTACTTTGATACATGAAATCACATTAATAGCAGGTAACAAAACTGACATTAAAATCTTAAGTTACTCTTAAGGTTTCCATATTTTAGTTCTAAAATCTTTTCTTAGCTCTGCGTCACCAGACATCTTTTCATCAACAGGATGAAAACACACAGACTGAAATTCGTGTTGTTTTGGTGATTTCAGCTACATGTCGTCCTCAGGCAGAATGCAATCACTGAATAGCAGTTTTATTGACTTTTTGCTTCCACCACCTGGGGCTCTGTATGTGTGCATGATGTTTCTGTTGTAAAGCTGCAGGAGGCACAGCGTGAATGTCAGGAAATACAATAGCTGAAATAATATTCATACTTCTTCATGTTCTTCACAGTCTGTGGAATTTCAGTGGATTGTATTGAGAGTTTCTGTGATAAACCAACACAAAAAACATCTATTTTTAAAAGGGAAGTATGATTAAATTTCCCCCTCCCCCAGATAATGTCCATTCATTTGCTGTAAGCTTTTTTGAGTAAATATTTTGCAGAACCACCTTTTGCTGCCATTTCAGTGAGAATCTTTTTGGGTTTTTCTCTCCACCAGGTCTACAGATCTAAACACTAACCAATATTCTTGTCCAATATTTTCTCAAAATAACTCAAGCTCAGACAGAATGGCTGAAGAGAGTCAGCGCACATCACTTTTCAAGTCTCGCAACAGATTCAGTGCAGGTCTGGACTTTGGCAGGCCCATTATAGCACATTTGATTCAAACTGTTTGTGGTTCGATATTCTCTGACCGTCCTCCCTGATCCTGGTGAAGAAACGCATCCTCTCAGCATGACTCTGCTGCCACCAATTTACACCGCAGAGCCAATCGTTGTGTACAGATGAAACTTGCCTCCCTGAATCCCCCTCCTTCTCTCCATCATTTACTGCATCAAACCCGCTGGCCAGAACAGGATTAAGGGGACAGACGTGTGTTACACGCCGATGTTTGCTGACGACTGCCCGAACTTTCATCAAAGCATAAAAACCCTCACAGCCTCGTGTTATGCCACTTGCTCTTTGGTTCTGCTCAGAAAAAAGTCAGCTATGAGAGGAGCCCAGCTGATGCAGCCTCTCAGCTCTTTTTAAAGTGATCAAAGGACAGGTACTGCTACCTGGAGGTGCTTTCTTAGTCTTACCTGAGCCCCACATCTGCTGCCTCAGTTCCCCACGTTGTTCAGACTGATTTAGATCCGTTCTCCGTAGCTCCAGAACTCAGCGCTTCAGCCGGCATAAAGTAGTACGGATACGTCCGCGTAGAGTGGAGAAAAGAAAGTATTCTCAGGTTATTTTGGGTGGATAAATCATGTAGCACTCAGCCACATGAATGCAGATCTTCCACCAGTCGGCTGGAGAGTGTGGAGGGAAACACTGTGTGCAGGCAGCCACATGCCTTCAGTGAAGCCGCATCAAACAACAAGCATCTGCATGTTCATCTTCCTTTCACACAATTTATCCTCCTTCCTTAAGTTTGTCTCAAAGCCTCTTAAGAGTCTGTATTTCCCTCTCATTTTCCCTTCATGCTGTCACCTCCTTCCTAGGATTGAAGGAAACAAGTGCACAAGATTCCAGGCTAATTCTGCTTCTTAGGACAGGGGAACCTAATATGTGAGGACAACTGTGGAAGGGGGGAGATACAGGCAGAGCGAGAGAGAGGGAATGTAAGGGGAAGGAGGGGCTGAACGGAGGAGGGAAAACCCAGCAATGGATGGCAGATCAAAGAAAATAGGGATTGCAGACTGGGTGCAGGAGGGATGTTGAGTCACTGAAACTAGACTTACAGATTCCAGTTGAAGAAGGAAATGCAAAAATGACTTGGTGGACACAAAGATGAACTGCAGGCTGTAATTCTTCTATGAGTTTCCAGGCAAATTCTGCAGCCTAACAAGATTTTATCATCTGATTTAATGAATTTTTAGTGACTGAAAAGGTGAGGAGACTTTCTTCAGGACCATACAGGATTTACTAAATGGAAACATGGAGCACAGGATCAGCACACGAAGCTGGACTGTAAGCGAAACTAGCACACATAAAGCAACGCTGAAAATTAAATGCACAACTTTGACATTAAGACAGTGCCCCACAAACCGTGTAAACCTGATACTGTGGGAGTTCTCCGTCCCCACATGTCAATTCCTCCTCGCTGCCAGTTAAGGTGTAGATTCAGATCAGATATCTGAAATGTGCTTGCATGTGTCATTTTAAAGAGGTAGGCAAGGAGAGAGTGAAGGAGCAGAAGACGAGCGCTGAGGTGAAATGGTGCAACGTCGAGTAAATGTCAGTCTAATTTGGATACACAGGACGGCCTCAGCTCCTCTCTGCTTTGACACAAAGTGGGAAATAAATGTGTGGTTGGGTTAAATCTTACAGAAATATAAACATGTAACAGTGGCCTTTTGTGTAAATGGTGATAATTGTCCTGCTGGATATGCTGGGCTCCCATTGCACTTTTAACGATGCATCCATTCAAACTCATATGCCCCTTTTATTTCAGGCACACACCCTGACTTTTATTCCATTTGAATAATGCGAACTCCCAGAAAACAGATGCACCAGCTCCGTCTGGCAACGTGCCGCGTAGAGGTTAGGTTCAGGGACAGCCAGGAAGGACGGCGAACTGGAGCAGTAAGCACATTTCATCAGGGGACACAGTTACACACTAACACACAGACACACAAAGAAATGTCTCCATCACTTAAAACTAATTGCACACACTTGCATACATTTCCTAGAGCCTTACCCAACCACTAGCATAAACAGCTCTATCTCTCAACCACATCTTACTGTAATGTTCCATGAACCAATTTTTTCTGTCTAAAACGGAGAAGGGCTTAAAATAGGCCTGTAAACATGTTTATGTCCTGACACCATTGTTGGTGTAAAGACAGCTGACCATGCTGCTCTCTCCAAACAATTTGGTCTCTCGCTCAGTCATAAAACTTTTACATGAATACTCAACATTACATCTGCAAGGCTTTGCAGGACGCTATTCCTCTGTGTCTCTGATCTATATGTGGCCCGGTAGTGTTTACGCCCTTCAAATGCAGAGCCGTGACATAACTTCTGACATACTGTATATATGACAGCTGAATACATAAAGGATGCTGATAAAACTTTATTATTCTGTCTACTTTGTAGACAATATAAGGCTGATATGTGTAGATCAGCCTTATATTGATTATATTATATTGATGCATAGTTCATATAAAACAGGTTATTAAGGTGATTTGAATAAATGTCCCTTTACATGGACTTTTATTTATCTAAACTAACAAATTATCTTCTTAGAAAATGCGAAGACATGCTGGATATTTTAAAACAGAGTGACTGTCACTTATTGTAGCTGTTGTTTTAAGAGTCGCTGAAAAATTGTGAATCTTCCCACAATATAATTCTAATAATTATCTGTCTAACTGTTTTACATTTGATAAATCTTAATTAAGAGTTCACAAACAGTTCCATAACTTTTAATTAATTGCTCATTAGGTTTAGGCAGATGCTTTTGTTACTGGGAGAACCAGATGTGCTGCAGTGCTATTTTCTTTTTTGTTTTCTCCTTTAATCACAAGATTACAGATACAAAGATTTTGGTAACGTCTCTGAAACAGAAGATGCCCTTTGAAGCTTCTGTAAAGTCCAATACGTTTTCTGTAAGAACAGAAAAATGTATTCACTTATTTTTTTATCTAAAAGATTAGTTTCTTCATTTCCACTGAGTGATATTTCATAAATTTGAAAAGGGAATGAGAAATGAAATGAAAACTGATCTAATTAAGATTGACTTTCAAAGTTCACTGACTTTATTATCACCCCTGCAGGGAAATTTGTCTCGCTACCGGAAGAAATCATAGAATATTGCAGGAAAACCAAACAGTTTAGAGTAAAAAGCATTTTAACTTTATGTAATCAAGGATTTACGGTATTAATGACACGAAGGTCTGATTCCTAATTATTTATTTCAGTAAGAGACAAAAACACAAAGCTGATGTCTAGTTATTGTCATGTTGTGTTCTTGTTGAGTGGACCCAAATACAACAGCCGGAAGTGTCGAGTATTAATTTAAACAAACTTACAAAAAATTAACTTATAAAAATTACAAGGAGCCAGGGCAGAACACGGGGTAGAGCAGGGAAAGTAGAGATGGGAGGAACCAGCAAGGAGTGACTGAGAAAGAGGTGCTTAAGTACTGGGAGCTTGAATGCTGAAACAATGAACCTAGACTGATTAGTTAATGTGTTGTAGGTGTGAGGGGAGAGAAATCAGAAAGCAAAGTGAGGAGAGGGAGAGAAAGTGGCACATGGAGACGAGGGAGATTACACAAGAGACTAGAAAATTAATCTAGCAGTAAAGCAAACTAAACATAATAAAACTAGAGTTGCTAAGAAAGGACTGAACTAAAGAAAACGGGAACAAGATTGATCTAACCAAAATAACAAACTAGCACAATAATAATGAAACTATAATAAAATCAAACTACTAAAAAAAACAATATCCTAGCAATTTTAGTTAAGCCATTGTAGATTAAATAACATTTCATGCCTAGAGCTGCTTTACATTTCCAATATTAATATTTGCTGAATATTAACCCAGGGGTTAATATTTAAAGCTAATTATTTCATTTTATTTATGTTGTCGGTAACAATGTGCAAAAATAAAACTGTTTCTTTGAACATAGCTTTTCAAGGCGATAAAAATACAAAAAATTTGAAGAGGGGCCGCTTTTAGCTCAGACTGCCACTGATCTAAAGTCCATCAAAATATTTTCAGGGGACTCTGGAGTAAAGAAGACTCAAATCCTTTACCCATAAACCTTTAAGTATTAACCATTATATTTCTGTATCTCTCATTTTCTAATAGAAAATGTTAAAAATGCAACTACAAACCCAAAATTCAACAACTTTATTTTTACAAAAGGCACAGTGTATTCTTGAATAACCAAATTATTACATTTGTCTCCAGCATCTCTCATTGGTTATCAACTACAGATGACCCGTTCTCCCTCAAACTGTGGCTGATTTTTCTGAAAGTACATTGAGGCTCCTGAAAAGAACCGCCTGGTTACTCTCATCCCTTTTTTCCACGTCAAGGATAAAAGTGCCGACTACATCCCTCTGTCCCTGGTAGCCCTTGCGCATCACTGCTGCCTTTGAAGATTTAATCAGTCAGATTTCCTTGATTAATCTCGCTTCATGTACTTTCACAGTAAATAATTACAGATATGATTGCTCGCAGGATAGAGAAGGCAGCATGGAGATTTCTCATGAAGCGAAGTCCCCAGGTATCTTCATTAGCCTGATTATTCCGATCCAAACAAACTCCATCAGCCAGTTTACATGCAAATAGGTTAATTTCATTCCAAAATCCCCCCTCGCTCTGCAGCCATGTGGTGTTTAAAAGATTATTTCCCACCAAATGTGTCTTTTTTTTTTAATCTGTGTTTGTGTGAATATGTTTCTGGAGATATAAAAACATCTTACTGGAATACTTAATTTGCACATTTAGATTTTTCAGCTGATCATGTTTAATAGATGATACACCATGTATATACCTCAATGTTCTCAGAAGGAGACGTCAAAGCTTCAGGAAGTGGTCTAACAGTGACACCTAGTGGTCAAACTCCCAAACTACTCTGCATTTACAGCACTCACCACTTGGTGGCGGTCTTCCTCTTTGTTCGACAACTACCCTTCTTAACTTCGTTCCCCCTCCGGTGTTTTTATGAAATAAAACTGTCGCTCTATCAGACACTGCAGTGCTGCGCCTCAGGAAACAGCGCTGACTGCCCCTCTTCATCAGGATTAGTGAATTAATGGAAACGTTCAGACACTGAGCCCTGATCATCAGCTTAGCTGTGTTTTATCCCAAACAGCACATCCGGCAGCGTCAGCATGTAAGATGAACATGATGCCAGACAAACCTGTGCAGACCGCGACAAACGCAGGAAGCACTTTTTTAAATAATTGGTGGCACAGGTGCTGGTGTCCATAAAAACCCTGAAAAATTCATATAATTGAAGCACTCTTATTCTTTTAGATCAGATTTTTTTTATTTACTTTTTAAAAAAGGAATATGTTACAATTTGTTTCTAATGAAGAAAATTTTGATCTGACAGGTTTGGTTCTTTTAGGCACTAATTAGTCTGGATGAGGGCCCATATTTAACCATGCAGAGTGAACAGGATGGTAAGAGATGCATTGCTAGAATGTTAGCAAACTGCAGCAAAGACATGATCTGGAACAAAAAAAACAGGAAAAAGAGGAACAAATTGACTGGAAACAGCAAAGCAACAGATGCACAGTAAAAACGGACATAGAGGACAATGACAATGGTCAACGAGGAGAGATTTATGAGGAGAATGTAGAGCAGCTGATGAAAGGATACGAGCAATAAAGATCTTCAGTGCAACCAAAACATTTTATGTTCTTTCATCTGTGTTAGATGTCAGTGGTCGATAAAGGTTTATTGGGGCTCCAGCTGATTCTTTGTCTTCTTCTTTTTTAAAAAAAAAGTTTTCTGCTCTAAAGACGGCGCTTTATCAAATCCATCATTTATCATGTGAGAGCTAAACGTCTGTGAGTGTCTGCATGTCCGTTGACCGGAGAGATGCCCTTCTTTTGTTATTCATCCGCTCCCTTCATCACAGTCCCTGCTTTTTTCTGCTTTGCAAATACACTCTTACACACAGAGGCTTATACTAATCCTTGTGAAAACAAAGCGATATATTTCTCCCCCACACGGATCAGGAGTGGGATGTTCATCAGTGTGTTTATCGGGATTAGGAAAATGTCTCCCATAATGCAACCTCTGACATCATACTTACAAATATCTGATCTAAAATGATGAGCTGCTGCAACCCTGCGCAGAAATACAAAGTAAGTGATGAGGAAAAAGTAACGATGCAATGAGTGACCATTCTCACCATTGAGCCCTGACCCGGTGTGGCCTTGTGACCTCTTTCATTGACCTCTCGGTGGGTGGTCATTGATACTGACCGACACCACCGCTCTCAGATCAGATCTGTTATTTCTGTCGTTCCTTTTTACGTTTTCCTCTTTTTCTCTTGGCTCCAGCACCGACTCTCTCTGTGTGAAGTCAATTGTATTCATGTGAGTATTTAGTTTGTGGTCCGATGTCAGGGCGGGATTACGCTGACCCGGAGCCGGTGAGGAGAAAAGTCTGCACAGGCGGGTAGACACGTTAATCATAAAATCTTTATCTTACAATCCAGCCTCACGCATCCAGGCTTCATTAAGAGACAACCCTGGGATTAGGGCAGCTAAACCACAGAGCTGCAGAGAAAAATGAGAGAGGGATATATCTCTGTCTGTCTGTCTGTCTGTCTTTGCTGTTTTCATCCTGGATTATGGTTGGACACTCCCAAGTCATTTGACTCCCTCCATGTCCTTGTATGAATGTGTGAATATTCATAAGTAAGTAACAGTGAGATTTGTCACGTAAGTATTTTGAGTTATGACTAAAAAGCACTGCACAGGTTGCAGTTTTTCTCAGTCGCCTTGATGAACTTCTCATGAGTTGAAATTCTCAAAACTACTTGTTCAGTCTTCAAATCTTTTTGTCACCTGTGAACATCAAAAATTAAGTTTCTCATTCTTTCAACAAGTTTCAAATTTTTTTTATATCCACGTGCATGAAAATGTAAAATTCTCTGCTTTCTCCTACATTTTCAATTGCAGAAATCATGTTGATCAAAATTCATGTAGGTCTCTGTTGATAGTCTCAACCTCCACAACATTTAATCAAATGTTTGCCGTATAAATCTTAACATGGAAACAGAATGAACAAGTTGTCACAATATGCCAAGCATGTCAAGCATTTTTCTGTACATTCAATTAGACTTTTTTCTAAATATGTCTTGAATTGGTAAATTACTGCCAAGTGAATCCTAAATTTCTCTTGTGTAGGTAAATATGTGAATCATTTAATCAACCAATGATCAACCAGTTTTCTGAATTAGCTCAAAGTAAGTCTGATGAAACATAAACTGGCAAGCAAATAATATAAAGTCAGAGCAAAACAGATAAGTAGATCTTCTAAAGCCCAAATATGGCAGAGATTATTGTGTGCATGTCTACCCATGGAAGATCCAGAGTTGAAAAATGTTTCAAAAATATTTTAATGATGCATTTTCCAAATAGAAACAAGAGTGAATAAGTCTAATACATAACACAAATACAATGCAAAATGGCTGCTTTGTCAACCTGAGAATTGTATGCTTTACTTCTTCAAGTATCCACAAAAAAAATCAAGAACATCATGTTGAGAAATTTACCTATTGATGTGTTTTAGTGCAAAACATCAAAACAGAACACAAAAAAGGAAACGGGACACAAAAACAGCTTGATAGGATCAACTAAGCAAACAAATAAAAGCATTGACAAAACATATGCAAGTAAAAAACAAACTTCATATACACGGAATTAAATTAAAGAATAAATAAACGTACTTTATGCAGCAGGTCTCGTGTCACCAAACAAAAATTAGAAGTGCTTACTGTTCAGTACCAGAACATCTGGTCAAAATGGCTGAAGCATCACCTGAGGACCTGAGCACTCCTTTGATCATTTGGTAATCAGTTTGGGAGATACTGTATTGGTTTCAGTCTAGTATTTTCTATTTATACTTAGCAGTGCTAATCTACTGTGCAAACGCACCTTGTGTTTGTAAAAACCTAAAATTATTCTAGCAGTTCTCCATGAAGAGATCAGTCAGTCTTAAATGTGACTTATTATGCTTCCTTGAACAGGATGAGAAAGGTCTATGAGTTATAGAAAATATGTTCATCACATGTTCTGAACAAAATTATTCTTAGGTAATGAAACTTTAGTCTGCCTTGTTCTGATTACACTCACACGTAAAAATGGCTGCAAACAGATTAATAACTATACAACTGTACAACTTTGAAAAGCATTGGTAGAGACTTCTGCATAATCAACAAGGATGCAACATGTGGTTGATGAATGGTAAGTCAGCCACAAAACACTTGTCTTTTCCAGCAGTCATTGTACAGCAGTGAAACCAGCTGAGCTCCGCTTGTGTTGCTAGGTGATGGACAGCTGAGGTTGCTAGGTAACGATGCACTGTACCTCAAAAATGGGAAAATTTTTGAAACAGCTCATTTTCCACTCACCAAAAAACATTATTGTCATAAAAATTTATCAGTGTTTTGTTTTGATTTTTTAAGCGCTCTGGATGATTTTAGAAGCAGTTGAGGCGCAAACGGAAGTATAAAAAAGTACAAAAAGTGAATTTTGCATAACAGATCCCTTTTGAAGAGGTTATGAAGTGTTCATTGCTATGAATCAGTCAGATTGGAGTGATTCATGAGGTGGTGTATTGGATTCGTCTCAGTCTCTGTAGACTGAGGTTATTTGTCTTGGGATCATGTGAGGTGGATGGTAGGAGTCATACGGACCCTCCAAGTGAACATCATAGCTGGTCTGAGTCTGATAGAGAACCTGGTCCACATTGGAGGGGGAGTACTGGTGCGGAGGCGGCGGGTAGTGGGGGAAGGCTCCCGTTTGGGCAACATGTTACTGCTGATGCTCAGAGGCGGAGTGGGGGGGCCGTCATACGGAGGGGTTCCCGCACTTCCAGCATTATACTCCGGCGGAGAATGGTTCTCGCTCTGCCGCCCTTTCATGGCTCTCAGGTGAAGCATGTGAGCCGTGTCGTAGGTGCCGTACGGGGGGCTCGGCAGGCCTGGGGAGGTGTACCCCACCATGCCTCCCAGAGGATTAGGTGGTGGACGGACAAGTCTGTCTTCAGGTCTCATCCCAACGCTGGAGCCTGATCCAATCTGTAAACATCCGGCAACCAAGTTGGTTGTGGGCTGAGAAAGCCCCTTGCAGAGTGTCTCCATGAAAGCCCTGCTCTCAGTGGAAAGCCCTCCCTCCAGGGCCTCGGACAGAGCGCAGATGTAGTTGCGGGCCAGTCGCAGCGTCTCGATCTTGGACAGTTTCTGCGTTTTGGAGTGGCAGGGCATGATGCTGCGCAGGTTCTCCAGAGCGTCATTCAGGCCGTGCATGCGCGAGCGTTCCCGGGCGTTTGCCTTTATGCGTCTGGCACGGAAGCGCTCCTGCCGGGCTTTGGTCATCCGCTTTTTCTTGGGCCCACGTCTCCTGGATTCATTTTCATCCTCCAGTCCTTCATCTGCATCCTCCTCGTCCTCCTCTGCATCTTCACTTCCCATTTCTCTGATCTGCTGGGACGCCCCGCTGGTGCCGTAGTGGTGCGTTGGGACGGAGGCGCTCCCGTCCGGTGAGCTCACATCTCCATCCATCCACTGCAGGGGGCTGACGACCTCCTCTCCCTCTGCTAATCTCACATATGGCTTAATCATCATGATGTTCTGCAAACAAGAGTTTTGTCAACCACATATGCTTTTGCAGAGGTTAACAAATGTTCAAACATTTTAAACCAGATATATACTTTAACTTTGACCAAACTTCTATAAATTATAAATTCATTGTACTGTTCATCATTTATCGCGATAAACTTCTTATTATGATAATAATTCTGATTTATCATTGTCGTGATAAGTTCCCGGGAGTTTGCCGCCCAAAACTGTCCATATCATAATTGTTATTTTTGACTATTTTCTCCAATGTTTGTTTGATGAGAATTTCAGAAAATGTAAAAATCACTCTCATCACTTTGAGCAGCATAGAGATAGAAATCAAACTTTTAAAATGTGACTTGTGTCCAAAAGAAGCACATTACAAATAGATATGTTTCTTAAGACATTATTGTTGTGCCGTGCAGTCAAAGCCAAACAACTAAAAAGAATACAGTCAAAAATGTTTTTTTATCAACATTTTTCATCCTTATCGCAATAGTAACACAACATATTTTAACAAAACTTGAAGTCAACGTTGCCTACCCCAAAATAAGTCATGCTTACTAAATTCCAGAATACAGAAAGACATATTTTTGTGAGACGCAACTAACTTCAAGGTCAAAAGTTTACATGCATTACCTTCTTTCCATTTAGATTTTGTGACTTTGATTATCCATTTTACAATAATTTGCTGTAATTTTGGTCAATTTGTTCTGACAGAACGACTCCAACTCCTAGTTCTGTAGGCTGTTCCTCACGCTGATCTTTTCAACAATATACATAACTTTTCTCTGGGAATAAGATTTGAAATCGTTGCTCTGAAACATGGATTACTTGAAGTTATAGGTGATTTAAAATAACAATTTGTTCCAATTTCACCATTTACATTTGGTAATTCTTCATGTCTACACAAATTATGGTCTTTATCTTTGACTGCATTTGCATTAATACTTTTGTAAAAAAAAAAAAAAAAAGGCCTTTTCCACACTTAATGAAATGTTATTCAGACATATTATTGGCCTTACAAACCCGTTAAACTGTGATAAAGGCTTTCCCAGATTATTTAAAGGCATTTTAGTGTATGTAAGCTTCTGAATTTGAATAAAGTGAAACAAAAGTTGTTGTTTTTTTATCTGTCTCAGTTTTCTGGCATTTAGCAAATAAAATCATTGATGTTAATCCTAACTGACCTGGAAAAGCAAAAGATTAATATGATTTAATGTCAGATAGTATAAGGAATTAAAGGACGTTTATGAATATTTATGTTTTTTGTGTGTGTTTATTGGTAAAACTCTTTTTTTAATGTTTGTTTTTAGGGGAAAATGTCCCAAGCAAAGTCAGATTATTGTAATTTCTAACCAGTGCAGTTCGAGCAGCTCTGCATGGATCTGTTCCTGGGCCTGTTTTTATGCATCATGTTATATTCTTTTTTCTTAGAGCTCAACAGCTACTAAGTTAATACTATGAGCTTATGTAGCTCATGTTGTTGGTTTTTCCAAGAAAAAGATTTTCAGTACACGATTTTGCTTTCACATCCAAATAGTGAAGATACTCATGGTCAACAGATCAAAAACTGAAATTGCTTTTGCAGAGAATTTAATTTCTCTTACATTTTCTAGAACTCAAAAGCAATGCAAGGAAATCTGGTTTGCTTGCACAGATTACACATACTAAAAAAATACTGTTTATGAGATCTCATATATTGTTACACAACAAAGTTAAAATGCAACACTTCCTTAGATTTTTTTTAAAAACATGAATGTCATAGTGGATGTTTTGTAAAACAAAATGTAGTTAAACATTTAAATTTCAACTCTTATCATTTTGTCCATATTGAACAAATAAAATGTTTTTCTTTCTGTCTGGATGCTTTTGAAGAAGTTACAATAATCTGAAATGATCTTAAAAGTTTATAGATAAAGCTGCACTGAAGTAAATGTGCATTTCAGTTTGGATTTTATTATATTTAATACATTTTTTAAAAATTAATATAAGTGATTATAAGGACTTTGGATATTATTATTTGAGAAAGTTGATGTGTGAAGTAGTTGTTTTTTGGGTTCACTACATGAATAATTTAAATAGTGATGGACTCCCATTCAGATGTTTTCTTCCTGCTCCTTTTTACTCAACTCACCAGATCTTGTACATCATTATGTAAATTTAGTTTTAATGATTTGTGAAGTGAAATGATGCATTGATATATGTAGACTGAAATAAGCTCAGTAAAACAAAACAAAACCGAACTGACAGGAATCACCTCTGCCTTTAAACAACTATAAATTATCCTGTGTTGAGATAACAAGGACGAACCTTTCAGTTTATTTATACACAAATTAAAGGAACAACATCGGTAGGTAGTTGAATATTCATTTACTAACCAATATCTTAATAACTTCATTTTATTTAGAACAGATTAAGGAGGATTTGTTTATTTTATAGCTTATAGGCCAATATTCAATAAAATGTTTGTGAAATATCTAAAAAAGGTTGTACTTCTATAGACGAACATCCTAAATGATTAATATAATTAATTACTTCAATAATTAATAGTAACTATCTATTGCATAAAAGATAACATTAAAAGATATCATGGCCTGTTTCAGCACCGGACAGCTCCCCCCTCCCTGCCCATCTGGTTACCCGAAACTCAATGTAAAACCTAAAATAAAAGAAATATTCTCTAAATTAGTAGATTGTGTGTTTTTAAACGAATCCATTGTCTTCTGTGTCACCCCCCCCCCCCCCCCCCCCCCCCAACCCGCTCGGGGTCAGCCTAATCCCGGTCATTTTGTGAACTGGTAATGCTGCAGCGAGATAAAGTCACTGACAGGACTTCAAACTGGGGCAGCGCAGGATTTACTCAGTGGATGAAGCGGCGACCACGAGGATTAAGAGAAACATTGACATCCTCCAGATCACTGGCCTAACAGAGGGCTGAATTAAAACAGGCATTTTGGCTATTATGTGTCGTGTTTGGTAAATGCGAAATAACTCAACCTTAAATACGGATTTCCCCTCGATTTTACTAAAGCTTCTTGCCTCGTATTTCTTTCTTCTTCTTTTTTCGGCGTAATGTTAGTGAAAATTCAAACGAAAACAAACATTCTAATCACGATATAAACTTTCTAAATCCTGAGTGTCTAAAAGTATTATTTGGAAAGCCTACCTGCACTTTTGGTTCCCTCCTAAGGAAGTTTGTCAGGCCTTTTTTTTTTTTTTTTTTTTTTGCTCGGATCCCGGATCACAGTTTGCGGTCTGCGCACATCAGTCAGCGCTAAAGTTGTGACCTGAAGCAGAGCAGTCCTTCACTGTGCGGGTCACTCCGCAGGGGCTCCTGGTTTTAGCTTCCACGTCAAGCTCCTCCTCCCACTCCCACCCAACTCCTTTTGAGATCGCGCGTGTCCGGCCCGTGGCTCAACGCGCCCCCATCGCCCACCCGCCCTCCCCACCCCCTGGCGCTCCGCTCGTCGTGCGTGCGCGTGTCGGTTTACGTGCTTGTGTCTTTGGGAGTTGCGCAAAAGCTCTCCGAGGTTGTGCTGCGCACACAGACAAACAGGAGAGGCCCAGGCTTTTGTTGCCTATATGCGAGGGCGGCCGCTAAATCCGCAGCGCGGCCGCATTGAGCGGAGGGGAGAAGCGCTCAGCAGTCTGAGCCTAACTGTATGTGACAGCTTGAAGTTGCGTGTGAGCAGGTGCTTGCTCCATCCATCCCGATGCAGTGCGGGGATAGACTGTCGAACAAGTTCATTTCTCTCCCTGAGGGGTTGCTCTGACCAGAAGGGCGACATAGGCGCATGAGACGCGCAATTATGGCCGATATGACTTTAGGGACCCCCGACTATCTGCAGTGAAGGAGAGATGAAGGAGGTGGGGCTTGGAGCGTTATAACATTGTCAGTAAAAGGCGCACATCTTTGCTTTAGCTGAAAAATGTTTCACTCTTTGAGAAATTCTAAAGCACAAAAATCTACTTTCAAAAATGTGGAACATGCATAACCACATTCAAATGGATTCCTGAAAGTTTCATTTTACTGTATTAAAACATAAACCAAATATAAATAAGCGTTGAGCTCTTAAGCTTTTTTCTCAGTCTTTGTGCATCAATCAAACCATTCAAAAATTGGGATGAAAGGGAATAAAATGTAGAGCTGTTGCCTTGCAGCAAGAAGGTTCTGGGTTCGATTCCCGGCCCCGGACTTCCTGCATGGAGTTTGCATGTTCTCCCTCTGCATGTGCGGGTTTTCTCCGGGTACTCCGGTTTCCTCCCACAGTCCAAAAACATGACTGTTAGGTTAATTGGTCTCTTCAAATTGCCCCTAGGTGTGAGTGTGTGTGTGCATGGTTGTTTGTCCTGTGTGTCTCTGTGTTGCCCTGCGACAGACTGGCGACCTGTCCAGGGCGAACCCCGCCTCTCGCCCGGAACGCCAGCTGGAGATAGGCACCAGCACCTCCCCACCCCATTAAGGGACAAGGGTGTAGGAAAATGGATGGATGGATGGGAATAAAATGTGAGTTTGACTCACCTACCTTAAAGTCTTGGAGGTTCTGGGCTCCTTCCTCTGGATGTTCAGTTTATGTGACATTAACATTCTCGCAGTTTGTTTACGTTATTTCTTTGGAAGAAATCAGATGTTTTCTCAGCTGTGTCTGGGCATTTTTCTCCATCAATTCTCCATCCAAATGTCCTTCAGCTCTGTGAAATCTGTAAGGACTGAGTAAGACCCAGGTCATCATGCTCCCACCTGCAATCTTCCCTTCTGGCTCTGTGATTTGGGGTCAGAGTTCAGAAGAACCATTTTTCAAGACACAATATCTTCGAGAATTATCCAGCATTGTGGTGATCCGTGGTTTTGTATATTTATTTTTGAGTTTTCTGTGTAGTCCTGTTCCCTGTGAGTCTCTGTCTCTGCGTCTTCCCCGTTAATTGTTTCCCAGGTGTGTCTCATTCCCGTGATTACCCTGTGTGTATTTAGTTCCACCTGTTGTCAGTGTTCCTCGTCGGGTTCTTGTCAGATGTCCTTGTCGTGTCTACGTCAGTCAGGCTGCCGGCACAGTTGAACTGTGAAGTCCTGTGCCGGCATTCGCTCTTTGTGTCATGTCAGCTCTCCAGTTGAACTGTAAAGTCCTGGTTTGCTTTAGCTCTTCGTGTCAGTCCTTGTTGTTTGTTCAGTTGCTACCGGTATTAGCTGTGTGCTTCGTTCTGCCTGTATTTGGATAGAGCTTCCTTCATTAAATCATCATTTTCCATAACCTGGGTCTCAGCGTCTCTCCTCACCAACAATCAACCCCACCTTATGACAAGCATGTTCAAACAAACATCATTCAACTAGATATTAGAATTATGCTATAATTGATTAATGTTTCATGACGTGTGATTTCAAAAATAAAAGGTTTGTGGGATCCAAATTTCTTGCATTGCCGATTATCCAGATTTTTTAAAGAAGCTATAAAAACTGTAACTTTAGTTAACATCAGTTGTTTACCCAACATTATATTGTCTCTACTTGCAGCTAGAAAAAGGTGCTCAACATTCACACTTTGACTAAGGAAATGGTTATAATGTGAATACAGCCTTTTAAGAAAATTGTTTTTTCAAATCCGGTTGGTTTTCAGTGAACATCTTATTGAGTGGATGTCCAATGCATGATCAGCTGATAAAAATCAACTGATTAGAACAAAGAAAATTACACATAATTTACAAAAGTCCTTTCTAACTCCCAAATATTGAGTTTTTTTTAACCAAATGGTTAATTTCCCTTTAAACACCACATGACTTTTATTCGTTAAGTTAATGTATAACCTAATTGATGTTGAGAAATGTACAAATAATTTCCTATTATATTATCTCTACTTGCAGCTAGAAAAAGATAGGAATATTTTCATGATAGAAATAAGATATTGTTTTGATTGCTTCAAGTTGTTCAATGTTTGGTAAAACATTTGAAACCTTTAATGTTTTTGAATGTGTGTTTTTTTTTCTCTGTTTTCAAGAAATTGTTCATTGAGTAAAACAGCTTTGGGTTTGAAATACTGATTCAAAGTCAAAACAGTGACTATATGTGCCAGACGTGAAAACACAGAAATGCATGACAGACTTACTGGGTAACGACTTTGGTCCATAAATGAGACCTACGCTCTCCTGCCTCATTCCCCAGCCGACCACCTCGCCCGCCGCTCCTCCCCCTGCATCCTTTCCTGTCGTACTCCACACCTGCAGCCTGAGATGGGAATAGCAGAGCCCGGCGTCTGCATCCCCAGAGACGAAGTGGCAGGGGAGCATGATGGCTGAGGCTCAGTGCCTCCACCGCACACGTTTGCTTCATGGGTTTTAATATTCATTTTCATTTGCATCAGAACATTTACATCTACTAGTTTCAAGACTTACCTTTGCTTATTTTGATTTTTTTTCAGGTAGACCCACTTTAGAGTTTAGTCATCAGGCTCCACAGGTGCTGCATGAGAGTGGAGCTGTAACTGTGAAGTCCCCTGGTTCTCCCTCAGTGTCCACACATGACGAGGTCCTGCTGCAGATGGCCGACTCTGTCTGTGGCTCAGATGCCCGTCCGCTCTCCCTCGGCCGCTTCGTCCTTTCCTTGCTTTTCTCAGGATATGAATTTAGTTTATCTCCTGAAATTGAATGACATATAAAACTTCACTTCAGTACACACACAAACATGACCCTCCTGTTAATTCCCAGAGTGTTTGAGTGTGACAGTGGGGGGAAAGTGGGTTCCGTCCATCTGTCATACTGGAAATCCTCTGAGAGAAGCCAGACAAACTGCGTGGAGGGTACAGCAGTGTGCAGATATGACCGCTCTCAATAAAAAAAAGTATTGCAGAAGTATTTATGCCCCTCAAACTGTTAGGGTAATTTCTATGATAAACATAAAACAGAAGGAAAATAATACATTTTCCACATATTGAAAGTGAAAATTTACATTTATATCCATCTCTCTTTACTGTGATAAATTTTTCTTTTAAATAGAAAGTCTTTACCTGCATTCCACAATTATGAGCTATTTTCCCCCATATAAATATTGCTTTATTTTATTTATTTCGAACATGATAGTAGTATAAAACCGCGCACAAGAACAAGGAAAGCAAAAGACACATTTGTACCACAGTAATTTTGACAAGCTCAAGAAGGAGTAGGAGGAAGTGAGAAACTTTTCAACTCCTACCCATAAACTCATGCAATATTTTCTGTTAAATTGTTAAAATACATTTAGACCTGAAGCTGTTACATCACAAACTACCGTAAAGCTTACAGGAGCACGAAAACATTTTGACTGTAAGCAGTCGAGGATAGACTGCATGAGCAGCAGTTTGAAAGGTTTTTGCAACACAAGAGCAGCAGCCTCGAATGACAGTGCGAAGGTCATCTCAGCAGCTCAATCGCATTTCCCCATATATGTCTGTATCCACTGGTGAGAGCAATGACAATATGGTCAGCTCAGCCAAATTGTTTGGAAAGCTCACAAAACAGCGGCAGAGAATGAACGTTGCTCTGTATTTCATGGTCTCTCATCAACTTTAGAAATAGCCAGCATCTAAGCCAAACTTGAACCAGCCTCCAGCCAAGCGCCGACCCTGGGGAGACAGAGGTGATGTTGACCATGTGTCCCTCTACTAACCATCTCATTGAAGGCCCCCCGACTCCTGGGTTAAACTGACACCCTCCTCTGCGATCACCCCTGAAAACCCTCTTAACCCTTTCCTAAACCCTCTGCGAGCCCCCCTGTTGTGCGTGCTCATTGGATGACCGCCTTCAGGCGTCCCTGTTCCATGGCTCCATTGTCTGGCCCCATAAGCAGCTTTGTTTCTGCATGTGCAGCTGGGATAGCCCCGCTCAGCCATTAGCCACAACAGGCTAAAAAAAAAAAAAGAGTGCGGGATAATATAATTACAAAACAAAAGTCAGGTGGTTCACGAGATCTGCAGGGAGAAAACCCGTTGGGGGAGATGCGAGGACACGCTGGCGGGTGGCCAGCTATAATTTGATTATGAAGTTGTGTGAGCGACAAAGGACACAATTGAATCTTTTTTTTTTCCTTTTATTTACCACTCCATGATTTAATTTGATTCCTTTGGGGCTCTAAAAAGAGTCTAGTGTGAAAAGAGAGAAGATTTACTCTTCCAATTTCCAGCCACCAGCTCAGAAAATGTAATATGCTCTGACAAAATATCTGACAAAATATCGAAACTGACTTTATTGTCCTGCTGCCTGTGAGGCCCGAACGGCTGAATCACCACTGGCCTGAGTTTTCCTCCAAAATAACTGCTCTCGTGCTCTTTTTCTTTTTTACTTTGCGTGAATGCACACAGACCAGCGGACAATAGGATCAGTGGCAGATCCATCTCCTGTAATACTTTCTTTAAACAGGCCAGCAAGTGTGTCCCCCTGTTCTGTCGGCAGACCAGAATTTATCCTGTTAGTCACCCTAGATGAGTGAAAGAGCAAAATCAACCCCCAGTCCAGCTGGTCATGCACACAGAAATGTAGCCATTCACACACGCGCACACACACACATCAGCTTCATGGACAGCTGATAAGAACAGGTTTGTGCTGGTGCTACTGTTCAGAGCAGGTCAAGCAGAATAAAATCTGTTACTGTCTTTTTGTCTCTTCATTTCATAGCACAAGTACAGCTTTTTTATGCTTTGTTTTGCTTTTACATAAGACAATGAGACCTGCACAATAAGCCCCTGCCCCTGCCCCTGCCACTCCAGGGCTGGTGTCAGCTTTGTGCCCTCTCTGGGTGTGTAAACGCCCATTTTTTGCCCCATTAGGCACTGAGAGATCGTACCACTGGGAGAGAACCACATTCTCATGCAGCCCTGAGCTGCTCTAAAAAGGGCATCGCTGCAGATTTATTCTCACACCGCAGCATCAGGAAAACATACAGAAGGCATCGGATTTTCAGATTATTTTTTGCTTTATTGCAGCATGTAGAGAATGAAATGGTAACACTGTGGTAATTTCCACTTCAGTTTTTTTCTCTTTTACATCGATACGGGATAGGCTGAGCCGATGTACTTCTTTCCATTTCCATAGGAAGAATTGTCCCAGGTATAGGTTTGTAGGATGAGCTGTTTTCCTCCCACACTGAGGTAACAACTGAGAAGGAAGAATATGAAAAAAAATCAGAAAACGTACACATGTAAAGAAATTATGGATTTTGTATGATCTTTTTTATTATTATTATTATTTTGTTGTATTTTAATTGGGTGAACAAAATTTCTTGGATAATCTTAATGCAGCTTATAAAGGAGCCCAAAATACTTTCAAATAATGAATTTAGTTTTCGCACTTCCTAAATGACTCCCTGCTCTTCTGGTACAAATGGTTCTGATATCTGCATTTTCACCTCACTGGTACTAAGTCTTGGAAAATTCCTGGCACAAGTCGATTTCTTACACATTTTGTCCATTTTAAGGAGATTTTATGTGATAATCAAACAAAATCCCAGTAAAACATAAAGTTTCTGTCTGATAAATTATAAAATGTAGTCGAGTCTGAAGGATACCGATGTGCTTGCAAAGCTACTCACTATTTCCCAGGCCGAGCAATGTAGCAAAGGCTGTAGAGGGCAAAATCAAACTCAGGGCTGCAGCCAATCACTGCAGAGCCCACCTGCTTGTAGTAGCCATCCCAGTGGAACTGCAGTCCCAAAACATCAGGATAGTCAGACCACTGCAAGGAAAAGAAATGGACAGATTTCTGTTTAGCATGTGCCACACATCTTAACTCAGTCACTGTCAGTGGAGGATGGAGGATGGAGGATGGAGGATGGACGATGGACGATGCTCACAGGCCCGTTGAAGCTGTGGCTGTAGTAGTTCAGCTCCCCTCGCTTCTCAAGAAGATAAAACCGGATCCAGTTGTGGAAACCAGACACCTTTCCTCCCTTGATTTCACCTGCAGATATTTTACTTTTGTTTAAAAAAAAAAAAGATTTTTAATTGAAATGTGACTGCAGCATTCAAATGAGGTCTGCTTCATTCAAACCTGCAAAGATGTGTTCAAAACCGCTGGAGTCCATAGCGCCATTGTAGCGGGAGTAGAGACCAAACCACATGTTCTTCAGGTCCTCAATGAACTCTGCCTCTGATTTATAAACACCTTCAAATGCAAAGAGACCCCATGTGTCATGAAAACCATATCATGGTATTTTTTAAAACAGAATTAGATAAATTAGAGATCAGACTGTGAAGGAAAAGAGCCAAGCAAAAGTGTTCGTAATGTTTAAGCATTTTTAACATGACAACCACTAATCTCAGTATGTCTTCTATAACTTGGTTTATTTACCTCAAGGCTCCAACACCGAACCATGAGGTACCTCATGCTATTTAGGACGCCGGCCTGCGTCCTTAATAGCAGATTTACTTGTGGAAAACTGAGAGCAGCGGAGATACCAGCGACTTGTAGCCCGGTGCGGCTCATATACGTTTCCAGTTATTTTTCTTTTAAATTTTGTGGATGCCACTTATAAGTAAGGTGGCCTCTATAATGTGGAAAATAAGGTACTTCTGCAAGGTACTGTAATTTAAATACATGACCATATTACCCTTGGTGTAAAGGAAAGCAAACAGCTCTCTGCCCAGCTGGGTGTTCAACATTGTCTCCTTCAGGAACGTGTCCTGCTCGGTCAGCTGCTGAGAGGTGAAGCTCTCCGCCTGTCCGGTGATCCTCTTGTAGTTGTCAAAAAGATTCAGAAGGGCTGCATAGGTCGGGCGGGAGAACAGGGTGTTTTCATCCACGTACTTGTACAACCTGAGAGCACGAAAAGCACAACAGCTACACTTCAAAACACAGAGATCTCCAGAAAGACTTCAACGGGTTCGTTGAGATGCATAAAGGTCCTCACGGTCTGGAGGAGAGATCCGACTGGGAGCCGGTCTGTGAGTCGGCCACCAGGGCTTGGGGGTCAAGGATCAGCTGAGAGGCCGAGGCCTTGTTGGTGTCCAGGGCGAAAAGCGTCTCGGACAGAGACTTGATCTCCGCGTCAGTGATGGTAGCACCAGAATCAGCTGGACACGACAAACACAAAAGTTTTCACTTTCATTATTTATCCAGCTGTTTTTAAACAGAGAAATCCTCAAAACTCCAGAAAATTTAGATGAGAGTTATTTTTACTCAATTAAAATATTTCTGATATAAAATGAGATGGGCAAAAGATAATAATATCAAAAACATAAGGGGTACAATCATTACATAGAATAATTTATGTGTTTTTATTTGCATTTTGACCCAAAACAACAACATGTCATGTTACTTAAACTGTTCTCAGTTATTTATAAGTCTTTATTGGTTTTGCAGCAGTCTAGTGTTTCTAATATTTGCTGGCAGGTTTTGCATTTTTCCACTGGCATATATCCCTTCATTCTTTACAATTAACCCCGAGTATTTGCCATCACATGTAAATCTACCATGGGGTATAAATAATTTGGTCGCCCTTCCACAACAAAAGAGATCACTCTAAGGTTTACATAATTATACAAACAATGAAGCATTTTTGGGTAACTGAGGGAAATGTTTGAGAAAATATTGCCTTTGAAAGGTAAAGTTATTGTCTATAGAGTAACAGGATTACTAAGTCAATGACCACTATTGCACTTTTTTAAAATTGAAAATATAAAAACGATTTATTCTAAAAGCTTAATTTTCTCTTGCTCCACAATCAATCTCAAAATAATTTTAACTCACACAAAGTGTACAAAGAAGAAAAGTGTCCAAAGAAGAGAATCCAAAAAGTAATACTTGTGGATCTGAACTATAATAAAGGCTTTGACTTTTCTAAAGAAAGGCATATTGTGTCAAAATGTTTTGGGTCTGTTGGTATAAAAAGTTTTCAGTTTATTTTTTATCGTCTCCTAGACCGCACTTTCGACCAGAGCGACATGTTGAACAGGTAAAGACAACAAGGTGAAGTTAGAGCTCAAAGAAGGCTGAACACTGACCCCTACTGGTCAGTTCTGAGAAAAACGAATAAAGAGCTCTGGGGAAATATTCATATAAATAATGGTGAAAAAAAACCAATGTGGAAACACAAATTATTGGAGATAAAAACAATTATTTGTCCTGTCAACTAACTTTAATTATTTTCTTTCTAGTCTGGAGAAATTTCACTTCAGCCTTACCTGTTGTGCATATTTCACCATGGTAGATCTATAAATTGAGTCAACAATGACCCAAAGCATATCAGCATATTACATTTATTTAGGTTAATATATTTTGGCTTGCAATATTTAAATTTGACCAAAAGAAATGCTAACTATGTAAGAAAGTATATACTTTTTCACACTAATGTATTCATTTTTTTTATTTTTTATTTTTTGCAGTAACAGATGGTCCTTTTTTCATGTCCTAATTTCTAGGGTATGTTATATAGGAAGTAAGCATTAATTCTCTGTAAAACCTAAGCACCATCCGTTTAGTTTCCACTAATTTGATAATGATAACATTCAAACTTTAATAGCTTTTTAGGGTACTCAAAGGTGCTCACCTTAATCTTAACTTAGCAAACCATGAATAAAAAGCGCCACTAACAACTAATAAATTATATACTTCTGATATTTTTCCCAAATTTCCCCCCCAAAATGAAAAACTTTGTCTTGCAGTTTTGTGCAACAGATGTTGAGTCTCCATGTATCTGCTATGATGATCTGCTAAAAAAGCATCTTGCGGTTGAAAGATGAAATAAAAATACTGCGAGGCATGTCCTCTGAACAGCAAATCAAAAATGCACCGACAAACTGCTGAGGAACAAGTTTACATGAAGTCATGGGAAAACAACCAGGTGTTACAGAGAGACAGAAACTGATCGAGTAAAGGCAGCAAAGAGCCTTTAACAGCGAGGAGAAACACTCCTGGTCTTACTTGAACAGTAGTCTGAATAGTCGCTGCAGCAGTTGTTGTACTGGGAGCACTGGGAGTTGCAGTGGCACGGGTTCTGAGCGTTGTAGCTTTCACCACACCTGCCATTACAAGATGTGGGTCCAACTACAGCTAAAGGAAAGTTTCATATTTTTATTTACATATTTGTCGGTAATGGAAAAATACAGTTCCCACATTTTACATCTATTTCAACGCATCTTTATAATTCAGAGCTGTAAAATGGGTGAGTTTAGATTTATCTGTGTAAAAAAGATGAGAAAGTCTAATTTTTTTATGTTGAATTAATTTAAAATAAGTAATTTATTAAATGATTGAGTAGGCTCTTTGAACTTCACTGCTAAACATAACAAAAATTAGACTCAGTAGAGTTGTCTTTATTCTCCAAATAACGTTTTACCGTGTATATAAATCTGTTAAACCAGCCACTTGCTCTATGAGAAAACTAAGATATGTGCCAAAACAACACAGCTGAATTTACTTAAAAACAGGGTACATTTACAAGGCAGGAAAACAATTTAGTTAGTTTAAACGCAATAACTTGTTTAAATGCAGAGTAATACACTGAGCTCCCTAAATGTGAAACTTAGCAAGTGTGAAAAATAAATTACAAAAGCATTCCCATAAATATAAACAAATGACTAAGTTCTGATGGGATCATGTGGAGAGGGAAGTGTTAAGAAGCAGCTGAAGTGTTGCTGGTTTTACCATTACAGAGGGTGGAGTAGTCGCTGCAGCAGTTGTTGTACTGGGAGCACAGGGAGTTGCAGTGGCACGGGTTCTGAGCGTTGTAGTTTTCACCACACCTGCCATTACAAGACAGAGCCGCCTCTGGGAGCAGAGGAAAGGTTCGCATGGGCCAGGCACGTGCAGAGGGGGTGGTGGGGGGGCAGGGGGGCTTGAGCCCCTTTTGCTCCTTGCCAAATGCCCTTTTGGGGGGTTTTTTGTATTATTATTCACTAAGCCATCTTCTGGCACATAATAACATGTACTAAGATTATTGTTTTTTTTTTTGTTGTTTTTTTTTGTACAACATAATAAGCCCTCCTGTCACCTTGCTACCTTTGACCTTTTGACCGTGACGCATGACGTACTGTAGTTGCCTCTCGCACAGTAAGATGAGGCGGCTAACTGGAGCTCAACGTATCTAATGTTCCAGATTACAGAACAGTTTTAGGTGAATAAAGTGGAGTAGACTTGCTACTTGTCAGATGACGGAAAACGTTGAACGTATCATTTCTGCTTCAGCTCGGAGTAGCGGCTTAAGCAGAGAGGTAATGAAATACAACAAACACTGACAGGCCTCTGCGTTTTTTAGCACCTGCCTCTTTAGTGGTCTCTGCACGGCCCTGCTGCATAGGAATTTACATTTTACAAAAAAAACAGTGTTATATTTTAATAGGTTTTACCTGGTTTTGCTACTTACCTTTGCATAGTGTGTAATAGTCGGAACAGCAGTCGTTGTACCTCTCGCAAGCCGTGTTGCACTGACAGGAGTAACTAGTGTCTATTCCATTCCCGCACCGGCCCTGACATGAGTCTGAAACCACACCAGAAGCATTTACAACACCGACTGCAATATTTCACTCACATGCCACCGGCTCCAGATGCTCATTGTAAAGTGATGCTGTGAAAGAAGGAAAGAGTCTTACTGCTGTGTCCCTGGTGGAACAGGGCCATGCAAAGGAGAAGGATAGCAGCGACTTTCATCTTGGACCAGCAGCCCCCTAAAACAAGGTGACCCGGCTGTTACCACATCCATCTTTTTATAGCAGTTTTATCTCAGCCAATCCAGAGGGAGCCTCATGAACACAACCCAATCACAATCATATCAATTTAGATATGGTCTTATGAAAACTTTTTCTGATGAGTCATGGATTCTATTTATATTCTGTAGATTATGCTGAGATATACTAAAGCAGTCAAAATGTGTTTGAATACGGTAACACATTTGGAAATATGTATAATCCAGATATTGCTCTCGTGTGAAAGTGCACACCTTACTGTCGGATTTCAAAAACATTTTGATAAAAATTATTGTTTAAATTATTGATCAACCATCTTATATATTCAGCATATTCAGTGTGAAGTACAGCGAAATCAGTATCTGTCATGAGCCTTTTTCTATTTTTATCAAATCAATTTGATCAGATGTTTTACTTCTCAGGGTCCATCCAACATGAAAACATGGAGTTGTCGGTGCAGCGTCCCTGATCACGTTGAGGTTACCTGGCCCTTTGTAAACATTATGGAGCAATCATGTTCTACACAGGGTTCCAGATCGATGGAACATTTTAGTGTTGACATAATGAAATATTTGCACAAATGTCCACAAAAGAAATTTTCCGTTGGGTGTGGGCAGAAAACACTGATGCTTTGATTACTGCAGCTTCGAAAGAAAAATTTATTTTTCATTCATTTTAAATAGCACATTTTACATGTTGATTATTATTATTGTAGTTTTTATTTTATTATCACAAACTATAGTATTATCAGTTTTACTGTAACTATCTGTTTATTCTCTTCTACTCATTTTTTTACTTTATTCATTCAGAGTGGGTAAAGATACATAAAGTACATCTCAGTCCCATTTATGTTAATTTATATTACTTGTAACTCTGAAAGATTAAATGGCTTCAATGGAAAGTAATTTAAAGCAGGTATGAGAGTATAAAGTGAAACGTTGTTTATTTGTGGCAAGTTATGGTAGATGTGAAAGGTTGGATTAACTAAAATATTAAAATAAAATCACAATATTGTATTTTTTTTCTTTTGATTCTATAATGTGGCAAGTATTTCTATTAGATAAGAAATAATGTGAATAATCGATTCTATTTCCTTAGACAAATTCTTCTTTCTTTCTTTCTTTCTTTCTTTCTTTCTTTCTTTCTTTCTTTTTTTCTTCCTTTCTTTTTTTCTTCCTTTCTTTCCTTCTTTCTTGTGAACTCGCTGAACTTACGGGTAGCAGATCAGGAAAAGCTGCTTATTAAACTCTGCAGTCCTCCAGGCCTGTAGATGGCGCTAATTAAAAGTACCGGTCTGTAACTCCGAGTTTTTTGTTCTAACTCGGCTTCCTTCCTTCGACAGCGTGCATTTCAATGACATTGTAAGCTTTCATAAGAGAGCTGTGTTTTCCAGTTTTTAATCATGTCGCTAGCTTTTTTATTTAGAGCTGTTACAAGAGAAGCCGTAAAGGTGAGCAGACTAAACTTCTTCATTTCACCTTTAGCTTCTGCCGTGTTTTAAGAGCTGTTGTTGTTAATGGTTGACTGTTGTCTTCCTGGCTTCACCTGGGTCAGTTCCAGTGGCTTATTTTTACTATTACTGGGTTTTTATGTTCCTGTATTTGTTAAAAAGGGTGAAAACTGAATGGTAGTATTTGCGTGTTTGTCCTTAATGTGGTTCAGGTGAGCGTCAGTCAGCCTGTGCAGTGTTTGCACTCAGGATGTCAGCTGCTGGCTGCAGATAAAGCCCTGCTGTTGAAACTGAGGAAAAGCACCGGCTACACCTTCATTAAATGCAAGGAAGCGCTGCAGAGGTTTGAGAATGACATGGCACAGGTGTGTTGTTTGTTCTGGAGGGGGGTGGTGGTGGTGGGGGGGGTTCTACTACTGACTGGTGGAGGAACAATGTGTGACTGTGCTGCTGAACCTGCAGGCTGAGAGCTGGCTACATGAGCAGGCCCAGAAAGAAGGCTGGAGCAAAGCCAGCAAGCTGGAGGGCCGAAAGGCCAAAGAGGGTCTGATCGGCCTGTTTGTGGGGAAGCAAGGCGCAGCCATGGTGGAGGTAAGGCCAGCAGAGATCTACTGTACCAGCAGGTTTTATCCCCCTGCTTGTTGGACTTTGCGCTTTATTTCTGGTTTTCTTGCAGGTGAACTGCGAGACTGACTTTGTTGCCCGTAATGAGAAGTTTCAGCAGCTGGTGAAGGATGCGACTCTCGCCACATTGGCACACCATCAGGGTAGAAATCAAAACCAGACAGGATACGTAAAGGTAAACGTATCTTTTACTTACACACTTGTTGTTCCTGGCCATAACAATTTGGGGAAACGGTTATGTTCTCCTGTAATGTAATGATATTAATTGTTTAAATTTCAATGGTCATGAAATTTAAACAATTCACTAAGAACTGTGCCTTTTTAAAACCAAGACATGAACTGAGGGACTGGAGAAAGAGTTTCTGATTTATCAAACTTTTATTACTAAATAATGGTGCAAAGATGCCAAACCTGAACAGTCACTTGCAAAACTATTTGTACCAATTTAGCTTTACTGCATTTACTCCTGTAACGACTAGAGCTGACAATGTATTTTGTCATAACCTGCATGGTTTTAATTTTTGTTTTTACTCAAATAAAAATCTTAGAAGAAATCTTCACCCATTTTACTCTGAAACCACTAAATAAGACCGCATCACAAAGACAGAGTAACACAGCAGAGGTAGGGATAAAACTGTGGAGAGGTTTACAGCATTGCATAAATTTTAATATGTCATGGAGCTCTCTTTAATCCGTAACCTGAAAGGTACAGAAATTCATAGCTTGGATGGAGAAATCTGTTTACATTTACTAGTTATTCCCTTCACAAGTCTGGTTTTTGTTGGCCAATAAGTCATAAGCATCGTTGTTTCATTTTAAAGAAGCCATGTAGGGACTTTAAACTAATGCACATAAACCTGAGGATTTTTGCGGTAGAAGAAAAAAAGCTAAAAAAGACAAAACATTTTTTTTCACCATTAACAGCTATGCATAACTTTGTGCCGTAGTGTTTGCTTCTTTCTAATGTACAGCTTTTATTTTCAGAGTGTGCTGTCTGGTGACGAGCTGAATAAACTCAGTGTGGGAGAAGGATCTCACTCGCTGACCATTTGGCTCTCACAATAGGTCCGTACACTAATACATACTTGTATATTTATTTCCCAGCTCAGATATGCTCTACCTTATTTCTCTGTGATGTTGCTTCATCTTGTTAAAAGACATTAAAAATAAAGTTCTTTAATTTAACCCTTACAGGGCCACAGTCTTTACTGACACTGATGCATTTTGCATAATTTTAACTCTTTAAATGCCAGTTTTGGTATTTAGATTTTCTTGCTTTTTGAAGAAATCTTTTATTTTTTGTTCTTCCCATCTCTTGCATGCAAAGTGGAAGTTTTTAACGGCAACATTACAGATTAAAAACAAATAGTGACATTGATTCTGATTTTAAAAACATTGTATGCAAATGTAATTCATATGTGCATTTTGAATGTTAGAAAATAGTACTAGAAATTCAAAAAATACAAAGATTCCTTAGGTATTTTAGAAGACGTGATGAAAATAAATAAATCATTTATTCGAATCAAAATTCACCTTAGAATATATAACTTAATTAAATTTTTATTTATTTACCTGAACTCGTGCAAAGTTATCTCTGAATTAGAAAAATAAAAGCTTTTCGAGATAAAACCAAAATTTACTGTTTGAACATTAAAACACATTTGAAAGGATTTCAAATACCTGAAATTTACCACTGACAAAAAATAAATATGATCTCCACAAGCTAATCAAAAATAATTCTGCAAAAATATAACATATTTCAACATTTTACATAAAGAACCCCCTTTACAGGGGTAACTTACCAGTGTTGTCAACTCAGCGGACTGGTAGGTTTCACTGGATTAGAGCTTCTTCCCAAAAGTATTCTCCTTCTGCTATTTTCATGGATATTTGTTCCTTTTCATCCACCTGACTTCTCTTGTCTGCCACTCCTATTGATGAAGGGCTGAATAAAGACTGATTTAGTATCGTTTCTGCCTTAACCTGACTGGTCAGTCTTTTAGGACAGGCTATGGAAGAGTGTTACAAAAATCAAATGTCACAAAATTATATATTTGTAACATTTTGCAGGGTTTTTCCCAGAAAACCTGTTAAGCCTGGTGGTTGGATCCTAGGGGAGTCATTGATCCAGCAGCCTGTCCTGTTTTTGAGTTAAAAAATGTTTAAAGTTGACAGGAAATTTTAAAATATCCCTTGATAATTATGTGTGATTGGAATATTAACACCTGAACACCAACTATAAAATCTTTAAACATGGAAACATTTAAAAAATAGATTAAATAAATAAGCAATGCTAAGCAGGGTGGAGCACAAGAAATCCTGGTGGCTTGCCAGGGAAACTCTGGCTATGTTGTTGTTACAAGATACATTTCCATGTGGTGCAAAAGTAATGCGTAATGAAATTACAACATTTTGTAATTGCTTAACAAAATGCTGCAAAGTCTTAAGTTGCTTGTAATGTTTCAAGCTGTATCTCATCATGAAGAAATCAAGAACTGATTATTATTATTAACCTATTTTCCTGGTTTAGTTCATGGCCTAAAACTGTTGTCAACCATGTAATGTGATTAGTCGACAATTTCTTTTTCAAATAAAGATGGGCTGCTTCATCTAGTTCTTGCTTTAAAAATGCGATTATAATTTGGAAACTGCTGTTGATTTAATCTGAAACATTTAAGTATAACATAGTAAAAACTGAAAAAATATTGAAGGGGAAAAATATGCGTTTACAAAGTATTTTGGATTGATCTCCCTCATCAATTAGATCCTAATTGGGTTGGGAAATAAACTATTAAATTCAAAATATTCACCATGCTACATTTAATTCAAACAGATTTAAAGCTGATTTAAAAAAATAACAATCATTCTGTCAAATGAAAAGTTCAACTTTTTGCACATAAACATTTTTTGTGCAAAGAAGTCTACATATTCACCACCTTTTCAGGAAGGATCTTTCAAGATTGAAGGTTCCTCCATCTGTGGGGAAACAAACGCTCAAATGTTATTTGCAATATTACAATTAAAGGCCTGGTCCGCAACCAGATTATTTCAGCCTGATTATGAATTAAAACCAGATTAGGTTAAATTAGATTACTAATGAATGTGTTTCTGTAAGTCGACTCAGATTTGAACAGGTTACTTGACCACGTTTTCTGCTTGTGACTAGTTCCAGCTCCCAGTTCAATAGTAGGAATTGCTAAAATTGGATTTGCACTTCAGAAAATATATTGGTTAAAAATATTTAAAGGTTTTAGAAGTATTATCATTCATTAAATGGGTATCTTCTGCTCCTCTTAGGACGTCTTGGTGAGAACATGTCTCTAAAGCGGGCAGTGACCGTGAGAGTCCCTGCTGAGTGGCACATAGGCTCATACGTACATGGCAACATCAGCGGTCAGACGGAGGTGACACTGGGCCGCTACGGCGCTCTGGTCGTATTCCAGGGTGGAAAGGATGAAGAACGAGATACTTTAGGTCGTAAACTCGGCCAGCATGTGGTGGGGGAGGCCCCTCTGTCTCTAGGGAACGAGGACGACCTGCCTTGTGGTGAATCTGAGACACGGCTGCTGCCTCAGACCTTTCTGGGAGACCCCACTAGGACCGTGGCACAGTTCCTCAAGGGTCAACAGGCTCGAGTGTTGGACTTTGTCCGATTTCAGTGTGGAGAGACACTAGGGGAACAATAAGGAGTTCCCATAACATTTCTCTGTGTTTTTCATGTACAGAGATGAAATGCAAGAGATGGAGTCACAGAATGGTGTGACAAATGTGATGGCTAAAAGGCATTTTGGAGGTGATGAAGTTGAAAATGTAACAATAAACCTTAAAACAGCAAATGTTCAAGTACTTTGTTTTTTTTTTTTTAATTAAAAACATGTTTGTTTTGCCAATGTTAAAGTGTCAGCAATGTGTATTTTCCATGCCACAATCAAGTATTGTGAAAATGAATAGCAAATGTAACTTAAAAATAAATTTTACTTGAAATTGTCTGCTGTCTCTTTAAGGAGTTCATGCTCTTTCCAACCCTCCGCCTTCTGGTCATTGCAATGCCTTTCCATTATGCTGTTCACACCCATTCTTTGGAGCATTGGACTGGAAACTAGTTTATGATAATTCAGCAGATTCAGTTCCACCTGGTTGCTAATGGCTGCCCTGCCAGTCTGGTGGAGCTGAGTGGGGGAAGGTCTGCCTGAAGCTGCAGCTCCAAAAAGGAGAACCTGACGGCAAGCGTTTGGGCACCTCCAATGGACCCCAGGGGAGAATCGAGGATTTCTCAAAGATTCATGAAAGAATTAAAGCAATACTCCAGTTGTGATTTTTAATGAGAGAAAAGTTGATTTTACATAACACATCCTTTTGAGATACTCAGATTTCCACTTCTGAGGCTGAAAATCATCAGTCAGGGGTGATAATGAATTTTCCAACTCTTTGTTTTTGAGAAGTTCTACAAGCTAATTTCCTATTAAAACATGAAGAAATGTGTATTAATGTGTGAATATTAACAGGGTGTGGCATAATAATGTGCATAGTACAATCTTTGCCCGGGGCTCGAAGCTGCTGTTAAAAGCCACAAAATATGTCGCAAATTCTGACATTCTAGCAATGTGATTGGCTGATTCAGTTTGAGACGTGTGACGTCAGCGGGGGGCGTACCTACCAAACTGGTTCGCTGCTGCTGTCCGTTTAGCTCTGAGCAGACTGACATCCTCGTCATAGAAACACCAAAATAAAATAAAATAAGACATGGTGAGTAAAGATTTTCTTCTGGATTCATGTTTTATAGCATACAGTTTTGTTAACTCGTTTCTAAAGGTTGTAAAATGTGGAATAAATCTAGAGCAGGTTAGCTAATGGGAGCCTGCTTTACTCCGTGTTTTTAACGTCTATCCTTCGTTGTCTCGCCCGTCTTAAATCTGCCTCTACCAGTCTGACTTCACAGAAGACCAGATCATTGGTGAGTTCATATTTGTGAATAGTTTGGCTTTTAATGTTTACATTAAAATGTTGTACCGTGTGGTGTGGATGCAGCGCAGATTTGAAAAAGCTTTCTAAATCTTGACCCTGTAGCTCCCCACAAACTACTGGAGCCCTGAAGGTAAATAATGATGAGCGGAGTCATTTTCTAGACCTGGAAAAGTGTTTTTTTAATTTTGTTATTTTTAGTTTTGACACTGTCTCATTAACAGTCTGCTGAAGAACTGTGTGGTTTTTGCATGGGAGTGCAAGTCACTGATGTGGTTACAGTCAAAGATATGGATTCAAAAATGTGTGTTGGTCTTCAACAAGTTATAGTAAAGCAGAAGGTTAACAGGCCTGTAATAGATGTGCTAGCATCATTTTAAGACTCTATGTTTGAAATAGTATTTTAATAACTTTCATACAATACAAATGTAGGTTTAAAATGATAGAGTTGCATAATTTTAGCTCAGATTCTGTCCAAACATAAAAACCCAAACATTGGTGAAATATTCTTTGAAAATCCGTGTTTGTCTGTTTGCTGGAATACAAATTTACGACCTTTATTCAGTCATAAAGCATGATGAACATGATTATGTTGTTTTTCCTGCAAAACAAAAACACATGCGGCTTGTATTCTTTTTCAAAATAAATTTAGTCATGAAGTTAATATGAAAACTACTTCTAGAGATGCACCAGTAGCTATCTATTTTTGCTTTTATACTAAGTACATAAAAAAACAATAACTTTTCTGACTTCAGTCAGTAGCTGACTTTAGGCATCAACCAACAGCATGAGTTTTCATTTTCTTCTCGCTAAATAGTCGAGACAAAGGGCGCACACTGAACAGGTCACCAGCTCATCACAGTAAACAAAGGCCAGCTAAAGAGATTATGTTATACAGATTCATAATTCACTGAATTATGAATCTGTATAACAGATTCATAATTCTGGAACTGAACTGGATAAATTCAGTGAATTCATAATTCACTGAATTATGAATTTGTATAATCTTGCATGATTCAATTGTATTAAAAATTACGTTGTCATACAACTTTTGTTACTATCAACTGTAAATATAGCAAGTTTTGGGCCACCAGTAATAAATGTGGATTTACCGAACTGCTACTAAATAGATACTTCTTTGTATAATAGATCAACTCCAAGTCTGCAAATGCAAGGTGGCATTATCGGGAAATACTAAAACATTTTCTACTGTTTTCACTTTTTCCAAATACTTAAAAAAGGACCCAAGAGGAAACTGACTTCAGTTCCTTTAGGGACATTTATTCTGCGTAGTTGTGTGGAGCCTATTTGCTTTTCAGCTCAGATATGACCTATCTAACCAGCACGCTCTGCACTGCCCCTTCTACGGATATGCAGCACTAACTGGATGTCTGCACAACTTTAGGCAAATTAAGCTGAAGAAGTTTGTTCAATAACTTATCTATGGATGTTTTGTCACCGACAGATGTTCAGCTTAGCATGTGCCGGTTAGCTGAACCGCACTTCTTTCTCTTTTTCGCTTTTCAGAGTTTAAGGAGGCCTTTCTGTTGTTTGACCGGACCGGTGATGGGAAAATAACCTACAGTCAGTGTGGCGACGTGATGCGAGCCTTGGGACAGAACCCGGTCAACGCAGAGGTGATAAAAATTCTCGGAAACCCCAAAATGGAAGGCAAGCATCTAATTTCACCAGTCACACAAACAGGGAATGTAAAAATCCAGATGGATAAATAACTGTCAAACTTTTGGACCATTTGGATATAATTCTATTTTGAAATTTCACCAGATGACTTGTGGAAAAATCTGCTTTGTGTTACATTTCTGGAATAAAAAAAGTTTCCCTCCTGCTTTCTTTTTACCGCCTGCAGAGATGAACAACAAGCTGCTGGATTTTGAGCAGTTTCTTCCCATGTTTCACGCCATCGCTAAGAACAAGGACCAGGGCTCCTTCGAAGATATTGTCGAGGGCCTGCGCGTCTTTGACAAGGAGGGAAACGGCACAGTGATGGGAGCAGAGCTGCGTCACGTCCTCACCACTCTGGGTAAGACCTGCAGCGGGAAAGCGCGGCTTGACGTTTCTCTGGTACAGTTCAGATGTTTGTGATTAGGTCAACACTTCCAGTAATGCAAAAAAAAAAATAGTGTTTATTTTTTAAACAAATCTCTCAATTTGAATTTTATGTTTGTGTTTCAGGTGAAAAGATGACAGAAGAAGAAGTGGAGACACTTTTAGCAGGGCATGAAGATGCCAATGGCTGCATTAATTATGAAGGTAAATCTGATGGATAAGAAATGCATCGAGCAAAAAATACAGACATAAATACACACACTTTTCACAGTCTGTTTAGTATTTCCTGAAGCAAATGTTACTATGCAAGTGTTTGAGTATGAGTATAGTTTCAGCATCCAGGTGAACGTAATTTAATGGCAGGCCTATTTTTATTTATATATTTCTAATGTAGTTGTTCTTTTGGGGTTTTCTTTAGCTTTTTTTCAAACGTTACACAACAACATAACTCCATCCCACAGTGGAGATCTTTAAAAGAGTAAATAAAAAATGAATCAAATTTTTTTTAACTCATAAAAAATGCAGTAAGCAAGTGAAGCATTGCTTCCTGCAATGTTTCAATTTGCAGTAAGAAAAGTGAAACATTCACAGATTTAGATTTTTATGTTGCTTGCTAAATTTCACATCTGTAACCAAGTACACTTTAAATACTTTCTTGCTGATCCTGCACTGAAGGCAAGCAGACGACCAAACCCAGGCATGATCTCAGTCATGCCAAACATAATGGAAGAGGAAAATTAAAAAGTTGAAAATACAGAAAGTCACTTTTTATAAAATACTACAGTATTAAATATGGCTGGCCTGTTGACCACAAAGATAAAGTTAAATCTGATTTACCAACAACAAGGGAAAGGAATTAGGAAAGAAAAGCTACTCAACCATACTTTATCTCTGTTCACTGCCAGTTTTGTTAAAACGGTAAACATTACTGCATTTGTTTGTTTACGTTATTTTTCCCTCACTGGGTTTTGAAACACAGTCATTGCTATTTTATTATGTTGTTTTATAACTCATTATTTTTTGGGTGTGTTGGCTGGAGAAAGCTTTTCTTTTTCTCCACTGAGTGATGCTGATGAAGCGTGCTCCTGTCACAGTGACGCCAAGTTTCTTCCCGTCTCTTTGCAGAACTCGTCAGGGTGGTGATGAGTGGTTAAGGATGTCAGACGCCTCCAACTTTAAATTTATTCCTGAATATTTTCTGTACCGTTTGTCTCGTCTTTCTCTTTCATCCACATCATTCTACCTCCAACATTGTTGTTTTGTTGCTGTTGAATCTTTTTTTTTGTATGTGCCTTTTCCTGTCTAATGTGAAAACCTCATATTTCTAACTCCTGTTGACGTTTGCAGGCACAATCAGTGGTACAACTCCTCTTTTTGCTTTACCTTCATCATCCCTGGGCAGCCAGCCTATGTGTTGTTGTTTTCTTTTGGATGGATGTCATAATGAGACCTGTTGCATTAAACATATTGAATAAAATGATTTACAAAGTTTTAATTAGCCTCCAAGTTTTGTAAGTGAAATTAAAAATAGATTAAAGTTGGGTAAAATGGATTCTGTTGATGAAATGTTGGGATATGGATTTGTGATTTCTTTAAAATTGTCTGAAGAGATTTCAAAGTAGCTTTGACTCAATGCATGCTGGTACGTTGTAAGATAATGCTGCAATAAAGTAATTATTAGTGTTTTGCCAAATACAAATACAGGCCTATTTTGTTCAACCTGCTCAAAGGACAATATATGTAAACATATCAAAAATACATCTAGCTGAATAAAACTACTTGATCTGGATAAGAAGCTGCTGCTATAAAAATAACTCAGAAGCTTTTTAAGCTAGCATTAATTCATAAACTGAATTTATTTAGATCAGATTAGATCAATTAATTTTGTTGAACTGGATAAAACTGATTTAATTTGGACTGAATTGGATTCTACATTTAAATTGAGGCACAGATGTGACTGTATTGTAAAGCAACGCCTTATACATTTCCTGTGTGACACAATTAAATTAATCCAAAGATGTCAAGAAATGGTCGAGAACCTCCGCAAGTTTGGTTCATTTTACAAATTCTACAAAATACAGCAACATAAATAAAATCCTTGGTAGCAAATATATAGTTATTTGTAACCATATATTTGTAGTCTAAACCTGTAATTCTCCACAGAGTACACTACAATTTAATGGTGGGAATGTGAGGTGCAAGGAAAAATTTAATCTAAACCTTTAAACGTAAAAGATTGAATGAAAGTGATAAAAGATAACGTACTTGGTGAACAGAAATTATTTTGGTAATCCTAAATACAACTAAACCTAAAATTAGATGAGTTTTGTCTAATCTTAAGTCACGAAGTGAGGAAAAATTTGGTTTTTGCACATTAAATGTGAATACCTGTTTTCTATTGTATGTATTTGAATATGAACGAGGCCTGCTTTCTCTGAGTTTGCCTAAGATTATTTTTGGAAACTAGAAGAGCATCGAAATGAACAAAATTAAAAAAATCATTAGTTTTAAATGTGATGAATGAGTACTTGCATTAAACAAAAAAAAAACACTACACAATGACTCCTCTTCACATCTTTATTTTTTCCCTCAAACATTTCGTAATTAAACCAGTTCTGATGTTTTTTTAATAAACTGTCAGCACTAATGTGATGATTTACAGAGGAAAAAAAAAAACTCATGTCTACTGTATAATACCGCACTTGCTGCTACCTTGAGCGAAGTGAAAAACATACAGAAACTGAGCTGACACTTACTTCATATCACAAAATTCACACAATGTAGTAATAACACAGATAAAAGATGTCCATTTATGCTCACGGCAGAGGTGAGGACTGCAATACTGGCTAGATGGACATTAACTGCAAACGTTCACCATCTGACTGGATTATATATCATGACACTGGTGTGACGTGTTGAGTGTGTGGAGCAAAAAGGTTTTTTTTTTTTTAAGTTTTCCAAACTTGGTGATCACACGACTGATGGCACTTAATAAAATAAAAAAAAACAATTGAAAGGTAATGTTGTTTACAAGTCTTAATGGCGTGGTGGGCACACATGATCACAGTCACGTCTCTGACAGATCCGGCAAAAACAGTCCAGATCGCACACAAAGATGGCGAAGGTAGATACAGGCTACAAAGATAATAATATACAGTTACAATGTTGACATATCAAAGGAAAAATATGGAAAAATTACATGTAAAAAAATATAAAAAATCGACAGGATATAAAGTGAAAACACTGTTACGGATTTCAAGAATTCTCTGCTAGAGAGTTTTAAGGTGTTCCCTTGTTTTTGACAGCATTGGAGTTTCTTCCAATTTTTTTGTATGAAAAAACAAAAGTTGTTAAAAAAAACAACAAAAAAATCCCATATGCAATCCCAAGCAACCATAAAAGAAAAATATTTTGGTTTACATAACAGCATCTAATACTGTTTTGCATGTAGTTGCTATAAGTGAACATAAGTACATTTTTAGACTGGATGCTTAGAGTTCATCCACACTGAAAGGTTTTACTCTAAGTCCTGCTGGCATGATGGGAGTTCAAACGAGGAAAAAAAAAATTAAAGAAAAGTCTTTTCAGGACTTCAGGCTGTACTTTAAGTTTCCACAGCATCATAACTGGATACAAAATAGATGTTTGTAACAGATAATCCAGTATACAGTACGCTTTCCTTAACAGCTTAGATCAGCTAATCTAGCGATTTAAATCTCTTCCTTCATTACAGACTTTCAGTCATGTAACCTTCAGGTTCAACCCTGTAGACACGACTTATCCACGCGACGTAAACAAAAGTGGATCTAAAGAACCATGAGTAAGTTTGAAACTTCCTGTTGGTTGAAGTATTTAAGACCACAAAACAAAGATATAAGTGCTAGAGTTCAATACGACAGATGCTTCAAGTCTTTCAGCGAGACTTTCAAGGAGAAAAGTGCTTTTCCTTTACATACATGTATGTTTTTTTAAAACGTACCTAAAGTACAAGGAGGCAGGGCCACTGGATGAACTATGAGGCTTCATGAGTTATCGCAAAATGATGCAGAACATTAAAAGAAACAACAGGAAGCTTTTGTTCTCCTACGCTCTGACACGGTGGCGAAGCTGAGTAAGGTGTTTACCATGAACTCGCCTCGCTGCCGTTTGTTTGGTCAGCAGCAAAAGATTAAAATAAGTTTTCCCTTAAGAGAGTCAGTTGTGTTTTAAAATGACGTACTTTCAAACAAAGAGGTGGATTCATTTACATTTTGATCTTCACATCGATTGCCTTGTAGAAAAACAAAAACTAAACATGTAAAATGTCTTCTCATCCATCTGTTGGTGACTTCATCATTTCAGATGATATCGGCAGGCGTCAAAATGGTCAGTCATTTGGATTCGCAGGCAATTTATGGGTGTTTTTCTCACTGTGGTGCAGGAACAGGAGCTGACGGGTGGAGTGACTCACCTTGGTGAGGAGCGCTGGGCTCTGTGGGAGGAGCAGGAGGGGAAAAATAAAACAGCTGTGACTTCAGGTGGAAAGCATTGTGCTATTTAAAAGTTGGGCTCTTTCTCTATTTACAAAAGTTATCAAAACAATAATGTTTGTATTTATTGAGATGGGCATCATTCAGACACCATGTTCAGTCAGTGAAATGTTGACTAGTAGCTTATCATGGTGGGCGGAGCAAATTATAACCATCTTTTTAACCTAAAACTATCCAACTTATTCAAGATCAACAGCAAAGATGGAGGTTGATTTAATTCAAGAGATTCTTCTGGTGTAAGGCTCTGCAACCACTATTGTTTTTAACAATTTCGGCTAAAAATTACAATAAAGCAGTTAATGTTCTTAAATGTAGATATACACAAAAATGCAGGTTTTTATCTTTTTTACCCCCAAAATTTTACAATATTTGCACTGAATTTCCACAAAGAATGACTAAAAAGCATTAGTAATTATTTTAAATCTCAAAGTAATAATCCAAGTTTTATTACAGCTGAACGACATGACTGAAAAAGATAATTTCATATAAGTGGATATTGATAATTATTGATCAATTATTTGTTTTAAATATGGAAAATGCTTCCAAACTAGTGACGTGACCTTTCCTGTTTTATCCACAGTTTTTCACATCACTCCATTGTGTGTGTGTTTTTTTTAAGCAGTTATGATGCCCAGTGGCAAAAACCTTAAACTGCTGCTGCACAAGTTACTCGCAGGTTGTTGCTAAGTAACCACAAGCTGAGTTCCACAAGGAACTCAGCAGGCTGTTGCTAGGTAACCAAAGAGTGAGTGAGTTAGCGATGGCATCCAGCTAACAAATACCAGAATACCACAACAAAAACTCCAAGTGT